>VXBA01003850.1:1496462-1536228 GCA_013399895.1 Serilophus lunatus
GAAAAAATATTTTTTTTTCTATTCTGGTTATCATCTTCTCAAAAATATCAAGGGAAGAACCTAAAGTAGCATCAAGCTTTTTAATTATATTAACCAAGCAAATCTGATGTCGATAGCTGACCCATCCGCATCTCAGCTCCACGTGAAACAGTGTTTGAGGACTATCAACACCTGGAGTTCATTGCTTCTACAACAACCAGAAGGACCCAGATGACAACTGGAACTGTTTGACCCACTATGATCTCATTTTACACATGGGAACTGAAGTAAAGCACAAGTGGGTTTTGTACTACATCAAAAGTTTTGAAAGTCAGAAATCCTCTGCCTCCAAGACCCTTAACAGGGAGCCATGAAAATAATTTAACAAAAAAAAAAGTGCACAAGACAAGTTTTCAAATAATGTCCTTCCTCAAGAAACATATTCAGCTGTGATTAAACATTCTGAAAACCACTCAACTGGTTTTGTGTTGGGAAAATGCAAAGAATGACAGGCAAGAGAGACAAGTACCCCATCCTCTTCCCTTTCCTCCCCTCCCCTCCTCAACACTGCTCCTTTAGAGCCTGTGGCTAACAAGCCCAAGCTATTTTATTTGAAATAACCATATTTACAGATAAATAAAGAACAACTGTCTATTGACGTCCCATCCCTGAAATCAAGAGAAACACTCCTAATGTGAATACTGAAATACCTGTGTTTCTTTTAGAAAAAAAATTCCTAAGACTGTCTTGTTTGAGAAAGGGAGCTCCTAAAATCATTGAGAAATCTTTCTTATACTAGATAAAACATTTCTTCAGCTTTGACAATCTGGAAAATCTCTAGCTATTACAGTAAGCACAAAATAAAATGAAAAAATAACCCTGAAACAAATAATCTTACTTTAAGTCTTTCACACAATCCCAGTGCCTGAATTTCTCCTACCAAGAGTAGAATTGCCTTGAAAGGATGAGCAGCAGTGTCTGAAACCATGGAAACTGTAGTTTGCCTGTTTTTCTTAAGAGTTGGGCAACAGGCCCTGTCTGAAATGTAGTTTCCACAAGGTTTTGCAATTAGAGAAGTCAAGTATGAATCCAGCAAGTTAGGGAACAAAAATAATCAGCATTTCATACTTCATTCTAAGAGTTTCTGAGTTATTATGAAAGCCTTTTCAGAACCACCCTTTGAGAACTCAAATTACTGGATCATCATCTGATTTTCTGGCCAAGAGCACTTGGCAATTTAAAGAAAAGCAGGATAATGAGCTGTACCAGTGTGACACAGGTATTTTGTAAGATGGAATTTATATACCTTCTATTTTCACTGTTGCCACTTCACTCAGAATTTTTAGAGGATACAACAATGATAGAAAACGTATCTTCTCATATATATATACACACACACATACACCTTAGAATGAGCTTAATAGACCTTTTGGTTTGTTGAATATATAGGAGCAATTTAGTACAAGATGTTAAGATTCACAGTTTGCTCACATTCCTTAACTGATCAAACCTTAAGTGAAAAACCTTGAAGTTTTCACTTTTACTCTCCAAAAACTTACCAGACATGGTGAAGAACATGTTTGGTTTCTCTTTTCTCTTAAATAAAGCAACATCTTCAGGAGAAAAACTCCTCACATACTCAAATTATCAGCAAAGTTCCAGGACCAAAGGTAGAGACTTGCATTCAAACACTGACCTACTTCCTATTATAGCTTTTCTCATAGCTGAAGAACATACAGTGCTTCTTTAGTAAAACTCAAATGGTGTGGCATATGATTCTGTAGACAAATAAAATGCTGACAGGCAATGCAGTAACCTGAGCCACACCACTTTTTCCTCCTGTGAAAGCTCTTTAAACACCGGTATTGCATTTTTCACTCGAATAATGACTGAGCACATTATAAACGGGACAGAAAGTCAATTTTCTACACAATGCACCATCACAAGCAAGACTGTAAGATCAATGTTCCTACAGCCTACTTTATAAATACTTTAACAAAAAACAAACAAGAGAATTCAGTTCATAGTTTCTTAACACTTTCCAGAGCTGCTAATGTATGTACTGTAACTCACAAAGGCTATTTATAGAGGCGTGCTTCTGCACAGCATTCTTAGAAAATCGTTTTTATTAACCCTCAGATAGCATGTTTGTCGAAGCCCTGAGGATGTGTTACAATTAATAACTGGTGTGAAATACGAATTTCAACAGTGTTTTTTATTATCCAGACATAAAATGCTGGTTGACACTTTGAGATTAAGATGAAACACCAAGTATCATTTGATTAAAATCAACAAAAGAGCAATAAAAGCTACCAGTCCTAAATACTCCAGCTTTAAACAAAACACATTTCTGTGCACTAGGCATACTTGTTGAGAAATCCGAACAGCATGGCTCTGACTTGCAAACATGCAAATTTAGACGATCAGGATTTATTTCAAAGCAAAGCAGTATGGGTTTAATATTAAATAATTATTATTTTTTCTTCAGCAGTTTGGAAGTGAACACAACTGCTAGCATACATTGCCTCAATTTTTATAAATAATATGTTTGGGAAATTTTTTGTAAAGCAGAGCATACCTTAGTTATGCTATGAAAAATAACGCAAATTCTATGGAGACCCATTTGCTGGCTTATTCTAATTATTACAGTAAAACACGTTTATTGTTTTGTTGCCTATATACAACACATTAAATCTACTTACAGTTGCTAAATTTAGGATTATCCCTAGATGAGTATATTAAGCCTGAAAATGAAATGATTCTAGAATATGCTACAAAATCTCTTTAAATAACTTAAATCTATATTCATTAAATATGCTGTTTCAATGGATTACTCCTCTATTTTAAAGAAATTAATTCATAAAATACATGCATAATGTTTAGGGGTTTAACTACTACATCTAATTAAAGAAACTTAACAATAGTTTCTTTCTACAAATTCACAGCAGCCTTTTAAATTTAGACACAGAATAGTTAAATGCATTTAGAAAAGAAACCTGCCAGAGGGAGTATCTTGTTATCCTTCTAAAAATATTCTGTACAAAATATTTTTGCCGTATACTTAAATTTCAGTGGGAACGAGTTGAAGCAATTTCCTCTCAGTGCATTGTCTAAAACTACAGTATAGTACACTAAAAATACTGCCTGATATAGTTAGGAAATTTCATTGAATATTTTAACAGTTTATACAGATCTGCAATAGCTTATTCTGCTGTACTCTGCTAAACTTGCGCATAGTATTTCATATTAAAAAAAATGTAGCACTGAATTCCAATAAACTTCCTCATTAATCAAGGAATGACAAGGGAATAGATGCTTTAGAAAACAGAAAGTAATAAAAAAAGACTAAAAGAATGTTTATGCAAAAAAATAATTAAAATATTACTCAAATTCTTGAATATGAAAGATATTCCAACAAGTCTGGGCACAGTATATTTTCTCCAGTATGAACACTCATGTCTAAGGGTGAGTTTCGTTGGCAAAGGTTACCAGAAGTTTTGTTCACAAATGTTACCAGAAGCTATGAGTGGACTGTTGATGTTTTAACTTTCTCATATGGAAGCCTAAGTAGAAACGAAAGCGTACGTAAATCTGCCAGAAGAGCATATGAAACTCCAGACTGTATTAGTGATTCTATGCTCCAATACCAATAGTTAAAACTGAGAATCTGCAGAATGTCCTGCTTGATCAGCACAGGTAATGAAGTATAATCAGGGAAGTATACTTAAAAAGCATTGGTGACAATGACTAGGTAATTTGTAGTTATACTTTCAGAGTTTAATTAATAATTCGAAACTAAACAGCATCTGCTTCAATAATAGCTAGCTGCAGCCACTATGATAAGGTTGAGGAAGAGGAGCAGGCAGTTTGCACCTGTAAATTTTAGCCCCCCTTGAGACCATGGCCACACATGCTCGAGTGAGCCCTGTTTTGCAGTGCACAGAAGAAACCAACCTTCTTAGCTGGCTACAAACATGCAAACTGAAACGCCTAATAGGCAGGCCCAAGTATGTTATTAATATATTTGTTGCAATATAGTGGTATTTCTAAAATCTGTACCTACACATAGATACATAAATAGAAAATAGAAGTTGCTTTAGAAACTCTAGTTGTATAAATCAGAAGTTAAGAGAACCAGATAATTCAGCTGTTTTTACATCCAGAAGCAATTCAGAAGGTGAAAATATAATCTGCTCAAGAAATATTTAGTTTAGTTTTAAAAACGCCCACAGGGAAACTGATGATAAAAAGCAAGAACAAGTTATGACTGAGCAGATGCAAATTTCACCAGAGAAACAGATTCACTATGTGCAAATATTGTAGGTGGTTGTAGATTGGTATGTAGGAAATGTGCTGGTTTAGGGTATGGGTTCCAAACGTTTTATGTGTTTTTTTCCCCCCCACTAAACAATGTATTTGCAAAGTAATTAATTTGCAACTAACTTAACATCTTATTTTTCTTTACAACTAACAAATAGCAACTGTTTTGGATATAAAAATATACACAGGCACACCTGGTAGTATGATTCATGTGAGGACCAGAGAATAACTCAGAATCATTGGCATCTGTAACTACTCTGGTGGCCTTTGTGGGTTTGGAAACCACTCAGGAAAATTTAAATTGGAGAAGTCCACCAGTATCGTGCTGTAAAACAGCTATAATTTCTATAACAAAATCAGTCAGAGGCCAATTCAAAGTGGAGCCATTCCAACCCAAAATGAGTACAGAGTCAAGTTGCTGGTGATGCAACTTGTGATGGCAAGAAGAATTTATATGTCTGAAAAGATGTTTTCACACAGCATGAAAGTATTATTTATTCCATTTTTATAAGTATGTAACTTGGACTTGACCCCAGCCTAAATTAGAAAGAAAAAAACCCAACTGTAACTATCAGTTCACTTTTAAAAGGTAGATAGTGATGATTCTACAACTTCTTGCCAATGTTATATGATTATAATTCTCAATGGAATAGTCTGACCATTATTATTGTTTCAAAAATAATGGAACAACAGTAGTACCCATGTACAAAACCATAACTCCAGGAATAAGAGAAACAGTTCTTAGTTTTTATGCATCAACTTTATTTTTATATACTCAGCTTGAAATACTGTAGCTGTGAACACCTTGCCTCATGAAAGCACCTTTCTTTCTGAATTCTGATGACAAGAGTTGAGACAGTGTCTAACAGAATCCATCACCACATCAGCTAAGAACTCCACTTTTACAGCTCCTAGATTTTATGGAGTAGCAGTGAAAGCTTTGTAAACAGACTTTAAATGTTAAACATCAGCATCCAAAAATAAATGCTCATCTATTCACAAACTAACCAAAAAAAGCTTTAAGAAGAGAAATCATTTAAGAGTTTATTTTTAAACATTTATTTTTAAAGTGAGCAGCCTTGACATCAGAACATTTTTCTGTCATCATAAGAAAAGGGAGTTTAATTTTGACGGATCAAGCTGCTTGCTTAACTTGGAGTTCCATAATCTTCCTTTCTAAACTTAAGAAAAGCTACCAAAGTGTAAATGCACAGTGGTAATTGACTTAAACATCTAGAGAAAATAACAATTAAAAAGGTACAAAGGGTTCCCTGCTGTACAAATATATTGAAGTAGGTAAATAAGAATTCTGAATAAATGAATTTTTAATACATTCACTCTTTGAAAAGAACTATTTTATTCTGTATACACGAGCATCACAAACTGTTTATGAAAACAACTGTTTTGAAAAGTAAATAAGACTCTGGCAAAGAGTGTCTCGTGTCCTACTTCTGTGGTTCATCTAATAGTCAATAATTTACTTCTGTACTTTGCGGCTTCACTCCTTCAGTTCAAGTGCCACAGTGTGTGGATTGAAGGGTGACCTTCGGGGAGATATTGTATTTCAATAACTTGTTTCAATGTTCATAATATCCAAAGTGCAAATATTGATGGACAATAGCATGTGATGACATGTCAACTATGGGAGGGAAGTTTAATGAAGCAAGGCATGCCATGCCATAAGGAAATCTGGCTTCCATTTGGCTATGATACAGCTTTTCTTTATGTGACAAATAATTTCATCTGCTAAATTGCTTTTCCCACAGTTTAAATGAGATAATATCTGTTTACTTTTCCAGATACTGTGAGAATTGATTTATTCATAATTGGGGAAGCATTTCAAATTTATGAAATGGAAGCCTTGACTGGACATTAGCAAAAAGCTGACCTGTAGACTGGGAATACTTCTTGACAACAAGAAGCAGTCAGACTCAGATACATTTACAGCAATTTAAAACACCTTTCATGAAACTTCTGCCACAACTAATAAGAGAAAATGTTTATTCTTGGTATACTGACATTAGTAGTCTTAATTATACCAGTCTTAGATGAGAACACACAAAACCAGTAACCAAATTAAATTTACTGCACTAAATTTATGGTACCTTTGTGGTTACTAGGACAAATACAACAGGTCTTGATAACATCTAGAGAACTTCCCATTTTACCACCTATTTCTACTTCATCCCCACAGCCCAAGTGATCTTTTTTTACCTGCTTGGTAAAGACTTAAGATTTAGGTATTACTGCCCCAACATGTGGTGTTCCCTCCGCAGCAATGATTTGAACATAAGCTATGAGCAGTAAAATACTAAACACACATGACATTTTAAAAATCAACAGATCAAGACTAACAAGATTAAGGAAAAAAATACAAAGATTTTTTTTCACGGCATATTGTGAAGAAGAACCTGAGAACTCTCTTGAATCATTGTCAGAAAAAAACTGTCTCAGCACTTTTCCTGGGGACTGTGCAAACCACAAAGGTTCCCTACATGCATATCCCATCAACCAAAGGAAGATGGATTTGCTCATTAAATCACAAATAAGTTATCAGTAACTGAGCTCTCAAAAAAACATGAATTAAAACGACAACCTCTGAAACTCTGAATATGCCTAGTTTAACAGCTGCTAAAGCATAAGAATTATAAAGAGGCTTACAGTCACGTGGTCAAAATTATAGAATCCAATAGTGTGAATGGCCAAAGCACTTCTCCTGATATCACAGTTAGGTGCTGCTAAGAGAGACAGTTTAATCCTAGATTAATTTTTATTCCAAATAATTGGAAGAAAGCTCCTGATAACAGTCTTGTATTCTTGGCAAGAATCCAGATGGTCCTAGGTAAACTATTTATCATTCACACAGCACTTCCACCATCTATTTAGCAGAAAGCATGACTATTTTAATCAGATGAGGTCGTATTCCTATACTAGCAGTATTACATTCATTTAGCTAAGAAGCAGAAACTAATGTAAGTTGGTATGATTTAAAAAAGAACCATATGTTCTTCTTGTAAAAATAGAATCTAAATATTTGTAACTACAGTCTTTTAAAAATCCAACTAATTTTGAAAACAAACAAATAAATTTGTACCCCAAATGCAATTGCATTTTTTTCCTCTTCAATCAGATATTTCTAGAAAAAGTGAGATCATTTAAATAAGTTTACTCATATTTCATGATCTTACAGGCCTTGCTTTTGCCACTGATTAACAGCATATACGTGGATAGAACAATTTATGTTCCTTATTTATCTGCCTAAATCCACAAATAAAGACTAAGGAAAAGAAATAGTCACAGTTATAGAGTACATGGGTTTTAGCCAGGTTGCCATGAAATACAGGTTCAAAACTGTTGCTGCAATTCACTATTCTCCCTAAAGTAGTAAATGGCAAGAATTGTGAAAAGAACATAATGCTCATTTTAAAAAGGCCAGCCTTGGGCAAATCCAAAGCTGTTAAATTATAGAGTAATGAAGTACAGATTGTCACCTGTTGCCATTTTAGTCTCAAAACCAGAAAACAACGATTTATTAATTCTAAATTTGAAATGGGTGTTCCATTCCTTGAAGGGTTGCAAATACACATTCCACTGAAAAGACAATCTTCAGTACAAGATGGAATCCTACAAGCGGCTGCTGCATTAGAAAAAAAATGGTGTTTCTTCGCAAAGAAACAATGGAAATGAGCAGCAGAGGAGTCACAAGTCATGCACTAATACATGCTAGTGGAACTGCTGATCAGGACAAAAAAATAAGGACAAAAATTACAAAAAAATAATCAACCCTTTCTACAAACTTCAGAGACCCCCAACAGAGACCATGATGATGGATGTATCTATCTTTTTTTGTCTACAATGAAGACCAACAAATTCCACACAGTGTTCTTTATGCTGTCCTTTGATTTGGTTAAAAAATATTTTTAATTCTGTATTATATTAATGATGAAAGAGCTGCAGGCATGAAGTCCTTTAAAATTCAGACAACCAAGGAAGCAAACACCTGTGAGATGTCCTGTTCTGAAATACCACTAAATGACTATCATTCCTAAAAGATAACTTTCCATCTAACTAGCCTTGGAATAGTATTTTTAAGTGTTTCTTTATCTTATTCAGATAAGAGCATTGAAATTCTGAAGAAAATAAATATTTGGCTGTGTATCTAGAGGATGATGGACCTTGTTCACTGTTTTGTGAAGAAGCAGTAGCAGAGTAACTCATCATGTACCTTGAATTTAACCCACATGAACTCGTTCCATTGGGAAATAATCCCAAGGGATCCATATAACAGTGGAGGTACACAAGGGCCAGATCATAAAAGCTGGAGAGGATTCAGTTTAAGTAGCACACTCATTCACTCACTGTCCTCCCCTTCTGTTATTTTTTCTACGGCTTTTCTCCACCATAAGCCCAAGTTATTGCCAGGGAATAATAAATCAATGAAGGACCTGAAAATTCTGCAGCTGATATTCTCTTACCATGGATTCAAAACAGATCAAGAGATGTTCATTTTAATTCATTGAATTAGATTTCCTATAAAACTTCCAACACTTAATTTAGAGTTATTTGAAAACATCAAATGCTTAATCTGCATCTAACAGAAAATGTCCAAAGCACAGTCTCGGTGTTAAAAAAGAAATGGAGTAATTTAGAGAAAGTACTAGAAGCTTGTTAAATTCTAGAGAGGGTTTTAGGATATGGCAAAACTGGGTAGCAGGGATTAACCTCCAGATTTTCCCCATTAAACCACCTGCTTTTGGAAACTACCATTTTCAGAGCTCTGTCACCTAGTAACACTCTTCACCCCCTACACATACTGTAAACTCAAAAGAAACCTTAGATGATTTAGAAAATTTTAACTATTTTTAAAAATTTCCAGATCCTTAACCACTCACTAGGGGATATAAGTTGTCCATAGTTTTAAGGGCTGTGCATGTTGGTGATTTATGTTTTGTGACAGTGAAGAAAAATAAGATAAATGCACCATCATTTTCATACTTTCCTTCACAGACTATATCCATCCAAAGAAGACCATATTGACGGATTTTTCCTTGTTTTCAAATGTAAAGTACTTCAACTGTTTTCTCTGAAAAAAATACTAGTACTTCAGCTGCCAGACTCTCACGTGCAACCTAGATGCAACAAATCCTTATATAGGCAAAGCAAAAAATCAGGGAAATATTTCAATTTTAAGCTTTTGTTGATTACAACAGATGACAAAGTTTTGAGTCAGTACAAAAATAGTAACTGTGCCTTGTTTTGTTAGAATAACAAACTTCTAAACACTGATATGTTCTTTGAGTGTTTGAGCTAGTGATACCATCAGCTGAGAATCTGATGACTCAGAACACTGTCAATTTTGTTTGCTGACATTGTTAAGCTCAGTACCCTATGTCACAACTTCTGAGTAGTTTATCTACAGTAAGCCCAAAGAATGTGAATTTTATTACTAAAATTAATGGCTATGCCTAAATATTTGTGAAGAAATGCCAAGTTTCAAACACGCTGGAGTAGTTCTCATCATTTAAAATCAACACTACAGCTGGCAGCAACATAAATTCACTACCAAAAGTAGAATTACTTGCATGAAAGACATCTTATGTCATGCTCAAAGCAGTGGGTCTGGGCTGAACCCTCTGAACAACTGCTGCCTCATCCCAATTGCAGCTGCTCAACAGGCTCTGCTGGCTGCAGTGGAAGGATGACTCGCAGAGCACTGTGGCTCCTGCTGGAATCCACCACTTACTTACATATGCTTCCCTGCAAGGAGTTGCTTCTTATTTCACAACATTGCCAAGCAGAAGGCCAGTGCAGACTCTAGGAGCAAAAACACATTGCCTTCTCTTCCTTACTATTCTACCTTAAGTCATCAGAGAGTTATGGATAAAAATGGAGATGCCCTCCTCCTGCACCGTGAGTTCTGCCTGCCTCTGGGTCTCAGCAGTCTTGGCTCTGCCTTGCTAGGAAAGTTGTATCAGTGGTCTTTGGTGTAACGTGCATTTCTTTGACATTTTGTGCAAAAAGCAAGATGAAAGACGGCAGAGAAAGTCTGTCAAAATACACACTCTGCTCTCTTAACCTTTCAGTAAGAGGAGTATGTTCAACCCTCAGGCTGCAAACCATGAGCCTCACTGTAATGTATGCTTCACTGATATATGTGATAACATTCTCCCTATGCATCACTTTTTATTGTATCTGGGGAAAGGAAGAGGAGGAAGATAAAAATGAATTTCTTTAAAAAATTGCGTATTTCTTTTAGCTGCTGATTTTCCTGGCAATTACTAATGAAATATTTCATGGTCCTGTTCTTTTTATGTAAAATATACTCCCAAATACAATCTCTTTCTTCTTCAGCCCTCTCATTTATTTTATGGACATGGACAATTACACACATCTTCCTGGTGCCTCACCAGTTTCTCTATCAGACCGATTTATGATGAAAAGCAAGGTTGTTGAAATAACAGGATGGCTAAGACCGACAGGTGAGTATGAACTGTATATTCACCCTTCCACACTTTCCTCTATCTGTCCACCCCAACTTTCCTCTTCCTCTTCTAATCTTTGTTTCCCTAAAGGATAAATGTCACGCATTTCTCATTATGTAGTATAGAAAGAAACTTACCTTTCCATATCTACTTGTCTCTAAGAATACTCTCCTCCACAACAATAAACTGACAAATGATGAGCCTTACTTGTAAGGAATCTTCTTGCCCCTCTTACAGATTTGTGTTCTGCCTTTCATCACCTCTAGCCTTCACGTTTCAAAAACACTTGATTGGCTGTTAAAATATTAATACTTTCATATCCTTTTCCATTTCGGTATTTTGAACTGATGTAAAATGAGATCACAGCCCAATACTGTAGGTGACACATGACACAAACTGTCGCATCTATTGTTTTCCTATTTCTTTAATCAATTTTTCACAGATGTAGCTTCTCCATCTGGAGTCAAGAAGTGAAGCCCCCCTTCAGACAGAGCAAATATATTCTACAAATCTCTTTCCAATTAATTCCCTTCACTCTTTGCAAATTTTTGCTGGATAAAGCCTCCATCAAACAAATTTAACTACCACTTCTCACAGACCACTCAGACATCTGCCACTATTTTAGATATGCAGGATTCTCTTGACCAAATCAAAATGTAACCCCATCTCTTCACACACCTGCTAGCTCATATCTAGGAACTAGCCCTGCCTCCTTTCTTCAGCTCTCCAAGCACTATTCTCACCTCATCATTATGCAAACTGATACTTGAAGTGATGTAGTTTTATTTGGGTATCCTAGTTCTTTGCATTCAAATGAAATCTAAATGCTTTGTCATTGCCCCATGACTTACATTTTCCCATTCTTCATAAATATTCCCATCTAGGATTTAATTATGTTAAATTTCTTCATTGCACCTCCTATTCCTCTGACCTTTTTCCTTCTCATTTCTTTAGTAAATATAGTTTACCCCATTCACAACTGCTCAGAGTACACCTGCAAGGATCAGTTTCCTAAGTTAGGTCTTTTAATCACCATGTAACCCTCTTTATAAGTTCCTATGATTAACACCTGCTCCTCCCTCTTATTAAATATAAACTATTTGTCTTCACTTCATGCCCTATTTCCACCTGACCATTTCTTATTTTATCAGTTCTTATCTTCAGCTGGCTAATATGACTTCCCTCCATCATTCACTTGTATAATTCTGAAGTGCTGCTGTCTAGGGTGCTGGTTCATGCTTACACTTGCCCAGTACTCTCATGAGGAATGCTAATTCTGTGGCATCCATTGAGAATTGCCACACAGATGTAGTAGAACAGATCTAAACCTAACCAAAAAAAAAAAACACAACAAAACACAAAAATCAAATTGACTGTTCCATGCCCATTTCCTGGCCAATCTGTCCTACTTTTTTATTTTTTTTTTTTTTAATTTGGCATTCCAATCACTGCTGGCAATTATTATTGATTACTTAAATCTTCCAATTTTCTTTTGCATCACAGGCAAGTATGCTGTAATTGATTAGGTGACAGCTAGTGCTTACATGAGGATGAGTTCATTAAATCTTACTCATTCACCCACATCAACACTGTTTCCTTTTATCATGAAGCCTTTTCAACTGAAAAAAAGGACAAGCTATTTTCACTTAAGAATTTCAATGTCACACTGTAAATGCTAGCAAATATTTTAAAATACTTTTAAATCTTGCATGTAACCCTCTATAACCTTCTAGAGGGTTATGTTCAAAATAAACTACTACTGTTTCTTCAGTCCATTATTTTGAAATATTTTTAAAGATTTTCATAACATATTCTACAGCAGTCAAGTCCCTTCTTCTTTCAGTCTCGACTTTCTTCATTACAACCCCCACTCAAACCCCAGACTTATTCCTTCCCATAAGGAAATGGTTACAATAGTCTTTCCATTTGTTACCCCCAGTCTGGACTATTGCAATTCACACAAGCGAAGGCAATAGGAGGCCTGCATGGAACAAGTAATTCCTGCCAGAACTCAAGTATAAAAAGGAAGTACACAGGAGGTGGAAGCTGGGTCAAGATGACCCAGGAGAAATGCAGGGACATTCTAAGCGTGCAGGGAAAATGTGGGCCTGCTGCTGAGTGGACACAGGCCATGGTCACAAAGGCTGAGGTACTCAATGTCTTCTTTTGCCTTGGAAAGCCAGGTAATACCTGCCTTCAGGAGTCTGAAGCTTCTGCAACAGGAAGAAAGTGTGGAGCAGTGAAGTCTTCCTCTTGTCAGTGGAAATGAGGTTGAGGAACACCGAAGATGGACACACACAAGTACCTGGGACCAGACAGGATGCAACAGAGAATGCTGTGTCCTCACAAGGCTATTTTCAAAATTGTCTTTAAAAAGTCACAGCGACTGGAAGAGGTTCTTGATGACTGGAAGTAAGCAAACTGTACTTTTATCTCCAAGCTTCAACAAGGGCAAGAGAGAGGATGTAGGGAACCACAAGCAGGTCAGCCACACCTTCATCCCATATGAACACAAGAAAACACTTTTCTACTACTGTGGGGTTGGCCAAACACTGCAATAAGTTCCACAAAGACACTGTAGAGTCTCCACCTTTGGAGATATTCAACTAACTGGACACAACCTGTTCTAGCTTATCCTGCTTTGAGCAGAGAACTTGGACCAGATGATCTTCAGAGTCACAAATATGAGCACTACTTTTACAGAGCAGCTTTCTCTTATACTCATCCAGAACTCTGCATCTTCCATTAGATACTACTGGGTTTCATCTGCCAAATCTTAGGCCAAGTGTTCTTACTTCCAAAGCCCTGAGTGGACCTGACATTAGCCACCAACAGATCTACTTCTACCAGAACAAAACATATGTTTTATTCAGCAAACGCAGCTAAGAAAACTGGCACAAAACGTGGGACAGCAAGTGAACTCATTCACAGTGGAGAGAATTGGGAACAAACTTGCAAATCAAACCAGCTTAAAAATGCCTCATTAGTTTTAAAACATAACAGATAATTGCTCCTCAGGCTGCAGCTTTCCTAACATTATGAAGAAATTATACAACAGAATATCCTATTAACTTTTACTTACAAAAGTACATAAAAATACATTCAGAATTGGAAAAAGCACCATTATGTGAGAAAACTTGCTGGTATCCCAAACCGACTGTGGAAGCAGCCCAGAAAGTACTTCAAGGGATTTAATGAGCCGTGCTGGCAAACAATTATGGTGGAACACAAGCCAGTATGGACTCCACTGCTGGCAGCTCTGGAATTATCACGGCAAGATTTTATCTTCTTCGTCAGGGCAGATTTTGCCTGACTCAGAAATCTGGGTTTGTTTTAAATTAAAGGATTAAAGAATGAGGACAAAAATTTTAATCAAGAAACTTTAATCCCATGGCCCAAGAATACTATGTGGATTAATAATTTCTGTTCCCACGCTTTCGTTGTTTCTGTCAGGAGCAGGAGAGTTAATAGCATAATTGAGCAAAAACAGAGAACACAGGACAGTTGAGATGCTCTAAGAGACAAAACACACATGACTTTTTTTTCAAACTAAACTTGGATCCATTTAGCTGATTTAACAGTGCAACACTAAACAACATGGATAATTTCCTGCTTTGTCTTAGGTAGGAGAAACCAGCAGCTATCTGCAGCATGAATCAGAGATTTCACAGCATTACAATTTGGGAACATAACAAGCGCAGCAAGTATGACTGAGATTTCCCCTTCTATAAAGACTGAAATTTTTTTTCAGTAAATAGATAACTAGCACTATTGTTATTTAATAGCCCTGTTTTCAAATACAGGTTTTTTTTGTTTTGTATACCTACATTTTTCTTTAGAATTAAATCAGGAGCACAAAAGAAATCACTATTGAAATCACGTAACATAATAAGCCAATGAGAACAGATACAGTGAATTTATGGTCCAACAGTGAACAAAATAACAGCGTCCGTAAGAATGATTTAGCAGCCTAAATGGATGTGTTATTTCATAAAAACAAACAAACAAAAACCCTTGATATAAAAAACTATTAATATTTAATGCACTATTATCTAGGCTTCTCTGATGTCAAACTGCTAAACTTTAGTAAATTCAAATGAATATTTTCAGTGAAATAAAAGTTATTTCCTATTACTCTAGTAGACTCTTAAAAATAGTCTAAATGAAATTGGCAGCTGCATGAAAAAACTAATTTAACTTTCATAAAAGCTTTTAAGTACTGTTTCAGTGAGAAATCAGGATTACCTAGCTGACATAACAGTGAAATAGTTGGGTACAAAGGAAAAAAAACATAAGTGCAATCAAAGAAAACGAACCGTGCTCTTACTAGCAGGCCTAAAATAATTAGCCCTAATCCTGAGAATATTTACGAAGTACATCTGCAATTTTTCCTGATAAAATTTTACTGAATAGTTCAAGCCATACCAACAAAACACTTTTTGACAGGTACACAAAGCAGTTTGATTGAAATTATCTCTGAGTGAACTTATATTAGAAAGCAGATGAACTTCACAACGAAACAGAATGTTTTTGTCTAAAATTCTGGTTTCACATCTGCTTATTAGGATTGTCTCCTGAGTGAATTAATTAGCATTAAGGAACTACACACATTGTATTCAGTCCCATTAATAATATCTTTTAAAATAACCCTTCAGGTATCTTGGCAGACATGGCAAAATTACTATTTAATATTTCTCCATTGAACTAATTAGGATGAACATAAAATATGAAATACATGATATGTAAAAATATTTTCTTATAAAATTAGGCATAATTATAGTCTTTTTCAGCTATGTGTGCCTTTTAATGTGGTACTTAATCTCTCTTCTCCTCTATGAAAAAATGTGAAATAATAGCAGGACCTAAAAAGCTTCTCTTGTATCAATGTGCTGCAGAAAACTCATTTAATGCAATATTCCCATTGTAGTTGTCATTGTCCACCTAACAAGCCATCTGCCAGTGTAGCTTTGTAGTGGAGTACCTATAACCCTCATGACTACTAGACAAGCAACCATTTTTCTCCTATATAAATGTTCCTACTTATGTAAGTCCTCAAGAAAACATTTGTGCAGAGTGAGATCCACTTCAGAAAGAGATTTTGGCAGTAGAAGTAGAAAATACGCTACCACTTACAATAAAAAGGAAGTAAACTGATGAAAAAACAGAGACTAACAGACAAAAATAGGAAATGTCTGAAATTTCCTTGAGAAACATTCTGCTTTGCTTGCAAGGCAACACACCTTGGAATAAGTATCTGCTAGTTATAAATGCCAGTAAAAAGAAAATTGAATAATTAAGGTAGCCACAAGCAAAACATAGAATAAATGTGGGAAAAAACCCATGGCTTTTTCTGGTTTTGGAAATATCTGTTCCTGTGTCTGGCTTTCAGTGCATTAAGTGCCTATGGAAAGGAAACTCTCTGCATCCCATGGGAGACACAAGCCAAGACATCTTGGCTGAAAGAAGACCTGAAACCATAAAAAAAAAGTCTTTGCCAAAGAAGTGTATTTCAAAGAACGGAATTATGACAGATTCTGGTAACGATTATCTGCTGACACTTGGTTCTGATGGTTTTTTAAAATGATACAAAGCAGGGATAATGTTGTCACCATGGCAAGTCTACAGTCATTCCCACAGTGTTGCTGAATTTTGTTTGCTCCTTCTGTAAACCAAAATATTATATGGGATATCTCACTTAAGACATAACTACTTCATACAAACTTCTCATACGTTTTTTTTTCTTATATGGCCTTTTCTCTGCCAAAACCACATCATCTCCAGCCATGTAAATATTTTCCCCCTAACTGTAAAAATATCATATTACCAGAAGATCAATTTCATTTGGGATATATTGTTTAAAAATTTATTAAATTTAATTTTTTAATTTTTTTAAATTTATTGAAATTTATTTATTGTTAAAAATTTATTTAGTTTTAAATTCTTGGTGTTCATTAAGTACAATATTCCATTTGGAGTAAACGTAAAGTGGGAAGTGGAAATATACCTTACATGAAAAAGAACTGTTGCCTTACAGAGCAGAGATTAAAAACCTACTGTATATGCAGAAGGTGTTGTTCTGGTGTTAATGTAATATAACAAATGAGAAGCAGATAGCAGGAGGAAGGATGAAAATTCTAAACTCAAGAAATTTTCTCTCCTGATTACTGTCTCCAGCTCTAATTTCAGTAGAGATTTTATTTTGAGAAGGTGAGGGTTGGGGGAAAAAGACAGACAAAACCCCCCAAAACCAAACCAAACCAACAAACAAACAACCCCCAAAAAACCAAAGCAACACAGCAAAAGAATTTAACTTTGAAAAATTGAAAATCATCTACTCTTTATTTTTGCAACAGATGCTGTAAACCTAGCCAAGTTCTGTGCTTAGTTAAAAACAGAGCAAGTAAAAATAGATGTAAAAACCAGACAAGATACCACAAAAGCAAAGCCAAACAACAAATTCATATAAAATCATGGTATATGCTTTGTGAATGACAACACTGTGGAAGAATACAGTATGATTTATCACCAAAATAGTCTTCCTAGAATGCATTGAATAATAGTGGTTGCTGGTACTGTGGAGTAATTGAACTTCCTCAATGGTTATACTTTGTGGTTAAGGGAAAATGTTTGCATACCCTACCAGTAGGCTATGCAGACTATCAAGTACCTCACTGTACTTTGATATTTCATGACAGCGGATTTTAAACTAATCCTTGTGAGTGTGCTTGATGTTAAACTTATTATTGCTATCAACTTGATGTGAACATTGCTATGAGGCTCTTAGGATTTCATGAACTGTGCTTTGTATCACTAATCCAAAATACTACATTAAAACTTTTAAATTTTTATGGTAATACATTAGGATAGAAAAGAAATTCAAATGGTCAAAGTAAGCTTAAGGTATGAGCCACTTTGTCTGCTTTACTTACTCTACCTTTTGCCATTTTTTTCTGTGTTAACTTCCTTGAAGATTGTTCTTTCCTTTCGCAATAAAAATGAGCTTGCTTCTCAGAAAAAAACCAAAACAACAGCAAACCCAAAAAGATATCTCTATCACACAAAAATATGTTGTTGCTAACCACAGAAGCCCCATTAACATACAGACATGAAAAGCTCTTCACAGGACTGGGTCATTCCACTTGAATGATGCATATCCGCCTCAGCTGCTGTGGCTATATGCAGGTGGTTAGAGAAAGGAGCTTGCATGTCTCCAGAAGTACAGCTAACAGAAGGAAACTTCCAAAGTTAAATGCCTTATGAGACAGCCTAGACATGCTTCCACATTCATATCCACATAATACCTCCTGGTCAGTTTTAACGTTTCCTCAGTACAGGGATTTAAATAGGATACTTTGTGAGTGCTGTCAGGATTTTGCTCTGCTCCCACTCATGGCAACAAAAGGAAAGGGTTAGGCATCAATTAAGCAAATACTTTCTACACTTCTATTTTCACTACATCGCCTAAGTTAACAATTTGTTTCAGACTGAAGGACAGGCTACATGCTATTGTGCAAGACAACACAATAAAAGTTTGCCACATCAAAAACCTCATGGGATAAACTCATAAAAGTTACTGTCGCCAAAATATTAATCAAAAATATCCCAGCAGTATGGGCTTGATTTCATCCACCAAAGTTCGTATTTCCTGGGAAAAAGCAAACTACCAAAAGCATTTAAAAATTGAATACGGGTCTCAAGTTGTAGAAGATATTAAGAAAAGAATGTTACTTACCATAGAAAGTGCAATATTGAAGATACTCTTATCTCTACCTATGACCATGCAGGTAACCAGCCTGTCAGGCTCTTGTTTCTAACAGTGGCCTAAAGGTACATGCACAGAAGAAATCACAGCAGGGTCACTATATAAAGTACTCTTCCCACTGCTTCCCACTCTACAACTGAGGGACCTTCTGCAGCTCAGGCAAACATAGCTTCTACATGTATCACGGATGCAGCAATAATTTATCTTTGGACATTATTCCAGTCTCTCCTGAATTCCATGTGAAATTTTAGCATCCACAGCAACTGTCAGAAAGGACTTCCTTAGCTTAAACAGGTATTCTGTGAAACCCTCCATAAATGAGTCAGCTGCTAATTTCACAAGTTAGTATGACAGCTTGTCTCTTTGAATAAATTTGATTCCAGAAGATAGAGGGTAATAGGCTCTCTCAATTCTGACCACAGTTCTGATTATGAAAGCCATTACGAATGGCCCTACAAACCCATCTATTAATATAAACCAATCATTTCACTTCTCTTGGGTCATGATCTCTGATAAAGATCTGTAAAAAATGAGTAGCACTTTCATGATTTTTTTTTCACATGAGCTATATCCAAGACAGACTGAAATCTTGAAAACTTCCCAAAATACACAGTAAACCTGATATATTTTTCCATATGATGAACGTGAAAAACATAAAGGAAGGTTTTAAATCTGGAGACTGACACAAAAAGAATACTCTATAGGGTTAATATTGGCATAGACAGCAGCTAGAAGGTGAATAGTCTTGCAAAAAACCTGAGAATATACCCAAACCATGAGTAATTGCATAATGGCTTCACTATTTACCTTACTCATTTATTTATTCACTTTACACCGAAAGCATGAATATTGCTTAATTATTAAGAAAGCAAGGAGGCAAACAGTACACAACATCAGTTGATTACATTTTATATATCCAGTTGCATTCTCTACATATAAATTGCTTAATCGGCTAATTCAGTAGACCTTAATATGCCATTGCTGCAAAGGTGATCAACAGGAACCTTCTTAGCAATTATCTGACAGAAAAACAGAACAGGCTGCAGATGAAACATTAATCACTTCAGCTTATCTTTTTGTCCTGTCTGTGTTGAGAGGAAACCACTAGGAAGTTAAATACAATGCTTTAACTTAAAGCTGCCTTTCTTCAAATTAGGCTTTGAAATGTCCATGCTTTTTATTGCTGCTGACTCTGCACAACAGCTTCTCTCTTCTATATGGTTGCACCTACATATGCAGAAAAGTATGTATTTGAGGAAAAAAATACTAGCAAGAGTCAGCTAATATATTAAAATAATCAATTGTGAATTAAGTTTTAAAAAAACTCCAAAACTAGTAACATTTTATGACAGCAGATGGTCTGATGACATGTTGGCCTGGCTGTGGGCACCAAGGGAACAAGGATGGAACATAGTAGAGCATAGATGCCCTTTCCCATCAGGGCAAAATGACAAGACAGTTTTCCATAAAGCAGTAGTAGACTCTCAGAACCATATTAGCCTTTTATTAAAAGTTTTCAAAATTTGTTTGCTGGTTTATCATTATAGATGAAGTAACAGTGCTATGATGTAGCCAATCAGAAGCAGTGAAGTGGGGAAAATGTATGCCTCAACATACATCAATACCATACATAGTATGACAGCAAAATTTTCAGAGCAAATGAAATGATTGAAGCTATGCAATTTATCCACTTCTTTTTTCTCTTATTTTGATTAGTAACCTTCTGCTATGTTTATTGTAAACCAGAACACTTCTGTCATCTCTGAGGGATAAAGATATTCTCTTTACTTGAATGTATTTTCTGTTCTTGGAAAAAGTCAGTACTCCAGCAAAGGCATATACATTTCCTATCTTTTTTCTTTTTTTTTTTTCTGTAAATACAAAGTTTGGACTTTGGCCTAATGATACAAAATGGTCTAATGCCAGAAAATTAGGTAAGTCATTTTGCATAAATATATATTGTCAAGTAAGTAGCCACTTCTAACAGAATACCAGAGGTAAATTCCTAGTGAATGTACAGCTGTCTATCTTTAACAAATGAGCTTAAGTATATTTAGCAGAAAGAGTCTGAGAAAAACTCATCCGCAACTCTGACCACCTATCAATGCCAGAGGAAAACAGGGCATGTATCTGCATTTTACTGCAGAGCATCACAGTGAAAAAAATAATTTTTGTCAAAGGGCAGCCCTTTCCCAGGTAGTAAGTGCCGGCAGAGAGATCAGAAGCATCTGGGGATGGTAACACCTTAAGTTGTTGCACTGTAATCTGCCAGAACTCATTTGTCAGAGCCAAAAGGCAGCAGGAAGCAGCCATCATCTCCCCAGATGCAGGTCAGACAAGATGTGCACAGTTCCATGGGCCTGAGGGATGCAGCGTCCTTTTCAAGGCTGTTTATCCCCCCTCAACCTCTTTGCTTTCAATGTCAGCTGTAACTAAAAGCAAAAGCTAAAGACTAAGTCTCAGTAAAAGGCTTTCTCGCAGCCAGATTCCTACCTCCACCCTTAAGATGGAAAAGGAAATCTGATGTAGTCCATAGTAAGTCACTCATCTCTTCCCTCAGAGCTATTTTAATTAATTTTTGTGAAGTAGAGCTGGTTTTAAGGGAATTACAGTAGGGCATCTCCTTCCCATTGCCAGCCCTGGGCAGGGGAAGAGGCCAAGCCCTGCAGCACTGCTGGAGCCCAGGACTCGGCAGCGAGGGAGGCAGCAGGGCAGGCAGCCCCACCAGAGCTGCCTGAGGAACAGAGGGAACAGGACCAGCCACAAATCATCTACCACCACCTTGCAACACTCCACATAATTGTATAAAGCAGCATCCTAAAGTCCTCAAACACGGATTTCTGAAAATGCAGCACAACAGTGTGCATGTTTCAGAGGAACTAAAGTAAAAATTTCAATAAAGGTTCTATTCTTTCGATAGATTGAATGTATTTTCTTGTAAGTCAACACATGTTAAGATTTCTCTGAGTAAAGCAGGGCAATTACAGCAGATTTATTTTCAGAAATCAGGATGCCCACTTCAGATTCAGAATGATTAACTGTCATGCTACAGGGCAAGTAGGAGAGATTTGCTCTTTTGTCACAAAAAGAACACTAAATTATTATTACACTATTTTAAATGTGAATTTTGAGGAACACATTAAATTATAAGGAGCATTTACTAGCTCTGTTCTGAAGTTATACCCACATAAGCAAAGATAAAAAGAACAGAAAGTACTTCCACTCTTGCTGTCTTATTTTTGAAACTATTTAACCCTGTAAATCCATAACCTTAAATCACTTGATTTTATGCATTAGAGATTTAACAAGTACTAGATGTTTGAAACTCTGTTTTAGTAGCACTAGGAGATAAATATACAGACATTTCCTGGTTTTGCTACTCTATAAAGCCTTCGGAAAAAAATAGGAGGAAGAGACTGAATGACTGGTCACAGGTCTGGCAAAAATACATCATCTTTAAATTACACCACTTCACATCACTGGATTTTTATTTGACAAAGGGCACCTACTGCAAAAATAGCATCTTCAGAGATGATTGTTCAGAGATGGTAACTGAACAAATACCTGACAAATGACAAGAAATGAGGTTGTTTGATGCAATAAAGCTGCCAACTATAATTTTGTAATATAAAGTCAAACAAAATAAGCTTACAACCTGCAACAGAGCAGAGTAATACAGAGGTGAATTAGCAAAGCAGGATTTGCAACAAACTATAGCTAAAGCTAGAGTTAACCAACACAACTACTACTAATGTTTTTATTATCTATGTGCAATAAATACAGAATCACAGAATTAACAAGGTTGGAAAAAAACGTAGAGATCGTCAACCTATTACCCGATACCATCCCATCATCTAAATCATGTCACTGAGTACATCGTCCAACCTCTTCTTAAACACATCCAGGGACAACGACTCTACCACTTCTCTGAGAAGCCCATTCCAGTGGGAAATCACTCTCTCTGGGAAAAAGTTTTTCCTAGTATCTAGTTTAAACCTCTCCTGATGCAGCTTAAGACTGTGTCTTCTTGTTCTGTCACTGGGGGCCTAACAGAAGAGACCAACACCCACCTGACTACAACCTCCCCTCAGGTAGCTGTAAAGGAGAATAAGGTCACCCCTGAGCCTCCTCTTCTCCAGGCTGAACAACCCCAGCTTCCTCAGCCGCTCCTCACAGGGCTTGTGCTCCGGCCCCTTCACCATCCCCGCTGCCCTTCTCTGGACACGTTTGAGCAACTCAACATCTTTCTTATACTGAGGGGCCCAGAACCGGACACAGTACTCAAGGCATGGCCTAACCAGTGCCAAGTACAGGGGAAGAATAACTTCAGCAAATGTTCTGTTGAGGCACACATGTAAAATATGTATATATACACACACATAAAAATGAACATAATTAGCAGCAGAATGGACATTTGAAAGGGAGCTTATCATTCTTGGTTCACTATTCCAATGAATGACTTGAATACCACCCAGTGTAAAGGCTCTCTAACGCACCTGCTCAGAGTAGCAGAGTAGTAGCACACAGACTGGAACAGTACCTTCTTTATTCTATGTCTCCCCAGCCCAAAAGACACGTCTGGAAACTACTCTGACCTACAAGAGGTGTCCTGGCCTTCTTTTTGTGCCTGGCAGCTAAATTCAGAGGTCAAAAGCATTATAGATACATTTCCACCACAGGGGCCATGGCCATGGGGAGCAGCTTTATAGTCAGTGAGAAGTGTTTTTCCTCTAACAAGATGGGTAGAATGTGCAATCAGCCAAAACAAGCCAGAGCTTGTGCATCAGGGCAATAGTTTTGCTTAACTTACAAAGAAAACAAAGAGTTAAGAGGAAGAAAAAAAAATGTCTGGATTTGAAAATCATAAAACCAAGAAACCTTCAGTGCAGAATTTGTAAAGCATACCCGAAGGCTTAAAGCAAAAGGTCCAGCTACTTTCAATAAATTAGCTACTTTCAGGATTGCAGATTGGATACAAACCCATATTTCTACAGTACACTACTAGAGAATAATGCATATATATCATTGTAGAAGAAATAGCTACATTGCAATTACCTATACTGAGAAATTTTGCAAACATACAACACTTCATGTGAAGTCATTTTTTGTTTGTTACATTTGTTTACTACTTGAAGAGTGATTCCAGTCAGAGTTAAAAATTGGTGCACCACATGACATTTGTGATTGGTATTAGAAAAAGTAAAATCTTCATGGATTAATTAAGCAAAAAGTTAGCAGCCTGAAGTAGTAAACAGTGCCATATTGAAATTGAGGGAAGACATGATTTATCAGGTGAGCCATCTATTATATTTCTAATCCAATCCAACTTCAATTTTTCTTGTGAAGTACAGGTGAAGTCAACAAGTCCTGTTTAATAAACTTTAGAGGTGCAATAAGCCAAAAAATTGCAAAATTCCAGGGAGTTAACTAAACAAATAGCCTTTCCAAAGAGCTAGATAGTTTCATATGGGAACGAAGGAGAGAGCTCAAGCAACTACAACAGCAGGTTAGGTCCACATCTGGAGGCTTTCCTGGTCTGTGCTACTCCTCTGCTTGCTGCCCTTTGTTTAGATCAGCTACTTCTGTGTCTGATCCTGATGTTATGGAAGCTGTAGGCTCTGTGAGAAGGGGTGACAAAAGTCACCAGTGCATTCAGAATTCTTTTGTGCATGGAATCTTTTTTCAGGTAAGAAAGAACTTCTAAACACCAGTGTTATGAAAATTCCTTTCCCTTTCATAGAATCATAACAGAGATTGAGTTGGAGGGGACCTTAAAGGTCATTTAGTTCCAACTCCCCTGTCACAAACAGGGACATGTTCCATTAGGCCAGGTTGCTCAGAGCCCTTTGAACGCTTCCAGGGATGAGGAGCCCACAGCTTCTCTAGGCAACCTATTCCAGTGTGTCACCATCCTCAGAGTAAAAAATTTCTTCCTAATATCTAAAGTAAACATAACCTCCTATAGCTTCAGGTCATTCTCCCTACACTATCACTCCATCCCCTTGCAAAAAGTCCCTCTCCAGCCTTCTTGTCCCCTTTAGGTACAGAAAGGCCACTGTAAGGCCTTCTTGGAGCCTTCCCTTCTCCAGGTTCAAATCATAGTCAATTTCACAAGCTGAAATTCAGGCTGATATCGCAATATCAACCAGTCTTTATAGTATGAAAGTGTATTAACTTTGTTGATATATCTATATATTTATATATATGTATATATCTATTACTTCACATTATACACGGTCCTGTAATGAAGTAGTGGAATTTTACTGACCACTGTGGTATTGTTCATACTAAAGTGAAATAAACCAAAAAGATCCTGACCCTATAAATAAGGACTTTAATCTTGGAAGCATAGAGCTGCCCACAAAGGATTCACTAGATAACTAGACAACCAAGATAACACCTATTTCCTCTAGCCCCTCTAACAGATCTCTGAAACCCCATCAGAATCATTTGGTGTCACAGATAAGTAACTCTAGAATAACTCCAGGGACATCTGAATCAGTAGACAAATAGCAGAGACATCTTCCACTAGACCAGGCTGCTCTCCAACCATCCAGACATGTGTCATCTACCACCTCTAATGACAACCTGCTCCAGTGTTTCACCGCCCTGATTATAAAACGTTCTTCACTATATGTAGTCTGAATCTACTCGTTTAGTTTAAAACTATTACCCCTTTAAGTACTGAAAAGCCACAACAAAATTGCCCTAGAGCTTTCTTTTCTCCAGTCTATAAACAATCCCAACTCTCTAAACTTTTCCTCATTGGAGAGGTGTTCCAATGCTCTGATCACTCCAACAGCTTTTCTATGTGCAGTACTCCAAGTGGAGTTCCATAAGAATGGAATAGAGTGGGAGAATCACCTCTCTCGACCTGCTGGCCATGGTGCTTTTGATGCAGCCCAGACCTACATGCATTTTTCCACTTTTATTACACTGTAGTAACACATAACACTACTGAGTAATCAAAATTACATTCCTACTAATCTGCATCAATTCTTACCAAATAAAATCTAAGTGCTACTATAAATACATAATTATGTTGTTAATATTGTCTCAGAAAATATGACGGCATCCAATTACCTAAGTATGACAGCAGGGGCTTTAGTCACTTGGTTAGATCACTTCTCTCAAAAGCATTAATTCTACAACCCCTGTTTGTTCAGGCAGTCATTTTTCAATCCGTTCATCTGGAGAACATATATGCATATAGGTTGAATTCATGCATAAACATTGCAACACAAAACATGCAATTGCTGCATCACATATTGAAACAGTGCAGAAACACACTGTTTGACACCATATAACTGTACAAAGAGTTTGAATAATCCTTTGCAGAATAGGCATTGTAATTTTAATATCTACATTGGTTCCCTATACCTTATCTCATTTTTGTAATACACTTCATTCAAGACAATTATAAAATGAACGTTACCTTACAAGGGTGCTTAAACCCTTACCTGAGACTAACCTTAACAAGAACCAAGAAAAACAATGGTATACTCAATAGAATAACCCCAATTATTGATTGCATGAACACTGCTTAAAAATTACATGTTTAATGCATTTACTAGGATTTCGTTACTGTTTTTTTATTTTGAAGCCCAGTTGAATCATCGGCAGTATGATTTGCACAAAGATTAAACAAAGTTTCATTTTTTAAATGACCGAATTTAGTGTGCTTAGCTTATGTATGTTAATGCAATAAGGGGGAACTTCTTCCATCTGAAGGCACTGCTGCATCACTAGACAAATAGATTTGTTTGGTGCAGCAGTTTGTCACCTTCTACTACAATGCCTATGTTAATTATTATATACCCAACACATCCTGGTTTGATGAAAATTGCAAAAAATCTTGTATGAGCTGGTGGGCAAAGCATACGTTCTTTAGATGGAATAAATGTAAGAGATAATTAAGCTTCTTGAAGTGAGCAATTTGAGAACAACCCAAACCACTGCCTCAACCACAGCCTGTAAAAACCTGACTAGAGGTGGAGTTGCATGGGTTGAATGCTACTTTAAGGATCCAGGCATGGTTTGACATTCTTCTGATATTGTGGTCATGGGCAACGAAAAATGTTGGGATGCTAAGGATACTCTGAGAAAAGCATAGATAATGTGCTTCCTATCATCCTGATGGAACTTCTTTGCTTGCAGCTGGGACTGTGTGCTCTGGCCTACAGCACTGATTCTGCAGACACGAGCTCTATCTTAAAATCCTTTAAGGAAAGACAACCTTGGGTGATGGCTTCCAGATACTTCAGCAGCCTTAGCACATTTTCCTAGACCTTCATCTCTGTGGACACTGTATTTATAGCTCATCTTCAAGACACACAAAATTAAACAAGTGGACATTTTGAGCACTACATGGAGGCCTCTGCCTGTATTTGAAGCAGGACTGGATATGCACAGCTTTACACGTAACAATGAAACACCCACTTCACCACTTCCCGGTAGATTTCAGTATTTCATAATTGAATAATTTAAAGGTTCAGAAAACAGGATCCCAGTGCATACACATTGGTTTTTATTCTCCCCCTTCTTGCTGTCAGTTTTTGTTGTGATTTGTTATGCAATTACAAGTACTGATCTGCCAAGGAAACATTCCTATCTGTTCCTGTATTTTGTCCACGCTTTTTCTACCTTCTGTTTCTTCCAAGATCCAGTTTCATAGCTAGTTCCCTGACTACCTTAACTGAGCAATCAATACTTGTTTTTGTTACTTCTCCCCAAGGAGGAAACTCGAAAACTTGATTTGCAAAAGATAATGACATCCTTTTGTCCACTGATACTCTTGCCTGAAACGGCATCAACATTTTTAAACTAAACCGAAGCAACTCCACCCCTCCCCCCAAAGCTTAGTAACAGTATCCATCACAAAAATTTATCCTGACACTATCTTGCAGTTTTTAAATTAACAGAGGCAAAACACATCAGGGGATGCAACCTGCTCTCTTAATGAATCTCTTAGTGAAAGTTGCATGCTGACCCAGAGCATGTACTGAGAATAACAATCCTTAGGATTGCCGCAGCAGCCTATTAAGTCGAAGCAGAAAGATTTTGTGGAAATAGAATTAAATAGAGTGAAACATGCAATTATTGAAAAGTCTTCCTCATTGTTGAGATGTTTATTTACAAGATTTGTAAATGATATGGTATCAAATAAACCAGAACTTTCCCCAAAAGGCATCTTGGCAAACCTGAATACTGAAAATGGTTTGAGGAAAAAACCAAAATGAAACATAAAGGGTAATGATGTGATTGATAAGAGACTCTTAACATTCAAGGTCTCAAACAATACAATTGTGGTACTTAAAATGTTTACTTGAAAGAAGCACTTGAATCTGGCTAAAATATAGTTATTAGAAGCTGTATTTGAAACACTTTTAATGTATCTTTAGATGTTACTTTTTGGTTTATCTTTGATGTATTTTTCAATGTATTAAAAATATCAATTTTTTTAACGTTTTCAGATGATCACTTAAGTCTTGAGTATTTTAATTTTAAATTTCAAATATCAGCATACAAAAACTGAGCACTGTATTTTTAAATGTTAAATAGGTGCAATATAAAATTACATAATAACTTTGTTACACCCAGCAGACTGCTTAGAATTGTCCATGACTGAATGTTAATATAAACATTAAATGTTTACTAATTTAACATTAAACATTTAACATAAACGGCTGATTAAAATATGATCACAATCAAAAATTCTAGAACTCTGACCTGGAACTTCACAGAACTAGAAGTAAGCCAGCTGAGATTTGAATTAAAAAGGGATACACAGCCCCCACACATCTTAGACTTGCTACTGCAGTTTTAATCCTACTAAGCTTAAAGTCCTACTTAGTAATTTTAAATTGCACTGCAGTTTTGAGTCCTACTGTAGTTTTCATTCTCTTAAAGGACTTTAATGGGGTAAATTCGGAACAACTGACAGCAATGTGGCAATCAGTCGCTCATGCCCATCTCCCCTGAAACGCTAGTCTAGCTCCAGCATTTTACATAAAAAGTGACAGCTTGCTGGATGGACACAGTTTTTAGATCTACGAGAACTCTCAAAAAGTCCAAGGTGAGAGAAGTCGTCAGAGATTAACTATCTCCCTAAGCATTTGCAATCACCTCCTCACCCATACTGCTCTGCTGTTAGCTGTTTTTTTCTGCCACAGTTGCAATGTTTCAGACACAAAGCTCTGTACAGCGCTGAGAGCAGATCAGCCAACTTTCCTTGAGAGTCAGCTACATAAGCAAGTGTCCTAGCCACTGAAGGGAGGAATTAATTATTCAGTTAAGGTAAAATGCCACCAAATTCTTGATACATTCTCCCAAGAGGGGAACAATTTACTGCTTTTTATGATAATACAACATAATTCTAATGTCCTTCTTACAAAGTTAATGGATATAGCGTGCCTTGAATGACATTGCAAGCCATTTTCTCTGTTCCTTTTTTAATAAAGCTGGAAGAATACAGATTTTTTTAGATCCCATGACAGAACCCTTCTAATCTGTGGTGACATTCTTCTCAAGGATCAGTAAATGTGGCCAGATGCATAATCGATTTTGCTCTCCAAAACATGAATGGATTTACAATAGTATTTTACGAAACAATTAACAGCGTCTCTATTCCAAATAAAATTTCGCATTCTAGTTTCAAGGTTCCCACACTACTAAACTAAAAGTAATCCCCTTCCACTCTGAAAGCAGAAATTTTTTTCACTTTTATTCAATACCCAAACTGAAGGAACAATGTTTGAAACAGTAGTGATTGCTCTATTTCATAACTCTAATGTGGACTAAAGTATTCATAAAAGAATATTTAAATTAGTAATTCTGCTACAATGATCTGACCCAAATTATTACATACTATTATTTTAGGGGTATAATTCACAACAAAAGGAAAACCTTTTCTTTTGATGCAATTTCTACTCCTACAAGAAGTAGATTGTCAATGTATCTATTACCGTATTTGCTTCAATATTGGAATGAAAATGCCACTTTCTTTAGAGGAGTGACGATCTATTTTACATATGTACCAGCATGCCGAGTTCACTATAACACATCTATTGATGAGAGCTGTTTGCTCTCCTTCTTTGTCCTTTTATATTCGGTTTTTTCCCCACTTGGATCTTATACAAGAAATTACTGTTGCCTTCTCTCACAATTACAAGCTTTATTGTAAGATATAAAGTTCTGCTATTTTTAAGACACTACATAAATTAAGCCTTCCATCCTAGTAGAAAGTGCATGATCTTTTATTTGGGATTGCATTTCCAGGGTTTATTTGTCCTATCTTTGAGTCCCAACTCAATTGCTTAGAACAAAATTTGATGGTCCATGGCATTAGGGCTGTAACAACTCAGCCTTCTGAACAATAGTGACAAGTGGAAAATGGTTTACAACCACTTTGTCATCTAACTCAATAATAGTTTTTATGAAAAATAATTACATTTTGCAGCAAAAGTAGCTTCCTCTCTTTCTAGAGTAAAAATGCAATTTTCCAATTATGAATTTAATAACCAACTATAAACCAGTAAGGCTGTATTCCCAAGCCTAAAGAAAATTCCATCTGGCTGCATATAGGAGCAGAATGAAAATTAACTTTTTTTTTTTTTTCTTTTGATTCTTCAGCCAAATGCCAAAACCCAACTAGCTGTAAGTATGTGAATCTCACTCCAGTGGGGGGAAGCGGGGAGAACAAAAACCAAAACCAATCAAACAGAAAAGCTTATCATGAGTAGTAGCAATGACTCATTGGAAAGAGATAACTCAGGATAACCCAGATAACTCAAGGGAACTGTGTGAAAGACTGTAAAAATCCCCTTTAAAAGCAACAGCAGGCAGGCTGCAAAAGAAGCAAGCGATCTAATCCTAGCATTCAGCCTCACAGGCTCCAAATACTTTGGACAGCCTGTTCCTTCCAGCTGCTAAAAGCAAGTGCAACTTCAAATTCATAAGATACTTTCTATTCAGATACTGATACAAAAGGCAAAAATGCCTCACAAAAATCTAAGCGGCAAGGAAGGAAGGTCCCCAACTACAGTTCCCTAAAATCTCTTATTGGTACAGGAGGTACATTACCTTTCAGCAATTTTAAGCGCTGGCTAATTATTAGTAGATGCTTATGTTAAGTTTTTTTCTTGAAATAACTGAATTCTCTGTTTTAATACTTACTTGGGGAGTTGTTTTTTTTTTTTTTTGGTTGGGGTTTTTGTTTCTTTGTTTTGGGTTTTGTTTTGTTGGTTTTTTAATTTATTTTGGAAAAGGAATTTATTTTATTCTCTCCAGGGCAGGTTATAATCATGGGCACATGGTGCAAAATATCTATCAGCAAGAAGAAAACATGAGTGTTTGTGTCCCACACAATACTTTACAAAGTAGTGAGTAAATCTCTGTCCTTTCAGAAAATTTTCTTTTTTCTGCCTTACTAAAAACATCTGAATCCATGCTAAAACACATTGGGTTTTCTGAACCCCTTCAATGTAGCTTCCTGTGCTAAAATGAGTAACTTTGACATGACAAAGATATCAGACAACTTCTAGTGAGGAGACCCTAAACAGACAGGGCAATTCAAGTCTATCCTGAAAAAAATGGACGTACGTATTTAGGTAAAGCAATCACATAAGACTATGAAAAACATATGTGTATAAAAGGTTTGTCTGAATCACTACTGTTATTTGTTTAGGAGTTTTTGTTTGTTTGGAGGTTCTTGGTTTTTTGTTTGTTAATTTGTATGTTTAAATCTGGACACTCAGTTTGATCCACAAACCAACTTAATTAGGCCTTAAGCAAAGCAGAAAATTAAGACATGAAACCACAAATAAGAACTGTAAATAAAGTACTTTCACAGTAAATACACACAAACATACTGTATAGGGTTTTCAGAACATCAGATTGGTAACAATTTTATCTATCTTAAGAGTGGTATGGAACACTTGGTTACAAGCAAGGAAAGTAATCTGTAAAACAATGTCATCCAAAACCAGTTTCAAAACACTTCTGCAAGGCAGCCCCAGAGGTACTAATCTGGCAAAGGACAGATGTGAAATGAAGGAAGTCACAATAACAAAAACACACACACACAAAATTATGCACATTTTTATAATCTGCTGCCTTTCTGGGCAATTGCTACCAAATATACATTGTCACAGATTACACGACTGGCAGATGCCAATGTCTACTGCATAGTTGGCAACATTCTGCTCAAACATTTGCTTGTTCTCAGAAGCATTTCCTCTGTACCTGACATATTCATCAACTCACTATCTTTCCCACCTCCCTCCCCCTCAAGGATACAGAAATACTGGAGAACTATCAACACTTTTGATGGTTCTTACAGCGTCTCATTGAAACCACAGTATTTTTGAACTGAACAAATGCTAGTTTGATTTGTTTGAGTGTATGTTATTACTGAGTCTCTTTCACCTCTGCTAAGTGATCAATGTTTATCTATTTTATTGGTCTCTGACAATGCTTTCCTATGTAATTACAAATACATTCAAAAGAATTTCTCTTTGCTTGCTTACACTATATAAATGAAAATTCTCTGTCATATATAATGAAGTGCACTCTGTTATCATTGCCTGAGATGTTTCCATTATAAACTTAGCATACCATCAGTGACATTGTAGCAGTTGTGATATCAGCTCAGTTATCACCACTGCCATTTTGTAGCAAGTTTGGTACTCTAGGGAAAAAAAAATTTGTTACATTTCTAAAAAGTAATTCATATATTTCATTAAAATGTTATTATTTATGAGCACTTCAAATAGTTTCCTCATCTAACTTCCAACTAATGATTATACTCCAGTAATGATCACAGAATCATAGAATGGTCTAGGCTGGAAAGGACCTTAAATATCATTTAGTTCCAATCCACCTGCCATGGGCAGGGACACCTTCCACTACAGCAGGTTGCTCAGAGCCCCATCCAACATGGCCTAGGGGAGACAGACACGAACGTAAAGATTTGTTAGACCATCAGAACATAAATAAAGATCTTTCCACATTCCTTATTCTGTAAAATGCACTCAAGTAGCGCCTATTACATAGAGTCTGAGACAGAAACAAAAACAAAACAAACAAAAAAACCCCCCAGACAGGATAAAAATGCAGCCAGTAAATTTGGAATAAGAAGATTTGCCTTGGGAAAGAAGACCCAATAAAGCACCACAAAAAAAACAGTCAAACAAAAGCACCCTACATAACAGCATTCAAAAACCTAAAAAGATTACTTTAGAACAAGAATACTCCAGGAACTTGAATTATTTTTCTTTCAAATAGAAAGTTAATAGAGAAATGCAAAGCAAGGAAAGTTAATGAAAAACACAAAAATGCAGCAGCAGAATCAGCATTTAACTGCACTTAAAAAATCCACACATACCAAAAAACCCAAATCTTTAAATGAATTGTAGTAGCATATATCTACTGTATTTTAACAGGAAGATAGAATGAAATGTAGTATCTGCAAGTTAAACTATTCCAGACTGCAATTTACATAAGGATAACTGAGATGAATAGTCAAGGACTGTGCTTGTTCCCTTCATTAATTTGTTTCAACCAAAAGACAGTCTTTTTAAGACAACATGCATTAGTTCAAACAAGAATGAACTCTGAAAGTCTTAATGTCATGTGATAGGCAGAAAGTCACACTCAATGATCACAGTTGTCCCTTCTGACCTATTGATCTATGAATGAATGTTACATTAACATCTTTGAAGTCTGCATTTTATTTATTAATATGGTGATTATTCTGCATCGAATAAAACTAAAGCACTGTGTCATAATATGGCATTTGACTTGAAAAAGACAAAGCAGAAAACCCAACTACCATTATTTTGTCACATTCTCACATGCTTAAATCTGTAGGTACAAAATATTTTTATTATTTTTTCTCCTTAAGTCATGGAGTATCAAGTGATTAATTGGTCTTTGAATCTTAAAAGAAACATCTATATTTAAGATAAACTCTCCTTAACTACCAATGGAGAATCTGAAGATCATTGGTATTTGGCACTGATGAAAACAGAAAATTTGAGAAAGCATAATCCAAAAGACATCTGAGATTGTGTGAGCAACGTGCAGGTTTCACTTCTCCTCGCATTAGTACTAGAAATAACGATAATTTTTATACCACATTCTTTAGTTTCAAGATTAATACAGCTTATAAAAGAAGTTCAATATTACTCCCTGATGTATTGCTATTCTGCCAGTGTACAGCTGCCAACAGTAGTTAAATCTGATTAAAGTCCCCTGCTGAGTTAATCAATCTGATAATGTCAGACATTATTAAGGAAGCATACATGATACGGTCACACTGCCTATTATCAGTGGCATGTACACCAGTGCCTTTGTCTTCACAGAGCACTGAAGCTACTTAAAACAGATAAGCATAAAAAGGATAAAAGGCATTATAAACTTTTGGTCTCAAGCATTTGTATGCTAATTCCTGCTAAAATACAGCTACTTAATACAAGATACCTTCATTTATTTTAGAGGTTCAGGGAACGACAAAAATGAAAATTTAAGTATAACTTAAGAACACTTTACGTCATTGCGTTCAATGCAAACATGTTTCTGTATAAGTCAGTCTTTTTGTTTTAGAATAAATTCATTTTTTCAGAAGCTGTGTCTCTGTTTGAGCCATATTCATGCACAAAAACCACAGGTCTTCAAAACTCTACAGCCTCCTTGACCTACTCAGAAGTCAGCAGAAATTATTTCAACGCTATCATTACACTAATACACCCTAATGCTGAAATCATTTGCATTGCAAAGGGAGCTGCTTGTTTTCTGTTTACATTATATAAAAAAGAAGAGTCATATCTATTTACACTGAGCTGCATTTGTTCCTTGGATTTCACCACCATCAGCAAAAATATCTAACACTAGCTCCAATGCTAATGAGCTCCTCAGCCAATGAAGGTGTAACACCTGACCCAGCACAGTTCCTTTGCAAAACATAAGAAAAATTGCAGAGAATAGAAGGATATCATGTTTCAGAACAACAGACAGCACACATGCAGGGAGTATGTTGGGGAGAAACAAGGGCAAAAGGTGACTGACGACGTACAAGCTGCAGCTCTAAGGAATCACTATATTTAGCATAAAAGATAGGATGAGATAAACTCCCCTCATAGGACTGGTGGAAGTGCAATTCCTGTAGCGGCTTGCAATCCAAGAGAAATTGGAGGCTGTTCCCAATTCTACCTACAGAAAACTTCCTAGGTACCCAGTGCTAGGTAAATACACGTAATGAAATCTGTGTGACTGTTCCTGAATTGGTTCAGCACTGTAAATAACATCAATTATTCCCTCTGCATTACTATCTATTCTATTGACATCCTCTATCAATCTAATGTTCATTCCAGAATTAAATAATGAGAAGCCTGGAGGACACCTACACGTAATCATAAACATAGGTGAGACCTAGATTTTCTAGTCAAGAACCAGACTGCCTAAATTGTTGTGGGTTTGTTTTGTTGAGGTTTCTTATGCCAGAAAGTGCAGGATGAATGGCAACTGAGATCACAAACTTGAAGACTGAATATATATAGTTTGGTAAAAATTCTACACAGCATCTTTCTGTGACCCTCTAGAAGTAGAAACTCTTTAAACTTATGTAATGTGCATACAGTGCTATGTGGCTTTTGTAGATCCAACTTCCCTGGGCATATATACATACACATATAAAACAAACACTTCCAATAACTTCAAATCACAAGCATAGAATTTAGCCACAGAGTATTCCTTTACCCACCACTTTTTCTTTTACAAGGCTTTGGTGCCCCATGTTTGTTTCCTAACATTCAGCTGCACTTTAATTGCAGTATTTTTAATGTTTTTCCTCATTTAAGAATAAGAGAAATAAACCAAAATGCTGTTTCACTCATGAATTACATCTAGTTCAAGAACTGAGATGCAACAAGTATTTTCAGTTACAACTGTCAGAGAAAAGCTAAAGCATAAGATTTTTAAAGACTAGAATGTACGTTTAATCAAGGACATCTAATCCTTATCATACTGTCTTTTAAAAGAAAAGGCAGATTTAGCCTAAGGTGGTTCTTTAAAGAACAGTAACAAAATTTTCAAAACTTCCTACAATTTATAAAGAAACAGAAGTGAAACAGTTTTTTAGTTTTACAGAGAATCCTATTTTCCTCATTGCTTTCCCCTGCCCTTACAAAAAAAAAAACAAACCCAAAAAACAACAGCAACAAAAAAACCCCCAGCAAAAACCAAAAACCAAACTGGAGATCAACTGGTAAAAATATGAAACAAACAAGACAGTGCCAGTAAGCAACAATTTATTATGGGTTTGTGCCTCAGGGCTGAGTTCCCATGGGGATGTCTAATATGGGTTGTATTTGCATATTAATATTCCCACAGGACAAAACTATCTTCTTTATTAGTCATCTGATTTTCAGGAACTTCATATGAATTTACTGTCTCTGAAACCTCTTTCCTCCTGTCAACCTTGGCTTAAATTCAGCCACTGAGGGGAGGGGACAGTACTGAGAAGAAAGAGGCAGCTGACGGGATTGACAGGCATATGTAGGCAAATTAAGTGCCTAAGTTTACCTAAAAGCACATCATCTGAGCAAGACAAAAATTCATCCCTCTGCACAGACTGAAAGATAGAAAAGAAAACCAGAACTGAGGTACTCCTAAGTTTAACACCAGTAAAACTGTCCCACTCACAGAGAGACTAAACAGGAAGAAAAATCTGTAACTCCAATTTCATTAATAACAATAATAATAAGCACCTTGCTGGCTCTTCCTTTTCCAGAATGCACAAAACACTACAACAAAATACAATTTTGTTTTGATTCTCTTTTCTACCTTTAAATGTGGTCTATGCTAAAATCAGATAACTGTATGACTTGGAAGGTGAATATTCATTCCACATACCTGACAGCTAAACTATCATCAAATGTAGATTTGCATATATGCTCAAACACAGGACAGCATTCCTGTCAAGCCTTTTGGAGTGTATCAAAATTGTAGTGGAGGGCATTTTCATCTCCTTGGCTATAGCACATCAAAAGGTATGTCACTTACCTGTCAATCTACAAAGACACTGCAGTCTTCTTGTCAAAGGAATAGTTTAAGATCTTACAGAAAGATCACAGTTCTGTGGGAATCTTCCCATCCTTATTGACCAAAGAATCATGAATCTTGCCTGAATCAAGCACTTCACTGACAGACAACTGCTTTACCACAAACCAGCCCAGAAACTAGAACCTCTCACAAAGGCAGACATTTTCTTAAAATTATTGCCTGCATAACAGCAGCAATATCATATCTCTGAGGGCTGAAGTTCAACGACTAACTTCATAACACCAAAACAACACCAGTCAGCTGACTGCCCTCTCACAACATCTGGTATCTGGCAGCCTGAGGCACAGAGAAAGAGAGAGAAGGTACAGTGAAAATGGTCTGCTCTAGCTCTTTCCAAAACAGCAGATCCCTCAATTTTGGAGGTACTTTCAAAACTAAGTTCTCTCTTATTAAACATATCCCTAAATAGGAACTTCTGCCTCTCCAAAGGAAGTTGAGAAACATGTACCAACCCTTTGTGTTGCTTCTAAGCTTATTCGCTAGAGAAACTGTTGGAAGAAATTGGCTCTCTTGTTTTCCAGACGATCTGTTGAATACGTGATGAAAGAGAACATGTTGCCCCCTGGCCACTGGCACACGAAAGGAATAGCTGCAAGGATTACAAGTGGGCTCTGGGCCATATGGTGTGTAGGCTTATTGTAGGAATTTAGCATTTTTTAGACTCCTACTTTCCTGTCAAATTGGTTGAAATTAGCCACTGAGCTTCCTCTCTGAAAACTTTAGAAACAATACTGTGATTGTGTAATCTTTTGCCACTGAAAACCAGATTAAAAAATACACAAAAATAATCTAAAAACTGTACTTCTGTTCATCACAATGGCAAGAATTAGTTATAGGAGATGCTTTTACAAATAGGGATATTTATTGGAAGCTGGAGCTTTAACAAATGTAAGCTTAGCATTACAGAAATATATATTACAGCATACAGGCTTACTGCTATGAAGGTTTAAAATAGAGTTCAGAAGTTAAGCCAGTTTAAGCCACAGAGTAGTACTCCATTATCCTTTCAGAGAATGGTACAGAGTACATATGATTGACATACAAAAACATAATCTTATTTGCTATTTAGCTATTTCTAGAAACCCAATATTATGATGGAATGTCTGCAAATATTATAAATGCTGTTTTGTCAATGAAACAATACATAAAGTAAAATAATATAGTATTGAGCACTATAGCTGATGAAAGGCTTTCAGTTTCCAGTCACACATATTAGAAATGAATTTATTTAAAATGTCTCATCGACTTAGTCTATTCAACATATTGCTCTGGAGAGGATATAAATTGTAAATCAGGGTTGTATCTGAAGGAGTGTAAAGGGGGGGTGGGGTGGTGCTAAACAGAGTACAGTTCCTTACCCAGTGGTGCAAACAGCATATTTGGCATTTCATTTCAGTTGAAAAAGTTTCATCATGTAACAATCAGCAATACCAATGTTTTGAGTTCTTTTAATGGACCTTCAGTTGTCTATCAAAATACCTTCCTATACTGGCCCAAACTAAAAGGTGAAGTTTAACTCCACAAATTTCTGTTTAATGAAGTCCAAACCTTAATCCTAAAATCAAGCATGTTTTGGCTTTAACAGGGATTTCACAATATGCTCTAGTACTCTGTATCCCTTATAGTGAAAGGAGATAATGAAGCCACCAATTCATTCATACTACAAAAAAGGTAAGGCTATTACGGGGAATGAACTCCACCTCAGCCAGATCCAACGCAACTGCCGATGCAGTAACTTTCTGGCCTCCACTGGAACACACATAGGTACAACAAGTTGAAATTTACGAACACGAATAGTTTCTAGAGCATGCTATGCTTAGACAATCATTTAAGACCAACTTGGCAATTCAAGATTTCTCAGTTAATGTTTTATGTGTAACATGTGCAGCATATATGTACCTGTTGCAGACAGATTATGGATGCCAGGGATGAAGAATACTCTCCTTTGAAGGTGGTTTAGCCCAAAGGAAAAAAATCCAAAGAACCACAAAACAAACAAAAAACAAAACCCACAAAGGGAAAAACCCCCAAACAAAGAGAACCAAAGCACCCCAAACCCAACTAAACAAAACAACATGAGGGATAGCACAGAACAATTGAAATTCATTATATCCTTATATTACTGATGCTCTGGAGATGCTCAGGAGAAAAAATGTCCTACAGTGGGATGGAAAAGGGACAGGGGGTTAACTATCAAACACAGAGGTGGTTTCATTATGTCAGAGAAGAACATGATGTCCAGACTTCTAAGCATCAAAGCAGTAGATCTGAGTTTGCATCTGTGTAGTATCCCAGAGAGTATTTGGGTCCTAAGAGTACTGACAATGGACGACGGGCTGGGAGAGACCAGGAAGCAAGGTTTATGAGTTAGGCTGAAGCTTTGGGCTCAAAGTACAGAGCTATATGCTCTGGAGTGTTCTTAGCACTATTCCCTGGGCTACTGACAAGAGAGCACAGTGAAAAATCTGGTGTAGGAAAGAGCTCAAATTTATTTTGAGAGGGAGAACTTTCAGATTGAAAAGCATTGACACTGGAACAGGAGTCATAGAGGAATGCAGCAAGGCAGGGAATCAATCCATCTGCAATCTGTTGCAATGTGAAAAAAGAGAAGCTTACCACTCAGCATGCAGAGCTTCTCCTTTCTTTTATGGGAAAATACCTAAAAGAATGCCAAACTTCTACTATACTCCCTGACCAAACTGGTTCCCAAAGGTAGCAAAAATATACTCTCTCTCAAAGGAGAAGAAGCCTGTTTGACTTGCAATTACATTACATTATAGTATCATTAACTGATCTGTTTTAAGTTAGGGGAAAGGCTGGTAGGGTAGAGATAATATTTACCACACTAACCATATTCAAGGCCTCAGGGAATCTTGAAACAAAAATAATAAAGAAAAACTAAAATCTCCAAGGAAAAACAAATAAGAAATATGGCTGATATAAATCGTCTGTTGGTTTCCCTGAACACTCCTAATCAACAAACATCCAAAAATATTTTGATTACTGGACACCACTATACAGAAAAGCACATTAGGAATTGTAGTGGTTTGAAAGGGGAGGGGGGTACAGGGGGGTGCTTGGAGGTTCTTAGAAGGAGCCGGGG
>VXBA01003850.1:1536520-1566853 GCA_013399895.1 Serilophus lunatus
ATTTTGGCGGGAACCGCCATTTTGTTGGAGGCGGGAGTCTCGAAGGGGGAGGTGGAGCCCGGACCGCTGGCCAATCGGAAAAGGTGAAGCCGGGAAGAGGGCTGCAGGATTCACGTGGGATTTGAGAGCTTAAAAGCCGGAAACAACGGAAGTTCGTTCTTTCTGGCTTCCTGCAAAGCCGGAGAGCAGCAGCACGGCTCCCCTTCTCCTACTCCCAGGCCTCGTGGCTTGACTCTGCCCACTCCCATTGGCACTGGAGCCAAGCCAGCACAACTGCAGGTTGACAGCTTCCCCAAATAACATCCCGGGTAGGGGGGAGGAATTTTCGCTGTGTTGTGTTTTCCAGAGACTTCAAGGGCTGGGAGTTGGCTACCACCAGAGAGAGGAGAGAGAAGAGGAAACTACTTTCCCTTCCCACTGCTTTTCCTGGGCCAGCCTGCCTGACCTTTGAAAGCAGTTCCCTTGTTTGTTTGTTTGTTTGGTTTGGTTTTTTTGTTTGTTTGTTTTTTCTCTTTTTTCCCCCCCTTTCGCGTGGTTTATGCTGGGTTTAATTTTGTGTTAAGTCTGGAGTTCTCTTGAACTGTGTTTTTCTTTAGTTGAGCTCCAGACAAATAAACTGTTTCTCTGTTGTCACATTCTGTTCAGTCTTCTCGTCACTGTCGAGCTAGCCCTTAATTAAAACAGTGGTGCTTAAACCACCACAGGAATCAAACACAATCAGTCAGAATTCTTATTAAGACTGAAGGTGACTAGAGAATTGAAGAGGTTCCAAGTACATGAATCACGAACTACAACTGATGCAAAAAAAGAGAAAAACATCCAAAGAGGTAGTTAGGCAGAATCAGCCAAAGTTGGCCAAATATATTTATCCTTATGTCAAGCAAAAGACAGAGAGAAAATGTTACTTTAATATCTTAATTTATTGACCATGGCACTTTACTACAAAGCATTCACAGTAATTAGAAGAATCAAATAAGCTCTTTTTCACCACATGAAATGATTACCATTTGACTTTGCAATGGTAAGTACAAGTGTAAATTTCTTAAAAACTAAACTACAAGAAAATTAAGGTCAATGAAATTAAGAAATAGACGAGAGTCTCACACTCTCCATGCAGTAAATAAATAAAATCAGTAATACTAACACTGGAGCTGTGTAACTTGCACTAGTTATTTCAGGAACACAAAGTTTAATAATTGCCTTCTGAGTTTTTGGTTCGCACACAGTGAAAGGACAAATATGCTGAAGGATGGTTAATGGCTCAAATTCAATTCTTACATGTGGTAAAAAGTGACAAGATTGATAGCAATGTGCCATCCATTCTCATCAGTCACACTTAGTCCTCAGACTTCTATTATCCACAAATCCTGCTATACAATCAAAGAGAAAGAACTACTGAATTATTTATTAAAACTGACACAATCAATTATGCTCCCACATAAAAAGTCACCAAGAAGACATCTAAAGAATTAAAGTGTGCATTTTGGTAACTTTTGACCAGGTCAACAACCACTCTGATCTGCAAACTCTAGAAGCTCTTCTCAGACATTTTATATCTGAGAAGATAAACTTGTAAAAGTATTATTTTCTGACACAGCAAAGTGAAGCCTTTTATTTCTGGTCACAAACCCTGAAAGCATGATTCCAATATTCCCTTCTTTTTTACTTCCTCTCTCCCTTATCACTTTTTGACATAATCTGCAAAGTTTACAGAGGCACACCTAAAGGAACAGTACAGTGTTTCCACATTGCAAAACCAGCAACAGTGACCATCATCAACGCCAAGAGCCTCAAATAATGAAATAGGGTAAAGGTGATATTCCTTGGCAGCCAGCTGGACTCACACACGAAATTTCAGAACTCTTGGTATAACAAGGTATAATAATCACTTGCCTTGTTCCCTTTTCAGCACATGGGGTCCTTTTTAATTCATATATCATTCTCATGAAATTTGTATCACCTTTTAAACAACAGTGTTATTAAATTCATGTTTTAAGAGACACGAGTAACTATATTATTGCTGTGCAGCAATTCCAAAATACTACCACAGTATTGCACTCAGAAGGTGGGTTACATTCCCAAAACACCCTGTCTAGACAATTATGCAAAACCATGGCCCACCACGGTATTTCCCACTATCACCTGGTAGCCCTTGCTCTGAGAATATACAGCCTAATCACAGCTATGAAAGTTACTCTTTCAAGAGCACCCAGCAATAAATTAGGAAACCTGCAAGTAATCCAATAGACAAATGATATATAATCCCTCATATACATGCCCTCAGCATGGAAAGGTGCCCAGATTTGCATAGTTTCTGTTCAGGATGGTGTATAAGACTGACTATAATAGTAAATTAAACATGCCAGGACTGTCTGCTGACACTAAGGCCAGCTGGCACAAAACAGCCTGTGTCCATACTTCCTTACCTTTCAAAGTATACAACTGTTGGATAGTAATGTCTTTCAGCATCTCTCCTCTGGAGGCATGCTCAGAATTTGTTCAGAAAAATCTTGGTGGATGCTGTCCAAAGCCTTGATAGATTGTTATAATAAGTAAGTAATACTAACAACAAGACTTAAAAAATGCATTCTGGAGTTGCTAACTTTATCAATATAGACCAAAGTGACAACTTCAGAGGAATCATTTCACCTCTGTAACAAGAAGTGGAAAAATGTAAACAAATAAATGAAGGAAGTTAACTGAAGTCTCTAGGAGAAACCATGAAACACCACAAGGGATGGAGCAAAAATATTAATTAACTAGTTTTCCAAGTACTTAGGAAGAACAGAAGCTATCAGACCAAGAAAGATGGTCTCAGTTTCAAGTACATAAAGTATTTTTTTTGTCTTAATGCCATTGTTAAGCAATTACCACTACAAGGAATATTTTTCCCAAATTCTGCTGCAGACAATCTACAGACTAAATACAACTACAATTCAGTGGACGATCTACATAAAAATTCTTGTCATTTACACAGAACCTAGTGAAGTCCCAATGAATATATTCAAGTTCCCTCCCCAGTTTCAACATTTATCCAGATTACTCAGTTAATACAGTTTCTTTTAGACTCTGTGAAATGAAAAGGCCACTGCTATGTCATGTGCCCTATTGCTAACACTTCTAATGATGAACAGGTTCACTAACCACAAGGTCTAAATAAAGTTCTTACTTAAACATATGACTATTTACAATACGAATGTTTGTACAAGAACAAACTGGCAGGAAAAGTGCTCTTGTTAAATTTATCCTCTGGTTCAGTTACTTCAAATTGGATAGCAATTTAAAAACTATTTTAAGAAACTTTTTTAACAATCTTTATTTCTTTCATGAGGAGGCATGTGGTTCTTTAGAAAGGAAAGTATCTTGGACCTTCAGCAACTGCACACTCCTTTCCTACTGCTACCATTATCTAAAATAATGCTGTAGTTACTCTGCCTGCTCTGCTTAACACTGTAATTAAATCAAAAAAATTCAAACTTTAATAATAAAATCACTGGAGCAAACTACTCAGGTGAAAGTCACAAGTGTTAACTGTTCAGCCTTCGATATAAGGGAACCAAAGCTTTTCAGTGACAAGAATGGACCAAATTGTCCACAAATGAAATTCAAATTAATTATAAAGTTAATGTACTGCAGGAAACCATGGATTTTTTTCCTTCTATTTGCTTAAACTGAAGGAAGAAAGAAAAAAAAGCAATTAAAATGAGGCAAAACCTGCAACCCAGATTGATTGATACACTTAGGCTTAATGTGTAGCCCTTCAAAGGGACTCTTCAAAAGATTTGAGGTAAGGTTTTGGGTTTTTTAAAGATTTGTGGTCAGGCTTGGGGGTTTTTTAACCAAAAGTGCTGAAATGGAAGAAACATTGTTTTAAAACTTACATTTACTAAACTTTTCAAATTTTTAAAAATTTGTAAACTTTTAAAGAACATTTCACACCAAATAACATGCATATTGTATTAATATACACATTTGTCACACTTTCAGATTATTTGTCAAACAAAAAACCCATTGCACAACTATTTTTTAAATGTAGTCTGTATGATGAATTAATGTCTCACAATCTTAGATGTGTCTGAGTATGTGAAACAGGTTATATGTTTAGGAGAGGTTTAAGGTGAATCTGTTTTGAAAGCCTTAAGGAGCTGGCTGGCTCTTGGTTTTTATTCAAAAGGAAACACAATGAATGAAAAGAAGTCCAATAACTTTCAATTGTGTAAAAAAAAATAAAATTGTTCAGTATAATGAAGAGTTCTTCATGACTGTTTATAAACTTTCCTAAAACATGCAAGTGGAAGCACTTAACAGTATTAAACTTCACTGTTGCAAGAGAACAGTCAGCCAGTCTCGTTTATTATAAGTCTAAATATAAAACAGTGCAATTGAGGTGACTAAAATAGTTACATGATGCTCAAGCAAAATAGTTTGTGAAAATTTTCAATAAAAGACTTAATTAGTAAATTTAAATATCAAGCAAAAATTAGCAATCAAATAAAAAAAAGGCAAAAGTCGGGCATTCCATTGCTTCTCTGAGTTCAGTGATTAGTTTCAATCAGTTGTCTCCCAACATAAACCATCTTCTGCTCTAACAAAAACCACGGCACCTGGTTTCTTAAGGTACTACAAAAGAAAAATTTGCAATGTACATGTTTATACATTAGATAACAGTAGACCCACAGAATGTGAGCCAACCACCAGACACTGTTGACTTTTAAGCTGCATCTCACTCTCACGGTTTCAGCCCAAAATAATTATAGAAACTGAACCTTAGGCTCTTTTAATGACCTTCAACTCAAAAAAAGAAGCTGGAACTTTCATGCTTTTCAACAACTAAAAAAAAAAAACCAACAAACCCTCACACAAAAATCCACCAAAAACCCCCAACAAAAATCAAAACCAAGCAAAAAACATATTACAATTATCACAGAATTCCAGAACAGGATGAGGCTGGAAGAGGCCTTTGGAGGTTATCTTGTCCAACCCTCCTGCTCAAGCAGGGCCACCTGCAGCAAGCTGCTGAGGACTGTGTCCAAACTGCTTTCAAACATCAGCAAGGGTGGAGACTCCACAACCTCCTCGAGCAACTTGTGCCAATGACTGGTCAACCTCACTGAGGAAAAGTCTTTTCTGACATTCAGACAGCGCCTCCTCTGTTTCATTTTGTGCCCATTGCCTCTTGTCCTGTTACTGGGCACATCTGAAAAGAGCTTGGCTCTACCTCCTTTACACTGTCTCAATATTTATACACTTGAGCTTTCTCTTCTCTACAGAATTTCATTTTAACAGAGACAGTACAGTATAAGCCACCAAAAATGATGTTGTACAACATGTATTTATCTTGCTTCCAAAAGTATCTTTTGTGTTAAATTAAGTTTCCTGTCTAATAAAACCGCTGAAACCGGTAAAATTTGTAAAGGTGAAGAAGGTAGCTATGATTAGTTGACACTTCTCCAATATATACCTTAGTTCCTAGGCTTTCTGATTGTTCTCAAGAAGAATTAAGGAATAAAGAAGCAAAATAGACACCCAGCTGAAGGCTTGCCTATGAATAAACTTTCACTACTCAGGAAAGACACATGATTTAAGACTATTTTTAGCTAAAATGGTCAAAAAGCTGAAAGAACACTTAGACACAAGCTTTGCATTGATTCAGTTTAAAATCTATAGTCTTACTATAACTCTAAATAAGCCAGAAACTAAAGAATTAAAAAAAAAAATCCTACCTGGACACATTTTAATTAAAATAAGTTCAAAACTACTTCAACCAACTCATCAGCTTTTATAACCTGCAAATTTAGAAAATGCTGACAATACAAGTCACTGTATCAAGGGTATGAAAGAATATGTAGCAGAAGCTGGAAAAAAAGAGTATAAGGTCTGCAAGCCAACTGTCTTGCTGAAGGGTGAGTGAGATGGTGGACAAAATTAATTTGTAAACTTGGTGGAAGTTTTAGGACTGAATGGCATTTACGCTTGAAAACCAGCAAATTTATCTTGTTCCGTTTACTAGACAAGCATTTTTTGTTTCTTTTTTACTTTTTGTTTGTTTTAAAACTTGCTTCCAAGAAATTCAGCAAAATAGATTGAGAAGCCGTAACTGCAACTATTATGCAACTGAGTCTTCTCTCCATTACTTATTCACACCGCACTGCTGTTTCCAATTCCATTCCAATCGATACATGGCCAGACAAAACACTTATTTTGTAGCCTTTGTAATTGCTACAATATAAATGCTGAAGTTACTTATCTTTATCTTTGATAAACATATTATTGTTTAAAAAGAACTCTATTCCTGCCAGGGATTTTTTACCTTTTCATATTTGCATTAAGCTGTATTCAGTTCGGTAGTTTGTACAACATGTAGCATTCACTACACTTCTACAACACCTGTATCCAAGAAGAAAAAAACTCCTTTCACGTGTTTCTTCTCAGCAACTCAGTGAGAATGGCTACTAAAATTTGACATGATCAGTGCCCCTTATGATAAGAAAAATGAAAGCATATACTGAAGTAAATTAATAACCAAGCAAAATGGCTTCTGTAGTTGGACAGTCTCACAACTGTGCTATGTACTAATCAGCTCTGTGTGTTTTCTCTTTGAAACACTCTTCTATTGCTGAGCTGTAACAAACAAACCACGTATGGCTGATTATGCCACTGCACTAACAATTACAAGTTGGCCCTTTTCCATTTTGCTTGTTAAAATCTTCATTAGTCATGTAGAAAGCTGCTAAGTCACACAATCTAAAAAATGTTACAGAAATGCATGGAAGTGCTTAGGACTGAAAACAATCCATTTGAGCATTTATGCTTCTTAGCCACAGGACTATACTGCATATCTAATAACAGAATTAAATTAACAAGCAAGCAGTCTCTTACCAATTAAGTATTAAACTGCCTTCCTACAATGTAATAATATGCAAACACCTTAGACAGAAATTTATGGATTGTCACTGCAAAAATCATTCACCTGACATAATCCTCTATGATAAACTTATCTTTACTTCTTGAAGTGTTAAAAGTAATTATTCTATCATTTTACTGTGCTTTGTGCAAATTGTTAGCATATTTATAATGTAGTCTGTCTAGTAGAGTTACATTTAGTCAAAAAGTCCAGTTATTTAGTTCAAAAAGTGCATCAAATTAACATCTAAAATAATAATAATCCCCCAAACAAACAGAATCCACTTCACTGAAATATTAGCGACACACAAATCACTAAATGTACACCAGAAGTTTTCATGTGAATAAAGAACAAGTCAGTTTGACAGTGTTGGAAAGAACAGCAGCATGAATATAGTTACTAATAATATAAATAAATAAAATAAAAACCCCTCAAGGCTCAGAGACCCCTGTAACCAATAATTTTTAAACAGCACAGGAGAAAACAAATCCTCCCAGGGTAGCAGGTGGAATAAGGCGCATGTATCCTATTCAAGCAAAGTGTTTCAAAATCCACAATAAAATCTTAATTTTGAAGACCCTACAGTGAAAGGGGTTATGTAAATAGAACAAAGCCAGTCCCATACTTTGGGACAGCCCCATCGCTCTCTGGGATATAGAACTGCATTGCTGCATACAGCTGACCAGCTCCCTTAGAAAGCTGTGCAGCTACCAAGAATATAAAAAAATCCAACCTGCCTAATTTATAGGAATATTTGTGTGTTTCTGCACTACTTCTCTGAGCACTGGGCTTCTTACAATTCCTCAAGCCCAGAGGGAAAAAATTAAAGTTATCTTTAGAACCAACGTGAGATATGTGGAGCATGGAATAATCCTGAAAACTTGCAAGGCATAGTACAAATTGTAAACCTCTCAGATGCATCAGTAAGGTCAGGTCACAGTGCACAAGGAGTCATATATAAGGTAATAGTACAACTGCCAAAAGCAACCACCAACACAAAAGAATTAGGATGTGTTGACAAGGGGAACTCAAGCTTAAAGTATTTTCCCTCAGCCCACATGGGGGGTGGGGGATATCTACTCCTTGTAAATTCTGTAAATACTCAGCATGTTTTTACTACTATGTCCATTAGTGATAATTATACACAGTGATGACCTCATTCTCTAGCACAATGAATAAACATGAGAGAAAAAAAAGAAAGTATTTTGGTTGTGTATTTATCAGCATTTGGGTTCATTTAAATACTACTTGAATAACAATTATCTTTCTCAGCTGAGCACAGCATCAGGTTGGCAGACTGCTTCAGTTCTTCTCAAAGTGACAATTAACCTTGATATCAGTCTGCAAAGTGCTCTGTGCTGGCAGCAGAATAAAATTATCATTATCGCATAAATCATAAAGATTCTACTGAAACTGAGATAGCTGTCATCCCTCAGCTATTTGTATTCAGTAAGCAGCAAAGCAGGTTCTCGCAGAACATCTTCACCACATTGTGGGCTTCTGAGACTGCATTCGTGGCTACCTGAATATGTATGGCACACATGTATGCCAAAAGACTCACAGTTAATATACATTATTAATTAAATACCTCTTAGGGAGGTTTGTGATGCAGGAGGTCATTATACTTAAATCATGAATCTAAATCCGATTTACAGTACAGTAATTCCAAATGACTGTACAAATGAGATTGTCAAATTGATGCCTATCGGCTAGACAGTTTCCCATCCCAGTGATACTTGTGATCATTTGTACTTATTCTTCCAAGACTATAGCTTACAAAAAAGATCCCCCACAAAAAGCCCCAACAAAAACCCCAAGAAACAACAAAAAACAAACAAAATAAACAACAAGAAAACCTCACCAAAACTCAATTCTTGTTAATGCTAGATCAAAATTCAAAGTAGTCCTCTTGCATTGATGCCTAATCACTGTGTTCATAGATTGCTGAATGTACTCAGACAACCAGGATTGTCGTACCTGTGTTCAAAACAGCCCACTGAAATGCCATATTAAGCAAAAGCTTCTTCCCTTCTAGGCAGCCTGGACGTGCAGGGCAGGAAGAAAATTGAGTCATCTTCTCTAAAAATTTCCCACCTTCAAACGTGCTGTGACAAGTGATTGTGAAAATGTTTACAGCCATTTTTGATATGACACTTCATTTTTGTAATGTGCACACTGTGTGTCAAAGCGCTTTACTGTTCTTGCTGCTATTGACAGGACATTGCTGTGAATAAGACATGGCAGTGAAGAAGTCCTCTTTTAGAAATGTTTGTGCAGACCGACAAGTCTTATTTTATCTGTAACAGAACACAAATGAACAAACAGCCAATTATGTGGAAGGGCATGTTGGGGGTTGAGTTTTTACCCCCCACTACTGCCTCCTATTTTCTCTAAGCCAAACTACAGCAAATCTTACACAAACACCTCAAGAAAGGGAGATAAAGAACTTGGGTTTTGAACCTGTGGCACAAAGTGACTCCATGGGACTGTTTTTGGCAGGCAATGTGGCAGATTCTAGGCAGGAGATACAAGAAGCCACGTTCCTGTTTCTGACCCAGGAAGTATTATCAGTTCTACGAGATGTGCACTGCCAAAAAGCGCCCTCCCACAAAGTATTTTGAATGAACAAGCCCAAATGTGTCCCACAACATATGCTGGAGAAAAACCAACTTACTCCAATAGCTTTTCAAGCTATTCAACAAAATCCAAAATAATGGAAATGGTCTGTTTTCACACTAGAGACCCAGTCAAAATTCCTGTGCAAAACTCAAGTCCAGTTAACTTCAGCCAACAGCATTCACTTAATGAATCTCATCCATGGTTACTTCAAATTTCTGCAAAAGCTAGTGCTGCTTTTATAGTGGTTCTATAATTAATATTCCTGAGAACCAATCCAGACTGCAAGCCCCAAATTTCAAACGTGTTTTTTTTTAATTCCTGGTTTGAAGCACTAAATGCCACACCTATAAGCTTAGCAATGATTTCCCATTGGAACGGGCTGCCCAGGGAGGTGGTGGAGTCACCGTCCCTGGATGTGTTTAAGGATTGGTTGGATGATGAACTTAGTGTCATGGTTTAGATTGTTTAGATGTTAGACTGGTGTTGGATAGGTTGTTAACCTAGGTAAAGGTTGGACTTGATGATCTCTATGGTCTTTTCCAACCTTGTTAATTCTGTATCAATAAATATGAAATTGCATGCTAGGCAGACATCTAATTTTTCAGTTATAAATTTCCACGGAAATTAAATGTATTACATTCCATTCATCCTTCCTCTCTTGAAGGGTTATAACATGCCTTATATAATCTTATATATATAAATATATGTTATATATTTATCCTATATAGGCTACCTATGATAGCAAATAGTGACACTACATAGAATTTTAAAATTCTCTTGATCACGTCTATAGTAAAATGACCTTACAGTTGGCATGTTATAATTACCCTAAGCATGCTATAATTAGCTTCAAAAACATAAATCTATTTAACTCAGAAGTACAAAGTCCTAAATACTGCCTTCTTATGTGTAAACAGACTAATCATAAAAGAAGGTAATAAAACACTTAAAAATAAAAGCCATTTAAGAATTAGAACACCTTAAAATGTACCATAAATCCACTTTGTTATTACAGGTTTATCTATATTACCCACTGCACTGGCCTCATAGAAGGAAAAAAATGTCCTTTGACAATTTTAAAGTTAGAAATTTTTATCATTTTTATTATATCGGATTTATGATGCATATATTCAGTGGTGATTGCTGTCAATGCTTCCCAAACAAAAGTTAAATTGAACTTCAGATAATCTCACAGAAATAAAAAGCCTTTCTCCCCCCCAAACAAACCTGTACTAAAAATGAGGCAATCATTTTGAAAGAATGAAATTACTCACTATTTCTCCAATGAATAACAATATTATTTTCTGATAAAGAAATTTCATCATGAAGTCACTACAGAATTTTACACAAAGACTGTCCACAGCCAGATAACCCAGACCAGATGTCTTTAAAAGCTTTAAAATTCTTAAAGGCTATACTAAGCTCCAAATTCCACAAAAATTACAGTAAGATATAAATAATTTAAAATTAACCCAAACTAGAAAAAACCTTGAGAAATTTAAGGTTTAAGTTGTCAGTTGTGTCAAGTGTTACTCAAGAGTAATTGTTGTAACTGCATACTGCTTATTCTTCAAATATAACTCAATCTATTAAATTAAACACTGAACCTTATATTTCATTTGGCAACAGAATCACCGCCCTGACCTCCACTATATTTACAACATTAAAAGGCTGCAAGTGTCAGGAAAGCATATTATCACTCACCTAAAGCCTTTTCTAGATACAGTATGCATCTCAAGTTAATAAAGGCTACATAAACATGGCTTTTGTGCAGAGCAGATAGTAAATTATGTATTTGATTACAGATTCCTCCCTTAAAAAACAGAATGTGAACATTAATCAGAGGAAACTTCAGATTCTGGCATAAATATGACTATCTTATAAAAGGTAATATTTAAAATACATAATGCCTTACCACACAAACACGAGCTGCCATATGTGAGGCACTGCTAAGCATGGTTTCTATTAAGCCAATACACAGTAACTGGCTTCTTTCCAAGCAACATGGAAGTATTTAAAAAACCTTGTTTAATCCAATTCCACAGCCTTGAAACAAAAATAAATTAAAGTGTTGCAAGAACTGTTAAAATGAAAAATTAAAGGCATGTAAATAAGTGAAAAAAATAAATTGCCAGAGAAAATGAAAACAAAGATTATTTCAAGTAGATATCTTAATTGTAATTAGCAACATTTGGCATGTTTACGATATGATTCAAAGCTGCAGCCAATTAGATACCCCCAAAAGCTTGTAACAAAGCTGCAAATGTGTAACTACAGCATAAATAACTTTTATTGCACACCAAGAAAACAGCACCCAGATCAATTTCATAGTTTGTTTCCAAAACACTGCAAAGCATGCTCTGTTACTAGTTCATGACTTTTTAGTCTTAAACAGCAGCTCTTCTGCCAGGAGATCTTGGAAAACAATATAATTGAATTCAGACTATTAATCATTAATCTGTACATATTCCATATATATCAAGAATAAAGGAAAAATTACACTATTGTCTTATACTGTCATGCCTATGCAAAAAACCTCCAAAACAAAACCAGCAACAACAACAAAAAGCAAAAACAAACTAAATCCCCAAAATATTAAAGTGCACCAAGTCAGTAGCTGTTAAAATGCTGTACAATTGTGGTATTGGAACTAAGAAAGATTGATTTTTTTTTTTTTCCAAATAGATTTGGGGAAAACATAATTTTTTTCTTTGGAAGGAATAAGAGGCATACAATAGCATTCAGGAAATAACACAGATAGGTTGCTTGTTTAAGTTTTCTTAGAAAGGAAATAATTTTAAAATATTACAGAGCAGAGCAGAGTTCAAAATCTGCTCAAATGTGGGTGTACAGTGTCAGGCACTTCTGAGATTGCACCACCTATTTAAGGAAACAAATAATTTATTATCAACAAACATACAAAATATCTTCCATTTTCTTCCATTTCCCCCATTTATTCAATAATGAGTAAATTACTAAAGGCCAATGAGTTGTTAATAAAAGCATGTTTTTTACATAATTATCATGAAATGGCAGTGACTGCTTGCTCAGTGCAATAACACATAGTACAGTCACACTTTCAAACAATTCACCTCCATTCAATTTCTGTAAAGAAACTGATCCTTACATAGCTTTCATACAAGACAGTCTACATTTTGAAAAAAAAAAAAAAAAAAGTATGGGAAAAAATGCATTAAAATAACTAACTACACCTAAAAGCCACATATTCAGATACGCAAAGTCTCCTAACAATGGTGTAAAGTCGCAGCCAAGGTGGTTTTGTTTCCCTTGCCGGCACGAAATGATTGCTTAATACACTTACATTAGGGTTTGGTGGGGGGGAAGGCTTTTTCTGTGTGTGTTTTATGAGGATTGTATTGAGGAGATAACAAAAACATGCATATAAAATACAAGCTTTATATTATAAACCAAATTCTGGCTCACAGTGGTGAAAAACCCAAACAACCACTCTTGTTTAGCTGTTTAGGAGAAAGCAAAGGAAATGTCTACAAAAGCTGGTCTGAAAAATTCTGGAGCTGAAAGCATTGAGGATTGCTCTTGTACTTCCTAGGAGACTGACTTACAAAGACCAGCTACAACTTAATATGATACTGCTGAAAGAATTTCTCTACTCAAAATTCCCCATACTAAAAGCATCAAAGTGTGTCGTTTTACCCTTGTTACAGTTCTTCACACTACTTTCTTCAACTTACAATTTAAACTGGAGCTTTAGTTATGTTGTACACTGAGCGTATTCCTAATATTAAGGAACCCTTCCACATCCATTACAGGCTGCTTTTTGAGCACTTTTTTGTCCTTTCCTTCTTCAAGGAATGTGTGATCATCATGACACCTCCCTATGCCCCAATCTCATTTCCCTGCTTCAGCTGTACCATGAGATGCGCTCTTGCATCTCCCCGACCTTCCAAATCTGCACTCGTACAGTGCTTGCTGAAATACTCTTCATCTTCTCCAATATTAGTTTCTCTTTTCTTCTCCTCCTGGGAGAGAAGTTGTCATCATTCAAAAGCTGTGAGAACTGGCAGAAATCACGTGGAGGTATTGTTATGCTGGGAGGTATTAATGGGTGTTGTCAGAGTTCCTTACTTCATCAGTGAGTGAAGTTGCCAGACCTGGCAAGCAGCCAGTGGCAGGTTCCCTTTACTGCCTTTTTTATTTCCATTTTCATCTTCATGAAATTTGCTAACCATCAATAACTTAAAAGTTTCAAGCTACCAATAGCCACAGTACATACTGAAGCTTTTAAGTGTTGCATCTAGACATCCTAAAATCATCCCACGACAAACAGAAATGCAATCAAGCAGATATTCAGAACTCAGTTTATTTAATGAAAACAAACAAACAAAAAGCTCAGTGCTCTCTAATTTAAATTTTTTCATATCAAACATACATTTTCAAAGATATCAGATAACTAACGAAAAATCAGCTATATTTTAGATGGCCTTCCAAGTACACTGCATCATGACGGAAGACCCATGAAAAGAAACATCTGTTCATTCTTTAAAAAAATAAAAAATCCTTTGTGAACAATGAGACATTGAAAGGTCGCTTTTACAGTGAAAATAAACAGATATTGTAAATAAATGTTTTATACAGTCCTGTAGTGTCTTAAAAGAAAATGACTAAAGGAATGAAGAGATTACATATTAAAAAGTAACCTGACACTTTTCATCCATGGTACCTCAAGGTACCAAGGTAATAAATTGAACAACTCCACCAGTTATAAGAAACAGGCAAGCTAACTCAAGTGATATAATACAGTATAGTTGCTGTTATAAAATGCAATCCCAGCGCAATCATTAACTTGCATGTTTTGGGGACATGTTTCGTGCTGCTTTTGAAGTAGAACAGGATTTAAAAATAAAAAATAAAGCATTTGCAAAGAGTACTGAAGTAGATTTCTCATTCATCTTTACCCTCAATTGTTAATACATCATGTATTTAAAACCAAGAGTATCCTACACATTAATATCAAAACTTCTTATTATGTTTCACTATTTGCTATAAATACTAAAGAGGGTAGGCAAAGGTATATACAATATTTTGTTACTTATTCTCCAGCAAGTTATAGAGAACTAGCAGGACATCAAAGTAAGCTTATACAAGCAGAAAGTAAACATCATGGGTAACACAATGCGAAGTGAGCCCGGATTCAGGATGGAAATGTTTTTAAGGAAAAACATTCCAAGAAAGCATTTGTTACTCCAGTTTTCATCCTGCTCACACATTAGCATCACATGCATCGCAACCACATGCCTGTGGCAAAACTGATGCATCCCTAACTCAAACAATCAAAGTCACTGAACTGCACAGCAGATACCTGCTGTACCTGCCACTCTGTGCCCCCACACTTCTCTCTCTCTCTGCATCATAGAGCAAGTTTCACTATCTTCTGCCTCCCAGTCTTCCCGCAATATTTTGTTAACATTTATCTTCTGTTCCTGATGCTTTTGACATCTCTTTAGCTTTAAAGTACCACTAGGTAAGAGTTTAAACAGTTGGCCCCAAGAACAATAACTGAAATTGAAGAATTTAAACAGTCTCTTGAAGTTGTGAAGACCTGGCCCCAACATTTCAGCAGAAACAGTCAGAGCAATAGGAATGCTGGACTCCATACAGTTGTTAATAGCAAAAGAGATATCCATGAGGCATATTGACCTCTATCCCTAAGCCTAATTGAATATTTTGCCATTCCACTTGGCTCTTCTCTACATAACCTCAAAAAGAACTGTTTTAAATATTTTCAGTGTGATTAGCTTTCACAAGGAAAATGATGGGATCAATGTTGGTTTCTTATAAATTTTGCAGGTAGGATAAAACCCAAGGAATTAATGTAATGATTCCAAACTAATAGAAGAGATAAGACTACATGCAGGGTTCAAAACTGATTGTTTTGGAAGAGAACCAGTCAGTTTGCCCACTAAGCTGCACCGTATATACAGTATGTTTCTGAGCCTCAGGCATTACCTATATTGCCACAGGGAAAAAAGAAATAAAATGTATAAAACATAATAGAAATTTCAGTAAATAGACAGAAAAGAGAAGAATGTTGAAAAATACACTCGAGAACTCCAAAAGAAAACGTGAAGGGGAAGATAGGTAATATCAGTGACTTAACAGGAAAATTTTGAAAAATTGCTCCAAGTGGCGTCCACAGAGAGCTGCTATTCACTTTGTGTTGGCTCTCCTTGTTTCCAGCTGCTAAGTTCACACTCAAAGATCCTAAAAATACATTAAATACTTTCCAAATATTATTTTCCCATGTAAGCAATTGGTATAAGTTGCTGCAAGGATGTTGTTCTCTTGCCAGTGAGAAGGGAAATAGTATACAATGCTGACAATAGAAGTTGCACTCTATCACATCTATTGTCTTGGACAAGAGGCAGCCCAAAATATGGGGAAGTTTGAAAAGGCATTATTTTAGCCACAAAAAATGCCCAACTATTCCCCTCTTTCAGTATGGCAATATATGAAAATGATACTAAAATATGAGGTTTTTATCGCCTGTGAGAAAAGGTACACTCTGCACTACTCAGAGGTATAATATGTGCAACGTTTCTAGCAATCAAGCTTTGGCATTTCAATGAGGCAGAAAAAAAAGAAGAGTGGCCAATGTCTACAATTTAGGTATACTGTCTCCTGACAAACTGAAATTTCACAATGCTGCAAATTAAAAACTCAAATGTACCTGCTTCGCATTCAGACAGTGGGAGGGATGGGACAACATACACTGAAAACCATCCAGTTCTTTCTGTTATACTTGAAGTATAACAGGCTTTTTTATGACATGCCTTCCTCCAAAAATAGCAATGATTACACTGCTTAACTCCCACATCCCCCTCCTCAGCTTGATTTTTTTTATACTTACAACATTATGCATTCTCAGTTCTGAGGAAGGAGCCAAAGTTTGTAGAGTCAAGAGGACTCTTCCCATTGCCCAGTATCCAAACTACAGAATATGAATACCTAAAGAGGCAGGCAACTCTAATTTCTTACAACATTAAATCTTCCGATAAAGACAGAAGTGACAGATTTTTTTAGAAACTCTAAAACCCACAGCTTTCCACATTTTTTGAAAGACACTGCAAATCATGGCAGTGATAATCTGACAATTGTAAGGCGCATTCGTGAGCAAGACTTTTTTTGTCTTCCAGACAAACACAAAGATTATACAGCCTATTCTCTTCTAGGGGATGAGGTGGAGGAAGTGTTAAGATTGCAGCTGCTGCAGCAGTAGAAGCTGCAACTACCTCGGAGCTTGTACAGACTGTGTACCCAACCATGTCGTTGAGGGATGCTACTGTACTACAGATACTGTTCCATTTTGGATTTTTTCCTGAGTGGGAGAAGCCTGAAGCTTTGGGCAGGTGTAGTTAACAGAAAGCCTTATAAATCTACTTGCAATATTCCACCCAAGTTTCAATTCAGCTCAATAACCTGTCTATCAGAACCTCCTAAGTAACTACTTAAGACAGTATTCTTGAATAATACAGTTTTCTCGATGCCTTTTACAACATTTAATTTTGAGATTTCTCATATTTCTATTGCCCAATCATGATTTATTTTATATATAAGAGTAAAGGCAAGCTAGAATCACAACCTTTTCAAGTAGCCTATATCTGTAAGGAATTTAACTTTGCAAAATATGGTTAGGGTTTTTTAATAAAAAAGCCAACATGTCTTACAACAATTCACTAAAAACAAGAAAGAATGTATCAATACTTTAGGACAATATGCACTGTACAATAGCTCAGCTTTCTTCATTATTCTGAAGAATTATGTCTGGCTGATGTATTTATTTTGTAATGTTTAACTATAATAGAAAATGGATGAAGTTCAAATGAAAACAGTGCTTAGACAATGTCAACAGAGCATAAAACTAAATGAAGTGATTCTGTATTGACTATAAAAACATTTGCTAATAGTAAAGTTACTAATGGTTATCTATCAAGATCACAACATGAAGTAATTCTGCATTTTAAGAACTGTGTTAAAGCAGCAGACACATGAAGTTAGATGTAATTTTGTGATTTTGCAAAACAGCATCATGCAGTGCACTTTATTGCTATTTTATCATTAGTGTAAATATTTCAACAAGCCCAGAAAATCTACAGCTCACTTGTTTGTTTTTTTTTTAAACTGCAAGTCACCAAAGGGCTTTCCACTAAGACAGCCAATGCTTACTTTACACTTGCTAGCAAAAAAAAAAAATCAAATATTACAGTATCTTGTATACTGAAACAACTACTTTGTTATAAAGAGAAGGCTTCACAAAACTAGAAAAAAATGACACTGCTGTAAAAGCTGTAAGCCTTTTAGACTCAGTTCAAAGACTAATGCATTCTTCTACAACAGACTGAAGTTTTACATTCATCTCAGCAAATCAGTCCACTAATAGGCATCAGTCATCAACACTGAAGTAAAATCTGCCATATGAAACAGCTTTGATGTGATTGAAGACTCACACACAGTCGTAAGTATGACAGAACAGCTTAGCTATTAAAATGTTTTATCTAGCAAAAAACTGTTCATCCTAATTGACTGAAATACTCTTTGAACACTATTATTGTAAGGCTACTTCGCTCCTCAGAGCTTTAGCACATAGTCATTTGACTTATATATATCTTAAGACCCAGCACAACCACACCAAATCTTGTTAGAATATTTTCTCACACGTACTTTTGTCAAGAGACCAAAACAGTAAAGCTGACTGTCATTTTTACTACCAGTTGCTTAGTTAATTTGATACTGAAACGTACTGGGATTCGTTATAAAAGCTGCATGCAATCAGCCATTTCTATCGATCTTTCTTTTTGGTTACACTAACAGAATGAAACCTACTAACCACATCAGTTGCAATGGGTTGGCAGGACTGGGTGGAAGCTATTCTTCTGCACCGAGTCCCACTTCTCACCGTGAGAGGTGCAGCGGCAGGGGCTCCTTTAAGCAGCGCTATGCAGCCCTGGCCCAGCTCCAACACTGACCGTATGTCAAGCTGACGGATAAAAAGCCCAAGACAGCCATCTGAAAACAACTGCATACAGCCACAGCCACCAGACATCAAGGGTTTCTAGGTCTACCTTATCATTCACTGCAAAGCCAGTTTTAAACACACCAAAAGTAAATGTAGCTGACAAAAAAACCCCAAACCAACCACAACAAACCAAAAAAGTACACAGTCATTATTAGAAAGTCTGTATGATGAGATACTCTGTTTCAGGAGGTTTCCGCAGAATATTGTAATTGATCACCACAAACACTCAAAATTAATACTAGTTTGTGCCTATAACATGTTCCTTTCTCCTTTATATCCACAGAGCATTAACAACTTGCAAGAAAAAGGAATCAAACACACCAAGCAACTGCCAGCAAGATTACATTTTACAGAATCATACAAAATGCTATTGATTTAATACCTCCAATGAAGGATGATTTGATTTTTTGCCCTGCATCTATCAATGCATCATAGAGTTCATCCATTTCTACCATTATTTTGGTTACCAAGAAGCATGTCATATCAATTTCTAACATGTAGACGACAAATATTTTATCAGGTTTTTTCCCAAAATTACTAAGTAATCAGGACAAACAAATAACTAACATTTTCTCCAGTTCCCTATGCAATTTCTATAATGCCATATATTTAATTTCCATATTCCAAAGTGACAAAATCCAGGTGTACTTACCTACAGTTCGGAGGAGGGTCTAATGTAATTTCTGCAAGTTCTTTCTGAATTCTTAAGAGAAAAAAAAAAATACTATCAGGGCTTTTTTGCAATCTGGTTCTTTCAGCTTTATGAACATTTCTACAGCAATCAATAGTACCAAAATATAATTCTTAACATTTCTGATTGAAAGCTGATGTCATAAGGTTTCATGAAACTGCACAAGAACATGTGGAAGTAAAAACTCAAATCTTTTCTGAAAAATGAACTTCCAATATAGGACAAATGCCATGAGCAGCCACCTAGAAAATCACGCTTTTTCTATAGGTCAGGGTTCTCAGCTCCTTTGCTCACTTACACAATTACTAAATGTACCCTCTTTCCTCTCTGCATGTATGTCTTCTTGCTCTTGCCCTTCAGAACATTTAGCTTCTTCATGTATATCACACTAGCAGGGCAAAACCCCCCCAGCTTCAAAGGATAATTGTCTCTCTCTTTCCCAGAATAAGCCCATCCTGGTTTTCTCCATAACCTCCTTCTAGGTACTGGGAGGCTGCTGTCAGGCTCCCCACAAAGGGAAGTGCTCCAGGTCCCTGGCCAACCTGGGAACCTGCTGCTGGACTTGCTCTGATATGTGCCTTCTTTATACTGAGCGACCAAAATTGGGTAAATGTTATCCCAGGTGCAGTCTAATGTGAGCTGAGTAATGGGAGATAAATCTCTTCCATCTGCCCATGGACGAGGCCTCTGTTAATACATCCCGGGAGACAGTCAGCCTTTATCACTGATTCACACTGAGCTTGCTGGCTGCCTGGGGCCCCTGTGTCCTTTTCAGCAGAGATGGTCTCCAGTATGTATCATTACTAGGGGTTACTCCTTCCCACTTTGAATTATGTTCATTTGTCTGTGATGAATTCCACAAGTTCTTTTCCAACTCTCTCCTGCTGCCTGGTGAGATTCCTCTGAGCCATAGCCTTACCCCTGCATGTTCCAAGTGCTCCCCCCCAAGCTTGTTGTCTGAACACTTTCGAGTGCTCTTTGCCATATCCTTGAGGTCACAAATAAAGATATTGCAGGCATCCTGCCAGGGCTCTTCCTGCAGTGAGAGAAACTTTGTTGTTAAAGATTTCTGGATATCCCCAGGCTGACACTTCCAAGCCAAGTCCTCGAATACCTGATCTCTGCCACAGCTGGCAATACAGGCTCTTTTTCCTTACATCATCATCTGCAGGATAGCCAGTATCTTGACCTCTGAAGAAATTTAAATATGCAGAGAAGGAGTCTACACAGTTCCAAAAGGAACTTATAGGAGTTTACAGTTCCCAAAGACTTCCCAGAGTATGATGCCATAAACAGGACTGCAATGGCCACCTTCCCTATAAACTATGCCCAAGGCCTTTTTCATAGGCTACTTTACTACAAATACATGAACATACAGAAAGAGGAAGCAGAAGTAAAACAATTCAATACACCCTCAATATTTTCTTATTGCCTTGTACAGGAGCAAACTGCTATTCCTATTATTCCCTATGCTAAGAAAGAAAACCTGCACAATAACACCACTCAAATTCCTGAAATTCATGCTCAAGCCACAAGCCAAAAGTTCAGGCCCGACTTATATAATATATCTTGTTAAAAATGATTGCTACCCATTTTACATATAAATACAGGCAAAGAAAACAGCTTATCAAAATAAGCATTCAGATATATTGGCACATATAACAAAAATGAGCAATTTAATTCTCTATATAATGTTAAGATCCAAACACAATCTTACATGTTAAGGAGTCTCACAGCCACTATCAAAATTCCCCTTATGCCACTATAAGTTGATTTTATGGCTACAGTGAATAAATGAATCAACAGCAGTAGAAGAACTGGCCCAAACCAGAAACTCTAGCCTTTTTCATTCACATTCTGAAATAATTAGGACATACCTGGGCAATATTTGTAGGCAGAAGTACTAATCATTTATTAGACCAGATGATGTTATTGAAAAGATAAAAATACTCTTCCCAGATGCTTAGATTTTCTTCTAACTTCTATGCACCCCAACCCTACACACACAGAGTTACCTCAGTAGAGGGGATGCAATTTGATCTTTACTTGCTTTTTCTATTCATTTTAATACTTGTATATCCAGTATGTAGAATTTCCCCCCTAAATATCATACGTTTCTTATAAAAATACAGGCACAGAAATCAAGCACCAAATCATTGCAATAATACTGAAAATACACCACGTTTTTTAATTAGTGAAGTTTAGGCACAACAAAAAAAGTTACTCCATTTAAGCAATCCTAACAATTCACACCTCTTGGAAGGGAAGTCTTTTTACTGTGGGAGAGACTTAAAATAGTCATTCTGTACATGACAAATTTCTGCCGTGATTTTGAAATTATACCATCACAAATTAAACCCACAGAAAACCTAGGTAGTATGGAATCTTCAATTTCATGTTTTATGGATTGTTTTGCTTTTTCAGCCTTTTGTGAAGTTACAGAATGATGGCATTGCTCTTTCATAGAGTCAGACATCATTCCTTTACTTGAGACACATCAATAATAGATTGACAACTTCGACAACTTCAGTCTAAGATCAAAAACTTTACACTCTTCCTCCTAAATCCTAACCCTCATTCCTTACATTCTGAAAACAAAAGGGTCTCACTTTTTCCATCTGTTGTAGTTCAACCCAAAATTTCTAACTTCTAATGCCAAGAGTCCTTTATCAAGTTTTTCTGTATTTGAGCAAACAAGGACAAAACAGCTTTCTGCTTCAAGCCATAAAAATTGATCAGATGGCACCGTCTATTAATGTTCAAAAGTCCCAATTGCTCTTCCAAGCATTTAAGATAAAGAGATACTTCATTCATGATTATTTTTATACAAACAAGATACAACACATGACAATACTGCCCATCAGTTGCTCCTCAAGTTGTCACCGTTTATTCTCCTACTCTGTGGTGCCCCAAAATAAAATTAATTTATACACCTTACACCTCTTTTGTTGCAACCTTAATTTACCTTGCATTCATGCTGAGAGCTGATACATAAACAGTTTCTGTGGAGCAGCTGACATGCAATATCTTGTTCACATGTCACAGTACTCAAAGTTACAATTAAATTGTTGAACAGCATCCCAGAGAGCCTTGCAGTGATACAGACCCCCAGTGTGCAAGCTGGCCTTTGCCTGCACGTGCTCTGGCACTTGCTTCATATCTCCATTGAGTTGCCCTCAGAATCTGCCACAGGAGAGGATGTGCCTCATTTCCTTCACTAACCACAGAGGATTCGCGGTGAGAATACGTGGCCTCTGGCAACAAAACATTCTTTTCAAAGTCCTTTCTGGCATCTCTTTCTTTGGATTTTCTGCCTCAATAACAGTTACGTTTAGCCATGTCAGAGAGGAAAAAGAGTTCTAAATTAAAATTATTATCTCTATACAGTTTAAATATAACTAGTGACATAATGGTTTACTACATATTGGGAAGTGAGATGACGGCACGGCATGAAGCCCTTGCTAGTAATCTGTGCCCTGGGCTGCATACATAGGACATTTAATTTGCAATGTCAGATCTGATACTCTTTGTTTGATCTTAGAGAAGTCACTTAACTCTTCTCTCTCATATATGCATACACAAAAATTTTTTTCTTCTCCATTTTACTACCAGAAAAGACCAAACATAGTTGCCTTCCAGTAATAGTGCAAAGGTTAATCTATCCATAAATTCAGAAGCATGAAAGTACATTGTGGATTTCAGATATTATTAATTCTCACAGACACATATTTACTACTGTTCCAAGCCTAGAGGGACTGTGCGTTATTTCCTTCATGAAACAGTTAAAAGTTCTCTAAAGCTAAGAGAAAAGTGAACATGTCAGAGGATTTCCCAACATGATTAATAGAAAAAGAAAAAAAAAAAGGACTATATGACAATAAGCTATTTTTACTGCATCTACTTTTCTAAAACACTTGTCTCTTTACCCATAAAAGCCAGGTGAATTGATATCCTATACCAAAGAATGTGCTGTTTAGAAAATACGTATTAGTGGCTGTATTTTTAAGTATTTCAGTAATAAACAAACTGTGACTGTGCAGGAAATTGAGCTAAAGATGGTTATATTCTTAATGGTGGAAAAGAAATATTCTCACCTACATACTAAATGATGGATAAATGACAAGGGCATTTCTTGTAAGAAAAAGCACTCTGTATTTTGCAATCACATTCAACATGCTAAATACCATTCCTAGATTCCTTGAAAATAGTGCTGTGATAAATCTTTCAGAGAAAAACAAAGAGAGAGGGGGAAAAATGCTCAGTTTTACTTTGCTGAATTTCAAACTAATTTAATCTATTACCTATTTGCTGTTCCTTAAGGTTTTAACTTCTTTCAATAATGAAAAAAACACAACTGAAGTTTTACAGTCTACAATTCATTGTAGGCACAGATATTTATTAAAAATTGTCAGGATTGGACACAAAGGTTGACAGAATTTCAACCAGCAACTTCAGGAGCCAAGCAAAACAATACATTTGTTTGTTGAGCTACTATGTCAGCCAAGAATTGTTACATTTCTCTCAATCCAAAGGTCATGGTAAGATTTGCTACTTAAGAGGTAACAAGATGCCTGCTGTTTTCAAGGACAGCAATTCAATTCCAAGTCTGAACTGTAATTGTGATATGCAGTGAGTTTCTCAAACTTGACATGTTAGGTAAGAAAGGCTGCTATTTAAGGTGGTACCCTCTGGGTGAGGAAAATTGAAGGACCAGTACAGTGCATAACATATGCTATAAGCTATTACACCTGTATAGCAGCTAGTCCTAAAAGTATTAACAGAGAAGGACAGTATGTGATGGCATTCTGCCTTCCTGATACCACCTATAGCAATGCTAACAGAAGAAACTGTATCTGAAAACCAAAAATCGTACTCAAATAGAAATTTAAAGTTTTTTTCATACAGCCTCTGTAATCAGATCATTTTGGAAAGCAGTTAAGCCGTGCAAATAGTATATTCATACGTAAGATGTGGTAGCAGATCACTATTACATCAAGAAAAGTCAGCACACTGCTAAATCTTGATGTATATAAAACCTAATGCTACTGAAAATTCTGTAAATCTGACTAAATAAAAATACTAGTAAAAAGCAGAACAAAAGTTTTCCAAATACAGATCCACAAATCTTCATTCTAAACCAATACATACAGTAAGTATCACAATGCAATCCAAAAATACTGTGGCTACAATTCTGTATGCATGAAAAAGCTTTCCAAGTGAGAAAATGTGATTTCCAAACTCAGGCTAGAATCAAGTCTGTAATCTGTGACTTTAGCTCCAGTGTCATGTTAACTTGCTGGTGTTACACGCTTTAAACAGGAATTAAGGAATCTTGACCAAAGCCACAACTGACTAAACTCTGTTGTTTGAGCATTCCATTCATTTTAGCAGAGTTGACTCCCTTAACTATTAATAAGCCTTATTAATCCTGCACTATTTTTCATTTCTGATGAACAAAAATAACACTATTACTAAGAAGATATTTTATACAGACAGTTTCTCTAATACTTATCATATATTGAGGACATTTTTCCTTCCTTCATGATACTTCTTTTTATCCTCTACTTTAATTTCTGATTTACCTTTCTTGAGAAACTACTGATTTTAGTTAAAAAGCAAAGAAACAAAACCTATCACATGAAAATCTGGCCAAATTAAGAAGGTACAATCCCAATTCTAACACAATGACAAACTGCTGAATACTTAAAAACAAGAAAGAAAAAAAATACAATCATACCATTAAAAAACTCGGTTAATATAAAAACTATGTCGCTGTGATCCTTCCAGAAAGTGCTATAACAACCAGCACTCCTAAAATATTTTTTCGAACTATTATTTATTGTGCACATATCTACAGAACTATCGTAAGCCATGTCAAGTTTTAAAATGCATAATCAATTGTATATTTTTAAAATGTACCATCAATATCAGCACGTGAAGCTGGCATTAGCATCTAACTGGCAAACGTACTGATGTCAGCAACTGGCATAATTAGTTTAGGCAGAACAATAAGCAGATGTGATTAAACTTTAAAAGGTTTAAGTAATTTTATCACTGTAAAATGCATGTTGATAAAAGCTCTAAGCTTTGAAGATACAAAGTTAAGATTAATAGACCAACTTCTGACATATCATTATTAATTTTTTAATAGGAGAGTGTCCACAGGCCTTTGTCAGAATTGCGGCATCATTACACCAGGCATTATACAAAGTTCAGAATACAAAGACTGCTTTATAAAGACACTGAAAACTGGTTTTTTACGGCCTTAGAAGTCATGACTAATCCAATATTCCTAATATTTAAAAAATAATAATAGCAGGAAGCAGACAAAAGAGAAGAAAGCCAGAAACCGTAATGATGATGAGGATTAACTACATGAATATTATTATGGTTTGTAGTGAAAGCTGGCTGTTGTGTTTGGTTTTTTTCCTTTTAATCATAAAAGGAAACATAGAAAAATTTTTGGTGGCCATTCTGTAAATTATATGACCAAGTAATCTCCTAATAGTGTCCAGAAAGAAGTGTTCCCTTCTCCAGGGAACTAAAAATGAAGAAAAGCTAGCTGTAAGGAAGGTCTCTATGGCAGAAGAAAAGTATGACAATACCTCACTGTAAAGACAGAAGATACTTCAGTTCAGAAAACTGGTAAGTATTTGGTAAGGGACAGATTCAGGCAAAACAAAGACTTTAATCCTGAAGAGATGTATACACATGTTTATATACTGATGTTTATGGACTGTGACTACATGAACATGTTATAAATTATGGCAATAGGGGCTCAATGCTTCTCCTTTACCACAGCAGCAGAGTGGTACAACCCAGTGTTTTTTCTTGTACCTTACACAGCCTTGGATTAGCAAGGAAACGAGATCTAGGAATTCTACACCAGGACAGCCTGCAGAATTAGTCTCTTGTCAGATTATTTTATAAGTGCTTTTTACTTTCAACCTCTATAATCCCAATTGCTTAGACTAACACCCCTACGAACGAAGCAACATTTAGCTGTAAATTCCTTCTGTCTGGTCCAAGCACGACAATCGTTATCTGGAGATCAACATGATAGCATAGAATAATTTAAATAGCTGTTCTACAAACTAAACTTTCCTCTCAAGCAGAAAAGAGAAGGAAAAGAAATGGGTAATAAAGTAGATCAGAGTTTAGTAATGAAACCAACATGCATTTGTTGTTCACTCAAATATTTTTGACCTGACCATCTGGGAAAAGAAAATGCAGTACTTCACAGCAATGGGTATTACAGTAGTCCTAACACACTGAGTTACTGAACTGTCTGAAATGTTTATGGTTAATTAACTGTAAGTTACACTGACAAGTTTCAACATCATTCATATATACACATACAGAGATATATTTTATAAGGCTACAAAACTGTCTGAGTTTTTTCTAGCAATAAAAAATGTCAGCTTTTATCATGCAAGCAACTATTAAAACCATGTGATAGAGCCAATCTGTCAAAGAAAGGAAAAAGTATACAGGTCTCATTATTGTGACCAGTCTCAAAAAGCTATTACACTGATAGAGTAGTGTTATAATAAAACAATCAGAAAATTAATACACTGAGTCAGTACATACATCTGATGGCCACTGAAAAAAAGAGAAAGGAAAAGAAACAATCAGAAAAAACACTACCTTTTAGCACTAGTTGACAGTTTAGCAGCTGTTTTGCTTGATATTTTGCCCTCTTTTTTCTTGGGCTGAACTTGCTCCCTTTCTTGTTCCTGCTGTACACCTTCACGCTGATCTCCATCAGAGCTGCCTCCACTAGTGCTTGGACTATCATCCACTCTCTGCCCCTCTGTAGACATGGCAGATGCTGCACTGAACAAAAACAACAAAAGTTAACTTTTTGGGAAGGAACTGCCCAATAGTATTTCTTACACACCCTAAGGAAAGAACACATGGGATTTATGTCTTTGTCTTAATACATAATGCTTATGTTACAGCACTGAAAAGTTTTGCCACAAGTATCTGGACAGTAATTCAGGAGCTGGTCATTTTAAACCATACACGAGAAAAAACCCCAAACAAAACGACAAAAAAAACCCCAAAAAGGCAAATCAAAACCAACAAACAAAAACATCCCACTTTAGCTATTTATGAAAAGCAGAAGTTATTGAAGTTGTGGGAAATATAATCCTGCAAGTGTAGTAACATTCACTATAAATTATATTTTTCGACCACTAAGAAACACCATGAACTAGGTATCTCATCACTATGCCACTAGTTCAAATCTAGCATAGTTTGTTAAAAACAGTTATTACTGTCTTAAGATGCTGTTATCCCATACGAAATAAATCTGTGGTCTCAATCCAAAGTTACAATGTGGGTTTCCACATTACAAAATCCACATCTTGGCATGCTCAATGGAAACAGTCACAGAACCGAAAAGCATTAACACAGGACTGTTTGTATTTACTGAAATGGTATGCTTCTAGAGCAGTAAGCATGCTGGTAGAGGATATAAAGGAGTTTTTTCCTGACAAATTTCATCCAGGCAACATGAGGCAACAAAGCTGTCAGAGAACACAAGCAGCAAGAAATCTCAGTATATTTCAGAAGTCAAGTTAATGCTTTATTTTCATGCTTCTGCTACTAGTTAGCTATTTTAATTTTTTCCTTCATTTTAAATAGTATAACAATATGCCAACAGATGAGGAATTACAAGCCCACTGTTACAGCTGTCATGACTTCTCAAACTGTTCTAATGAAGGGCAGATGTCCACATAAAACTCTTACTGAATTAGCATATGTGGTGGCACTGACTGATTTTTTTTAAAAAAAAAAAACCTGAACCAAAAACCAAACTGAAACCCAGATCTTTCCCTTAAATCCAAATCTGTATCTTATATACCTATGCTATATATCCTTCTGTAGAGCTTTTAATGAAAGAACCACCTTCAAAGCTCATAGGCCCAAATGTTACTTGCTTACACCCACGCAATCCCCACATATCTGGGTGGTTTTCTGATCAAATCTGTCTGAATCAAGAATTTGCTCTTTCATACACAAGGAGTTTTAAATTGTTGTGAACTTTGACTTGCTTTTCCTCTTACCTATGCACAGACACCATCAAATTAACACCAAAACTATTCACCTTGACTATTATATGTTTTAAGATTCACTCGGGGGAGAATAATAAGATTTCAGGCTCAGGTTCCAACCAAGCTCAGATTAAACAAAGTTCATCTTCCTGTACATATTTATGGAAAGTGACAGCAAAGTAAAAGTAAAGTAACATCAATGCCAACAGGGTTATGTTGAAAAGGATGTTTTTTAAAAAGGCTGTAAGTGTTCTAGTTACAGCTGCATGGAAGAAAATAAATTTACTCCTACTCTGAAAATCCTTTACCAAGATCAAATTTTATCAAATAATGCACACTGTGGAATGGAAGAAGAAATAATCTCTTCAGGCATTATTGACACATGCAACTAACTTCAGAAGGAATTAGGTCTTTTTCGTCTAATTGTAAACCTATACTAAAAAAGAATTCTGGAAGTATGGCATCCCTTGAAAATGTTTAGACATTAAAAGAAATAGCAAGCAATACCAAGTAATGGATATGGGACTAAGGTTTCCCTTAATCAGCTGAAGATACATTTTGAAATATCATAGAAAATAATGTTTTCCTATATAAGTTTATATAAATACACAACATAGCCTGCTTATTGAAGTAATCAAAATAATTCATAGCTTCTACTTCAAAATTAAAATACAAAAATTCCTAGAGAACAATTTTTCCTATGGTACAGCTACAACATTACATTTAACATACTCTGTATAATATACACAGGTTGATGTTCAGATATTTAAATCCTGGTTGTCAGATTCTAAGATAAAAGCAACAAAAGATTTAGAGGTAATAAACCACATAAGTATCTTATTCTGACAAGTCACAATATGCATTTAATACTGCAATTTTGTTAGTAAGTGCCCAATTTCTTTCTACATACAGTTAGAATACAACCTCATTTCTCTTTACAACATTTCTGATGGGCTTTATTTGCACTAGACTTTAGTTCTGAACTTTGCTTAGTAAATCTAATTTTAAAGAGAAAAATTCTCTCTTCACCATGTACACAGGCTTTAACACTACAGGCCAGAAAGTTAAAAGCATATTTAGTAACGCTTATACACATAGGACATCTGCTGTGAATAATCTTGGCTATAAATATTACTATTATCCAAAAAACAACTGTATTCACTTTATAAGTTCAGGTTAATATGCAGCAGACAAACACTGTAACAGTAGCCTAAAGTATGTAATTACTATAACATGTAATACCAGCATTTACAACAGGAAAATGCTTAAATCTGTTATTTGATGTCTGGCTAGTTTCTTGTTGGTTTTTTTTTTTTCCCCTCTCCCTTCTCTTTCTCTCTCTGTTCCCCTTTCTGCCAACCAGATAATTCTTTCTACGCCCTCTCCTCACAATATCCACAATTTTAGGAATTCTGCATATTTCAATGAATGCTAGATATTCCAGTAAAAGCGTGTTTTAAAGGGCCTGAAATCAGACACTTTTAACGGGGTCAAACTTAAAAGACAAACAAACACGTGAATAAATAAGAGAATTGGGGGGGAAATCGGGGATCACACTGCGAAGAAAATGTTTCACTCCCACTAACACGGACAGAAATACAAAATACTCCTCGAATCTGAACGAGTCATGAGTGTGTTTGCAACTCTCACACAGAGCAAGAGGGAAGACACACGGTGTCCAGGTTCCCGGCTGCCAGGCTATTCTACATTCAGACGAGGGTTGCTAACCTCCCTCCTGTTGTGCAGAGAAAAGTGAGCAGAGGGGACAGAGGAAGGAGTGAAAGGAGACTTAAAAGTCTCTCCCTTAACGTGAGATGAATCAGCAGAGAGACAGATTACAAGTGTAACTACAACTACCAATTTGAAGTGAAGAGTCCAAAAGATTTTGCTTTGGTCAAATAGATCCACTGGCACTTTCCCCTCCCTCCTCAAAAACAAAACCAAAACAAACAAACAAAAAAATAGACTCACGCAAAAAAGCTCAACACCAACCACCACCCCACCA
>VXBA01003850.1:1568682-1662025 GCA_013399895.1 Serilophus lunatus
TGGGCCGAGGCGGGGGTGGGTCGGCGGAGGTCTGTATCAACTTTCTTGGCTCTTCTCGTCTTTTTTGGCCCCTTCTTCACCCCCCGCTCCGGTCCCGCCGGCCCGCCGCCCGCACCTCCCCTCCGCCTTTGTCTCGGGAGCAGCCGGAGGGGGCGCGGCGGATGCCCCGCGGGAGCGCAGCGTCCGGGCGGGGAGGGACGCGGTACCCGGGCAGGGGCGGTGCGCGGGCACGCGGTGCCTCCGCCGGCGCGGGGAGAGGCCCCAGGCCCTCGGCGCTTGTTGGCCACACTTTTGCGCTACTGTGGTAGTTTCGACTGCTGCGTGGCGTTAGCACAGCTTGGTGCCGCAAGCCGCCCCCGGGCGTAGCATCCTAGATGGAGATAGGCACTGTCGCCTGATTGTGGGCAGGTAAATGAACCTTGCCCCCCACGCTGGCAGGCATTGCCTCTGTGGCAAGCATCTCAGTCGAGAGTGGGAGAGGCCAAGGTAGAGCCACACTTAAATGTTATGTGTTTAGTGTGAATAATACTAAACTGGAAGGAAACAAACCTCCGAGGGAACTGGCTGTCGGTTAACCCCAGCTGCGTTGGCCCATCTGAGGCACTTCTGTCCCTGTGCTGACCCTGCTGCTTTAATCTTTACATAATGTGCTTAGCTACATTATGTAAACTTTTATCACTTCAAACCTTTTTTCATCTTAGAGGGAAATATACAAGACAAGGGTAAAGGGGTAATGGAAAGTAAAAGTGTTTTCCCCCCTCTTAGCAACTAAAGGTAATTAAAAAAAGTAAAATGTGTTCTCATCATTCCATGTGTACAAGGAAAAGTTTCTCCCTGGTTGAGCTGTGAAGTATTGTACTTTTTCTGAGTAATGGTTAAGGTGTAGGTGGAGTCTGCAACCAAACATGCAGAAGTTGAGAACTTGAAGCACTGCTGAGTTACTTAAGCATTGGAGACGTTATTGGCATCTGTTTTCGTGTTATGTCCAGACAACAGATGTGCTTTCTGCAGTTTCCCTGTACATAAAATTAGTCTTCTTGGTTGAGAAATTGTTTTTAAATAACTTGGTTTATTACCTCTTGCTATTTCTTTGCTAAATAGTCCCAGTGACGTTCTCACCTATACTTAAAAATACCACAGTCAGCTAGTTCTTCCCATTCCGTGTGCATCTACAAGATATTTTCCTGATTCTGATGTAAAAAAGCTCCTAATGTCAGCTAGGTAGGTTTCTATATTCTATTATGCATTGACTTCTCAGAAGGATTAATAATGTAGTAATTAACAGAATGTGATGTGTGCAAGTCCTTCAAAAAAATGCAAACCTCCTGCAAATAATGCTTCTCATCATGCTGAAAGGTGCATTGCATACTCTTGACATCATAGTCCCGTTTTTCTACAATCACTTAAATCATACTTTCAGTCATTCCAAAATAAACCTCCTTAAAACCATCCAGGAAGCGATAAAATTCACTTCTAAATGAACCTTCTAACCATGTTTCCTTAATGTTGCTAAAGGTGCCTTAAAGGAGGCATACATTTTCTGGTTTGAATACCCTATGCTAACTCCTTAGCCCGCCTCAGGACTTCACTTTGGTAATAGTTCACGATGCTTGATTAAGGATCTTCTTTTCTGCTAGGATTTGCAGGAAGCACATAGAGAGAAGCTGAGTGAATAGCCTAATTGAGACAGGGGCAGGATGGGGCCATACAGTGTCCCAGAATCTGGGTCATAAATTTCCAGCGCCAAAATAATCAAGGGAGCGCTGAAGTGTTTCAGCACCGAGTGAAGGGTTTGAGTTATCACAAGTCAGGCCTTGATTTTTCTTCTGGTATATAACCTCCGGCCCAGAGCCCTAAATGGTAGGGCTTAAATTAAGGACAGCTAAACTAGGCAGAAGGTTTGTACTGCCTTATGAATAGAACATGCACACTGAGGTGTGCCCTGTGATTTTAAAAGCTTGAGCCTTACCTGTGCAGTGTAAGGAGAGAAGGACAGGGTAGTCAGCTGTTCCCAGTTTTATCCTTTTGACTTTTCAAAATAGTGTGTTTGGCCCTCAGATATTAAAGTTTGGATATGTTACTCAAAACGCTTTGGAAGACTTTTGTAAGTTTGGTTCATAGAGGTTGAAATCCTGGCCCTTTTGAGCTGAGTGGCAAGGCTCTAATGTTAGATTTCACCCATGCTGAATTGCTCTAACACACTAGTTACACATTTTTGGGTTTTTTCCTCTGGGCTTAAATTTATGTGGTTTCTAAAAGCTGACCGTATTTTCAACACCAGACATATCCATGGCAATACAAGTTCTTTACTCTCACAGAAGCTTGGAGCTTTCTTGCAGGGACACACCAGAGTTCGTCTCACCTGGTGCAGACAGTCACGCTTTAAGACTGTTATAGTTAAGGACACTTCTGTTAAGGGCTCTTGATTTAGAGTGTCTGTTATAAGAACAGGTATGTCAATCAAAGTCTATGAGGTTGCAGAAACCTGAGTAAAGTTGCCATTTAAGGATATTTAATTAAAAGAAGTAATGGATTAATTTAGATTTTTTTTTTTACTTATTTATCTGTACTGAGAGCTTTACTCATTATGGGAAGTTTTATCTACTTTTGCTTAGTTAAAAACAGGGACATACAAGTTATTTTTAAGTGTCAAAATAAGAAATAGGAAAATGCAACTTGGAGGTTTTTTTCTGCATTTCTATTTATGCATTATCCTTCCCATTTAAAAGGACATATTTTAATATCACTATTAGAGTTGTTAAATGAACAGTGTTGTCAAGTTTTAACCGATAAAAAGGGTTTGGTTTTCTGAGGTAAAGGTGAATGATCTCAACTATGATACAGCTGAAAGCATAACTCTCTCTTGTGACAACTTACCTCTCCTTAAAAATTTTAATATTTTATATTAAAAAATGAGATGGTAATATTAATTTGTCCATGGTGCACCCCATTGTTGAATCAATCTCTTCCAGCCACATCCTAATGAAACAGTTTGTTTCATCCATCTGAACTATTATCAGTGGAAGATTGGAGGAACGGTGACAAAGGTGCCTTTATTCATTCTTTACCTGATTCCACTTTCCAGCTCCACAGGAGCTGTCATAGCCTATGTTGTTCCCCCTGTTTCTCCCCTGCTGGGACTTGGGCCCCATGGGGCTGCTTGGAGAACGAACATCAGGCAGTGCCCAGCAGCAGACTCTCTTTTTTCCAACCTTGTCCTCCATCCTGAGCGGGGGCAGGGACACAGAATGGTGTGAGTTTCTGCAGTAGCTTTTTGCTGTTACAGGATTCTTCTCCCATAACTGGCTTTCTTTATGATACAATGATGGCACAAAGCCATAAGGACTGTCCAGAGTCTCATTCTCTATTCTTTTTCTCTCTCTGATAGCTCTCTTGTATTTGTAGGTAGCTTATTCTCACACTACATCCAATTTTTTTTTTCTAGAATCTTGCTTTGCTTTTGTTGCCACTTGGATGAATCCCACTCTGTATGCTGGCAAATGTAAACTGAAATTCACAGGTACCCTGATCTCTGAAGTGCCATCTGTGTCCAAAATTGTAGCATTTGAGTGATTCAGAGATTGGGCTTCTTCATTTTGTTTTTCTGCTATCAGTATGTAGAATGAAGTGGCATAGTGAGGAAGGTGTTTGCAGTAGAAATTTAATTGGAGTTTTCAATTAATTGTATATAGCCTCATTGCTTACAAAATTAGATCCTATATCAAGGAAAACATTGATTGAATCCTGAACACCAGGTAAGCCTATTATTCAAACAATGCCTTGACAGAAATCTGTTTAAAGTATTTTCATGGCATTCTGAAGTAAAATGATTGTGTGAACACAGAGGCAAATTATTACTAGATTGACTTTTTTAGTTGCTCACAGTAGTTCAAACCCCAAATTGTTAGAATTCATTCACTGTAATATTTTCAAGCCATTAAATACAAAAAGACTTGTAAGTTGTGAGGCATACAGCTTTTAAGGTTTCTTTCACTCTAGCTTGAAAAACTAAGAATTTTCAGCTCCTCTTCCCCTTTGGTCAGAAGCAAAGTGGCTCCCACTATCACTCAGCTGGAACCAGAAGAAACAACTGGGACAATAATCATGCGGCATGAGAAATCCTGGTGACCCTCCTCTGCTTTGCTATCCAGGAATGAAAAGAATAAAGATAAAACATATTAGGAATTGATGGGAGGTAATAACTTGCTTCTGTGTCCTTAAGGAAAGCCTGGAGCTTTTTTTTGTTTAAGATAGGGAACAAATTACTGCTTAGTGTCTGGAGTAGAAGTTTGTTTCTAAGTGCTGGTTTAGAGCCTAAGTACGAAATAATTGCGCAGGATAATTCTCTGATAGTTTCTAGACAGAAATTGTTGACAACTGAGTCTTAGACTAAGCTACTGTTTTAAAAATCTCATATGTACTGAAAGGAGAAATCTTTATTTTCAGTGCTATTGTAATGCAGTGACCTGTAACTGAAATAATTCCCTTCATTGCCTGTCTTAATTCATCACCACACATGAGAGAGCGTGTTGAAAAGTGAAGATAGGTTAGAAAATAAAATTGCGGTTAGGTGTTGTTTCCACATGGTCTTCAGCACCTCTGCATTTTTAGTATTTTCTATTGGTTTCATAACATCTTAATTCAGAGGATCAGAGCTTCCTTTTGTGATTAAAGATGGGTAAAATTCTTAGGATCTCTTGTGGTTCTTTTGGGAAAGTTGCATCTTTACACGGAAAGAGAAGCCGTGGGCACTCGTGTTCCCTTTTAATAAAGTTAAGATTCCAGAAGAATGTGGGCTAATGTTCCCTGTGCTTAATGCATGATTAATGCATGCCTAAGGAGTAGACTAGTGTATCCACCACTGCAAACCAAACCCCATACAGCACTCTTGTTCAGTCTTTTCAATGTGAATGACCAGATGCATTGAAGGAACCCAAGGGACCACATTCAGTCTCTGGCAGATTGCCTGCCGCTACAAGGTGGAAAAAACCTGCAGGGGATACCCCCAGCGAAAGTCTCCTACAGCAATAAGTCAGACTAGTCATATTTGGCCAAGATCCTGGCCAAAGGACCTGATTTGGGCTGTACTTGGAAGGGATGAAGGAGACTGTCTGCAGTTTGATAAACCTAAATTATCCCTTCTGCGTTATGGAACCTTATACACAAATAATGCCAATATAGCAGCTGCCAGCGGCTACATACAAGGACAAACAAAGGAAGAAAACAATCAAACATTTTTTGTTTCATCCTTGGTGGTAACTATTGCAGGGAATAAGTGGAATCTTTTGCCTATAGGTCTAGGCAGAACCTGGCAAACTTCTCTTGTGTTTCACTAAGCTACTTGTGTAGAACCTCAGGGAGCAAGAATCAAAACAGGTGGTGCTTGTCTTCCTTAGCTACCTAAATGAAGCAGGCAAGCAGTAGATGCAGCAACTTCAGGGAAGGGACGCGCTATCTTAATCACGCTACAACTGTTCCTGGTATTACAAGGTCATGGGGAGGTTGTGGGGAGGACACAGGTGAGGCATAAACTATTCAAAAAAGCTGGAAGATACTGCACAGGAACCCATCTACTTCCTAAGTAAGTGGACTTTTTCCTGAGTATCCTCACCACAGTTCTGAGCTCTGAGGAGAACCAGAGTAGGCTGTTGGACACCTGATTGTTTTAAGTATTTTGTTTAACCTTATAACTAAGTTGAGAACCTCTATTTGACCAGCTTTGCATCTTAATGGGCTATTCTAGCTCTGCAAAGTGAATGCTTCTTGCAGTTTACAGTTAATTTGGAAAAGCGGAACGTAATTGGCGAATCTGGCACACATTTTCCCTTTGAAATGTTTCTTTGTCTCAATCTCCCCCGTTTAGCAGATTTCTTGGAACTGGAACCCATGCTGTAGCTGAGGACTAGGCCCGCAGAGGCCATGACATTTCTCTTGCAACTGCTAGCTATTGATGCTGTAAGGGCTAGTGAAGTACAAAATTCTCAAGGAAAGCCATGCATTTCAAGTGACGTATGTTAGCAGAGGTATATATTTAGACAGTGGAAGTCCACAAATATTTGGCTGAGTAGTGATCCACTTAACCTAGTCATTAGGAAGTGGCAAGAAGAGACATGACATCGACACAGAGTCTTCCAAATATAGGCACACATCTCTGGGGCTTCTAGTTACAAGCCTTCTAGACCCACCTTCTGGATCTAGCTGAAGACCCTTGCCTGGTCAACCTTCTGGTGATGGAGGCATCCCTGATAATGTGGGAATTGGAAATTTAACTCTGTCTGCTCGCGGAAAGGACAAACCCCCACAGTTTGACTCTAAGAAGTGTGTCCTAAACACGACAGCATTTTGGTGCTTGGCTTATTTGTTCTCTCTCGTTGCGTCTTCTCTCCGAAAAATACCTATATCTACAATAGGCTAGAACTGAAAACGTGAGATGCCTAACAAACAGGCTAAAAGTCATTCCCTATCTTTTGATCTTTCACTCTTTTAATATTTAATGATCCCATTCAAAATGGAACAGCATGGGCAAGAGAGATTAGGAAGTCTCCTGTCCCCTTTCCACCCCATTGACTGTTTTCAAGGCAGCAGCCTGAGACAATGTGTCCCTCCAGGAAAGCAGGTGGCTTTTGCTCATGTCTCTGACATCCTCAGTCAAAGGTCTTTCTGCTTCACATTTCAAAGAAGTACTTCTGCTTGTGCTTTGGTGAGGGTGGGAGTGCTTGCTCTGCTAGGACAAGATCTGCAGGCAAGATAGCAGGATCCTGAGCTCCTGAGTCATCACTGCCAGGATCAAAAATAGGTGTTAAATTGCTTAGTGATAGCAAGACTTTGGGCTTCTACTTGTGAGATCAAAGATGGGACTTACTTAAAAACAGAAAATGCCGCAATCCACCATTAACTGGAAGTACACATTAAAGTTAAAACAATGTCTGTTAATGATTCAGATATACTGTGCTATTATGCGCCATTGCAGTAATGAGGTTTTCAACCATCAAGTTCAGTACAAGTGGGACTAATAGACCTGATGTGGTGGGTGAATGGTCAGTCTCAGGGAGGACATCTTTGTTTGAAAATCTTTACAGTACTGTGTACTGTGCACTGCCCTGCGCACTGGGAATCTCTCTGGGGATAGGGCTGAAAGTCCTGGGGGTGTCACATGGTGCCCCAGGCCTTGGGCAGAGTTGGGGAATCCTCAGGGGAGGCTGACAAAGAAAATTGGCCTGGCAAGTGCCCTCAAAGTGCTGTTGGGGAAAAGCAGAAATCAGTCACTCCCAGGAATGCCCACTAATTCAGCTAGATTATTATTATATTCCACAATCAGCCAGCCAAGGTTTATTATTCCTTTGAGACAATGGAAGATATAATTTGGTTTTGGAAGAGTTTCAACAATAGCTTTTCACTCCTGTGCGCTGGCAGCTTGGATTGCACTGTGTTACAGGACTAAAGTTCCCGGTTATGGGGGATGCCAGCTAAAAGGCTTGCTATGCTTCATCTCCCTCGAGGTGAAATGCCATGGAAGCTGTGAGCTGCACAGCTGCCTCGGCATCTGCTTGCACAGCCCACAGATCTGAAACAATGGACCAGAAATTGGATGGCAATTTAAATATAATGGTCTGGCCATTACTGGTAATTAAAAATCCATTGATAAGAGCCCAGAAGGTAAGGGAGGCATGTGAAACAGACACAGGATTTTTCTCACCTGGGCAGACTAGGATAGACCCAGAAACTAGTGTGCTTCTTTTTTTTTCATGTAGACATACTGCAAACTCCTTTGAAATAAATGGAAACATTCCCATTGGCATTAATGGACTTTGGATCAAATCCTAATTACCACTATAAAGCCTTTTTTGGGTTGCCATACATTATCTGCCATAGATGTATTTTAATAAAACAGTCTTGAATGTACCGTAGGGATTGTGCTCCTTAAAATGGGTCTCTGTTTTGAAACTATAACAAAGGTAACCCCTGTGATAGGAAACTTTAGCTTTACTTTATTTCTGAAGAAAGGCTTAAAGCACTCTAATTTTGCAGAGAAAAGAGAAAACTGCACAAAAGTCTGTGGGTTTCCTTAGAAAGAACCTCACATAAGCATTTTTTTTTTTCTGATTGATAACAGTTCATCGCCTCAACTGTTCTGGAACTCAAAATGCAAACCAAAACTGACTTAGAAGCATCAAAGCTTAGGTGATCTGGTTTAGTGTACTTTATGTAGTTTGGTCAGCAAATCAATCTATAGGCAAGTCTGCTCAAAACAGTACCTAGATTAATTCAAAAGTTAAGAATGCTTTTTCTAAAAATGAGCTAGGTTTTGTACTTTCAGCAAAACTCTTAACTGATGTAGTTTTGTGGGATATCAGATTTTGTTATGAGTGTCTTGGAGTAAGAATTTTTTTTCTGGTAAATATAGAATGTAAAGAAGAGCTAAGATGACTTGTGTAACTACACAAACTGAGTAACTTTTCCTCAGTTTCCCTTTCACAAAGTATACATGGATCTCAAAAACTCAGGCCCCCTGATATGCCTATGGATTGATGAGTCCTTCAGGTTGAGATGCAAAATATTAATATAACTCTTGAGAGCATCAGTGAATGCTACAGGAGCTTTAATTTTCCACAGCATAGCTGTAAAGGTGAATTGTGATACCATTTTTCACTCCAGGAATAGAAGGAAACGTGTCCAAGGTCTCAGATTGCAGCTGTATTCTTGATAACAACAATAATGTACAGTTTTAAGAATGATACGGGAAGACAGGTTCCAAAGCAAGCTACAAATGATTATTATCAGAGTTTCACACTAAGCTGTAACTTTCTTTTTGGTTGGTTGTTTTCTGGTCTTTTCTACAGGCACACAGATAACAGCAGGTGACAATGCAGCAGCTGAAGCAACTAATACCCCCAACCCTGCTGTCTCCAGAGGCATCTATCCTGTAGCAGGGGGGACTGAATGGCTTGTGAATCGGCTTTCCAAACTTGCAGTTTAGCATAAACCAAAACTAATGTTGGTTTACCTTAATAGGCAAAGCTGTAGGCTGTGGTGGTTTAGAGCTGATTCATGAGCTGTTCAGCTGCCCACTATTAGTTGGCAACTTCTGGGAGATGTCTGATAACCTCTGTAAGAATTCTTGGGAGAAGAGCCGCCAACGCTTCATCTACTTCAATTTAGTTTGCCACCGTTTAGTGCAAGCTCTAGATCTCTAGCTATCATACTCTTTTAGGTGTGATCAAGATTTAGGATCCATATTACCCACTACATGTAGCAGGATTTAGGGCTGTATACCTCGATGTACTATCCCAAGGCATCTCAATTTAGATCTGCATCTAGCCATAGGCATAAACAGAATAAATCAACCAGCCAACTTTACTACCAAAAAAAAAGTATTGAAAATATTTTCTTCAAAACAATAATCAGTAAACAAACATGTTTCATTTGCCAAATATTTCCCTTCTGCATGAGTATGTGGCAGGTCCCATGTACATGTCTGTCACCTTTGTCAGTAGTAGATACCTAAGTTTTTCAGACAAAGCCTATTTCTATTTTCTTTTTATTACAAGTCTTTCATATCAATACAGTAGTTTTTGAAAAATCCTTTTTTCCAAACCTCTCTTCTGTCACAGTTTACATTCTAAAACCACATATTAATGCAGAGCCTCACAGTACCAAAAACTGTGAGGGTACATGCTTCAGGAAAACCTTCCTCTTCTTTTGCTTACAGTCTTTTTTAGATTTTCCATGTGCACAAAGCACCAGGTAGCCTGCTTTCTGATTCAGAGGACTCTTCACATAGTTAGCTCAGAAGGAAATCCACAGCCTGTCTCACTCCCCTGTGCTTTCTTTTGATGCTTCACACTTCATTGTTTGAAAACAAGGATTACTTTTATAGCTGGCCTTCTACAGCCACTACAGCTGTTATGACAACTCTGTATAATGCCTGCTTTCCACATAATGTTGCCTTAAAAGGTTGTGATCCAAGGCAAAATATGTCTTTCTGCAAATAAACTAGATTATTCTTTCTGTCCCTTCAGTGAACAGACGATAATGTATTATAAATTTGACTTGTCTGTCAGCTTGGGGCCTCACTCATTAATTTATTTAGTAGCAAACAGGTTTTGGCATCTGGAATGAAATCCTTTTTCATTACCTACCTTGAGAAAACTGATGGAGCTCAGTATTTTAAGCTTTAAAAACCCGCAAAACCAAAGCAGAAAGAAACCCCTACAGCAAGTGGAGAAGAGTTGAACTAGGGAGAAAAAACCCCTATAGAGAGTCATAAAAGCATCTCATATTTACTCAGACATTGCTGTCGAGGTAAGCCTCCCACTGTCCTTTCTCTGCCTTTGTGTTTGCTTTTGTTTTGCCTTTTTTGTCACTTTTCCCTTCTACTTTTCCCCTATTTTTCTTTGAAGACGGCTTTTGTACTTGAATGACTTGTTATTTTCTCCCTCCCTTTTTCCCTTTTCTAACCACTCTATTTTCTCATTATCTCTCTACGCACCTTTTTTTCCTTGACTTTCTCCCTGAATGATCTTTTCTCCTGCAATCCAATCTATTGTACAATTTTATCTTCCAGATGTGTAAGCATGTGCCTGAATTCCTCACTTCACAAACTGTAACTCACAGACCGTTGGCTGATGACAAACTGGGAGTCTGTTAATAAGAGAGTTGTTCTCTTCCAGTTATTGAGTATCTGAGCTACCTTAAAAGATAAAGCATGTCAGACACCTATCTGGTATTATTTCCTGTGTAACTGTAGATGTCATTATAACATCATGAGGGTACAGGTCTATGCAGTTGTGAGTAAAAACAGATATTTATGCTGCCTGCATGAACTCTGCTAAGATGCCATCTACACTAAAAGTCAGAGTTGCTAAAAATCTGAGGCAATAATTGAAATTGCAGCCCACTTTACATTGGGACACATAATAATCTGGTAATGTAGTGCCCCCTGACCTCTCCGGGAGGGGGCATTTATTGCTAGATGGTCTTCCTTTTTCGTTTGAAGACCTCATGATGGCCTTGTTTCATACTTTTAACATACCTGGAACCTCTGTATTCGATGGGATTTGAATATACAGTAGTAGCAGTCTCATTAATGATTGATTTCAGAACTGGAAAACATTTCCAGATTAGCAGCAACTCCCAAAGACACTAGAAGCACTGCAAGGGGGAGAGTTTGATTAAAATAGGAATAGAAGAGGATGTTCTGTAACTAATTATAATATTATGGGTTTATAGACATAAACTACATTAAATCTGAAGAGGATCTGAACTGTGGAGATCTGAAGGACCAAAACAAAGGTAACTGGCTTATCTTTTCATTACTTTCTTGGGCACTGCCCAAGACAAGAAGAACCTCAACTTGTAGGAGGCTCTCTGCTTTCAATGTACTGGTCAGCAAACTGGACAGGTCAGCAGTATTAGAGCAATGAAACTATTAAGGACATTTGTCTCTCTATGTCTTTTGTTCTGTTCTTCTCTGAGCAATACCTGTATGTTCTGCCATGACCCAGGCTGTAATTTTACAGTTTAGCACAAATGCTTTGGTCCAAGGCACTACTTAAATGCCAAAATTAAATGCTTTGATAAGTCATTCTTAGTATGGAGGAAGACACTGTGAAATACTGAGAGTTTCCTTTAACTTTGAGCTATAGTAAAATTATTTCTTAAAGTTAGTTTACGTGCAGGACAAAGTCAATCTGACTAAACCCAAAATGCCAATCATATTTCCAGAATCAATTTTTGGGAATATTCTTTTATTAAATTTCAATAACACTCACGGGGTAAGCACAGATGATGAGGAGAATTGTTTGAACAAGCTAGCCCCAAGTATCTTGTTGCTAATTCATTTTTCACATCTCCTTCAATGCACTCTCAAGGAGGAGTTCTCTCTGTTCTATAAAAGAAATACTTTTTGGTTTAGAAATGAGATATACAAACAAAGGGTACATAATTCATTTCAAGCTGAAATAGACCAGTTTCAGAAATGTGATATTACAGCAAGACTTAGCCGTGCTTGATTCAGCTGGGTAGAATGCCATTCCATAGGGAATACTTCAAAGAATGACGCAGAGCAGCAGCAACTGGGAGGATACAAACAATTCACACAGACTGCATGCTTTCACACCCTTGTCTTAGATCAGCACTCCCAGATGGTGATCACCCAGAAGAGTCTCAATCTTTTTATATTCAATACTCTGCAGTCACAAAGTGGTTTAACACATAAACTCAGTAAACTCAGATGGGATTGACATTACCTTCAGCAGGCTGAACACTTTTCTGCATCCACTTGCTGAGAGAAACTAACATGATCACTTCAGAGACAGTTCATACCTATGTAATTAATGGTACTACAAAGTGGCTATGAGGACACATTTTAAAGAATTGCTGAGGGAGTGATCAGGGCCTGGGGAAGTAATACACATCTGAAAGGCTAGTAAATATATTAATTGATTATACCAGTGTAAATCCATGTGGTATGTGTCATCATAGGTGTGGTACTTTCAGTAAAGAAGTTCGCAGAATAATTTTAGCATCTCCTCTGGCAGAGTGAAGCACTCGGCTTTGCTTCCAGTGGGTATCAGTTACCAATATTTATTCCTTCATGTGAATTACACCTTAGCTTTTTTGGCCCTTTCTTATCTCAAATCTCTTGAGAACGTATGACAGCAGAAATGGATGCAAACTAGTGTCTAGTCTGACTATTTTGTGAGGATAGTTATGGAAGGAATAAGAGTAGAAAGGTTATGAAAAAGAAGACAGTAATGTTTCCTATTTTCTATCCCTTTCATGCAAGCAAAAAATTCAACAACTTTTACTCAACCAGTTTGACCTGGCCATTGTGGATATGGTCATCTATATTACTGTGTAGTATGATTCCAAGTTATTTTCTGCTCTGGTAGAAAATGTTTTTGTCCATTTCTTACAGTGGGTAATGTTTGCCTGGCATGAGTGATCTAATTGGTGTAGAGGCTATATCTCCAAGATAAACCACTTCTTGGCAGAAGCTGCCATTCACAGACCCATGACGATATGAATCTGTTCCTCCCAGCTGTGGAACCAGTGTGGCTTCCTCTACCTTAAAGATCTTTACACCTGCCTCCACTGGGTCTTTACTTCCACTGAGAGGTCTCTGAAGCACAATAACTCCTGATAATGGAATGCAGATGTTAAACAGACTATTAATTAAAACAAAGAATACTATTACTATAGCACTGGGTTTTTCACGTGAAAACAATGGAATTCCTCCACCACTTTCGTTTCTTCTAGAATGCCTCTCCATCCCCTATCCTGCCATTTAAAATAATTTTACAGTGAAAATACACATTTTCTCTGATGACTTGTAACCTTTTCATAAACTGATTCCATTTAAAATTCTACTTTAAACATTTTTTTTTCACAGCAAAGAGGAGATATTAAACCATGTAATTCGTATTCACGACAGCAGGCATCATTGCACCCAGACAATGCTGGGAAAATTTTGTGAGACAGAGATAGGCAAATCAATTATAATGAAACTTTTGTTATCTGGATTCTTGTTGGATTTTAATGTCTGGACATATAACATGTATGTACAAGCTATTTTGGAATAATTTAAATTTATTTGTGGGATTCATCAAAAAATAAATTAGTCTGACATTTACACTTTTGGGATTAGATTAAGCTGTCTGCTCTGTCCCCGTTGTGAAGTGCAAAATGGGATATTTTGGCTAGAAATGAGCAGTCTTTACAGAAAGACAGCATGAAAGAGTTGTGGACAGATCCACTTTGAAATTTTAACAGATGTCGTAAGTATTCTTTTATTCAGGCACTGAGATGCTTGGGAGCCAAAAAAAATTTACAAGCATTGGAAAAAGCAGCAAAGAAAGCAGAAGTAATTTCCAACTTTCCATAAGGCAGTTACTTACTGCTGTGGCTCCTAGATATTACATTATTTATACCTTCCTTCTCCTCCTGGGTGCATTGGATTTATTTTATTCCACCCATGCAAATAATATTGGGATCATTAGGGCTCATATTTGTATACTATAAATATTAATTGCGCTGCTTAAATCAAAGATCTTCATCAGCCAGACCAGGTATAGCTATAGCAGGGAACCCTGAACTGCTTCTATAATCAGCTCTATTTTTTTTTCTATTATGAAGACTGTATTCACTTGTGTGCTCTAGAAGGAAAAAAAGTTAGAGGCATAGATGTAAAAGATATTGAGTCAAGTCAGATATCTTTGCTAACTCAACATTTGGACAAACACACTTTGCCAGTAGTAAAGATTTGAAGATCTGGCCCATAACAATCCTTACAAAGCAGACTGTGTTTTTTTCTTGCCAGAGCACCAAATCTAATTTACTCTGAATTTACAGGAGAAAAAAAAATAAATTAAAAAATGCTCTGCCTCCCATTTGTTACAGCAGCATATTCAGCAGTGAACTGTCGCTCTGAACGGCAGCAAAAGAACCAAAAGAGGAACGCTCGGCTCTGCCCGTGCTGGTGCCAGTGACGTCAGGAAATCAGTCTCCTGGGGACAAACAGCCAGCACAGCAACTAGCCTTTGTTCTACTCCTTTCCCCCCTCCCTCTTCTGGCACATTAGCTTTAGCAGACAGATTTAAATGTTAACAAAACACTAGTGTTTACATATGTTTTCCACTTCGTCTTCAGAACTAAACAACAATAACCGGGAGCCCCTTGCTGCCTTAGCTTTTGTGCCAAGGACTGCAGAGCCGTATCACAAGTGACTTCATATTAAAAGTGCCTGCAGATGCCATGCGGCGGAGAGAGGACTGTGATGTGATACTCTGTGACAACAACGGTTCCTTTTACCTAGGACTCACAGGCAGGGAAGAAGGGCTGTTTGGTCAATGCAAGAAGCCAAAGCCAAAGGCAGTATAATGCCACTGAAATGCCACTGAATATCTGCCCGGCTCTTCGTGGGGGGGAGGGCGCACAGGAAGCCACTGCTTTTCCACCAGTAATAATTCGCATGTAGCAGCGTATGCACCTAGATATCTCTCAGAACCAAGGGATCAGTGACAATGCTGGCATAAAACTCATGAGACTGGTGTGAGAGTTCAGGCACCATACATATGCAGGTGACTGATTTTTGAAGAGTGGTATGTCTTGCCTTCATTCCTTTTAATTGAATAACATTGTAGTGCCATTTTTGAAGGCAGACACCTGGCTTCTGAAAGAGTGCCTGCAGGAACTCAGCCCGGAGACAGGATGCAGCTGATCAGCTGCTCCCAACAAGGCAATGGCTTAAGCTTCTGCTAAATTTCTGCAGGCAATGCAGAGCAGCTTGGTTTGACAGACACCATGTATGTCCAGCACCCTATCCCTGCTGAAGTACCATCCCTTCACTTTTTCTAAAAATAACGTAAAACCACTATAGAATTCAGCTGTGTTTCTCTAGTTTTGTGACAGTATCATCAATTTCAAAGTCTAACACACCACCCTTTCACTGTTAGGCTTTTTTTATATGATTGACACATATATTTTTAAGATGAGGCTCTCTATTGTCTTCCCTCTGATTTACAATATTGGCTAGCATAAGTCTTCTTGTATGTCCAGCTACTCATCTCAAAGGATAAATTACCATGGAAGCAAGCAATGTTGGATGAATGCACATCCCAAATCAACTTGAGAAGACAGGGTTTAAAAGGAAAGTAATGGAGAAGACGCTTCTTCACAGATAAAACCAATGAGGTGAAGAAAGGTATCACCTGCGGGTGTTCCAGCTGGAGCTTTCTTCAATTTGCCTCCAGACACATCAATATCTCAAAAAAATAGAAGCACTTCTATCCTGGCCCACTGTGTTTGAGTCAGGTTACCTCAGTTGTGGCTTGGAGATTTGTGAATTTGTTTGCCATTGGTATGGGATATAAAAATTTTTAGCCAAGGATAAAGACATCTAATACAGAAGCGATGAAGATTTATTTGAGCACCTGGTAAACCGTAACAGATTTGCAATTCCCTGCTGTAGAGCTCCATTTTCCTTTTTGGCCTTGTACTATATAATTTTGGCTGGGCAGATTTTTAAGTCTGTATTTGCTATCAAAAAGACAGTAGTTGCCACTGAAGCAACTCCATATGTTCAGAATCTTTAAGTCTGGTGGCAGAGTGGAAGCTGCCAGTGGCCTTTGAAGCACCACTATCAGCTATAGAAGTTCAGACTGGTTGTGGGTTCTTGGACCTGAGGTTTTCCATCACGGTTTTGATTATTTTTGTTTGGTTTTGGTTTGCGTTTCCTTTTGAGTTATTTTTCTAAAGGTTGTAGGAAATTGATTAGGGCAAGCCCTGTTTAATATCTTTATCAATGATTTAGATGAGTGCAACTCAGTAGGTTCACTGTTGACACTAAGTTGGGCAGGAGTGTTGTTCTGCTGGAAGACAGGAATGGTCTGCAGAGGAGTCTTGACTGTCAGGGTTGATGGGCTTATGCCAATGATAGGAGAGTCAACAATGATAAGTGCTGAATCCCACACTTGGGTCATTACAGCCCCACGCAGTGTTACAGGCTGGGGGCAGAGTGGCTGGAATGCGGTCCAGAAGAAAAGGACCTGGGATTGCTGTTTGACACCTGGTTCAACACGAGCCACCAGTGTGCCCAGCTGGCTAAGAAGGCCAATGGCATCCTGGAGTGAATCAAAAATAGTGTGGCCAGCAGGACCAGGACAGTGGTTGTCTGCCTGTACTTGGCACTGGCCTCTTCTCCCAGGCAATCAGAGAGAGGACAAGAGGAAATGGCCTCAAGATGCATCAGGGCACCAGTGTAGGTTCAGTTTGAACATCAGGAAGAACTTTTTCACTGAAAGGGTGGTTGAGCAGTGGAGAGGGCTGTCCTGGGAGGTGGTGGAATCACCATCCCTGAAAGTGTTCAAGAAATGACTGGACATGGCACTTAGTGTTATGATGTAGTAGGTGTGGTGGTGTTCAGTCAAAGGTTGGATTGAATGATCTTGGAGGCCTTTTCTAACCTTAATGCTTCTATGATTCTAAATGCACTGTTTTTTCTTAGCTCTCGGAGCTAAGAAATCTTAAAAACTACCCCGACAAAGAATTCTGAACACATAAATTGTCAAATTTGGTTCCGGAGTACTTCACATTATCAGATGTGGACTGAATAGTTTCCACAGTTACATTGTCCTGACACAGGGTTCTAATTTGACATCATTCATGTATTTATATTAATGCAATCTTGCTATGTGCCTTTGTGTATCTTTGCATTTTGAAGTCTTCAGATGAAATAAAAAAAATGACGTTCACTCATTTTATTAGTACTGTAATCAGATTTTTCAGAGTTTCACAATAATAGGAGAAGCTTGAAAAGTAATTAAGAGATTCTCGGCACAGTAGGAGTTTTTGTTAAAGGAGAAAACTAATTCAGACTCTAGTCTGAAGATACAAGAGAAGTTAAGGCTTGAGTCCAAAAGACTCCTAATCTTCAAGAAAAGTAGCTGCTCTGAAAGCCATGGGGAGGGAGAGGTCATTCATATACTTCCACTTTCCTTTCAAAGAAAGCAAACTATTAGGAGCTTATCTAACTATTAAAACTTCTGCTTCATAAAGGAAAGCATGTCCGATTGCATTGCCTTGATTGAAAGGATGCATTTAATTATATAAGTATGTAGAAATATAAGAAGTAGTACATAAATTTGTGTTTGTAAGGAATACAGTTGATTTTCAAAGATTAATAACAGACTATAAATATGCCTTTGAGAAAGCACCGAACCACATAAATGGTGCTTTCCAAATGCACATTTATTTGGATTTAACCAGATCCCATACACCCTGCTGTAAGCCATGTGAGTGTAAGTCACACTGGAGATTTTTGTGTTCAGTTTTGGAATTATCATAACATACTGACATTTTCAAAACTCTGAATCTTCTAAACATCCCTTTTCCCTGATGCAGATATAGATGGTAATGAATGGCAACAAGTAACTCATTTGTAAACCTTTGCTGTCTCCTACTATTACACATCTCCCTTGTTACTGCTTTCCCTGTCTCATCTGCTCTTTCTGAGGCTAGCTACCACCTCTCCTACTGCTTTGATTCTGCTATGCAGGCACAGGTTTCATTAATGCTTTTCAGCAGCTGGACTCTTATTTTCAAAAAAGAAAGGAATTGTGAAAAAAACTGCTTTAATATAAAAAATAGATCTGCGCTGTGTCATGTGCTAAATAACACAGTGATATAATTCATAATGCAGTTTCATTTCTTTAAATGTAATAATTACATTTTAAAATGTGCATGTGGCTTGGTCTTTTTTATGGTGTATGATACTGGAGGAGTTTTATATGACTCACCAATCATGATAAGGATATACATTGTAGATTATTGCTCTATCACCATACATTTGAAGAGAGCTCCCTTGTGACAGTAAAATAAAAATAGGACTGATTGCCTTGTCCTAAAAGCCACTGGAAAGCACCACTCTGGGTTAGTTTAGGGCATAATAGAGATTTCTTCTCCTGTTGACTTCTCTTAGTTGGAAGGAGATTCGCCTGTTCTGTGGAAGGCACTGGGTTCAGCAGTTTGTCTAGATCTCCTAGTCCACACTGGAATCCCCCTGCCCAAAAGCTGTGCTTTGGCTTTTACTTTCTCACTGCTCTCTAGGTCTAAAGAGAAGGAGAAATATACGGAAAGAAGCAGAAAATTAAAATATAACATAGGAGGTTGGTGGGAAATTGGTGTTCACCCACTTTGTTACCTTCTATCTGTAATTTCAGAGAAAACTGCTCTTCAGGCACATGGCATTCTTTACAGGAATGACTGTGGCTGAGCTAACATAAATGGAGTTTTATGGACTGAAATATCTAGATTTAAGACAGATTCTCACACTGACCAAGTACCACATTATTTTTAACCCGCAATAACCAAGAAATCTGTATTGAGGAAGTGCATTTCAAAGTACTAACAGAAACTGAAGAATGAGCAAAGATTTTGTCAGAAACTTTTATTTGAAAAGCAGAAATCATAGAGAGCAGGTTGCCAAATATCTTTCAGGAGACATTGCAGATGCTGAACCATAGTAGGAATTGGTCCTGAGGACTGAGACAGAGAGTGTGGCCAAATGCGATTCAGACCATCAGCACTACATCTGCGTGTATAACCCTCTGACAATCCATTTTAGTTACCCCTGCAAAACTGTACCCAGTGCAACTCTATCTCACTGCCTCAGCCTTCTAGTCATCTAAAAAATATTGTTTACAGGGCATATTAAATTAAATTTGGCATTAAATATGGCATTAAATTTAGCCATATTTGAAACATTGAAGTTTTTCTAGTGAGAACTACAAACTGATGCAAAATGCATGAATAGAAGCCATGGAGTAGTGTAACTATCCTTTGTCACACAGGCAATGATAAAGTGATATGTGCACTTTGCTAGGTGGTGCTGAGGGGAGCTCCAGTTCTCATCACTTCTTTTCCTGTCCTGTCTGCAGGAATTCCTTCCATGCTGCTCTGCTGCTGAACCAAGTTCACTGAAGCCCCAAAAGATTTCTGCTGGTAGCGCTGCAGAGCCAAGCTGGCAGTCTGAGTATTAATATTTTTAGTGAGGTGCTTTTCTGAAGTCATTAGCTCCAGATGTTCTGAGACCATGGAGAAATTCATATAAACCATGAAGAAATTTTTTAAAAAGTGAATCCTGTAGTTTCAAAATCCTTACTAAAAGCACTCACCTCTCAGTGTCAAGCCAAACCAGTGATTTTTACCTCACCATTTTTGAATGCTTGGGGGGTAGCAAATTTTGTCACGACTGCTGCTGGTTTAGGGCTGTTTAGGAGGATTTGGGTTTAAGGTTAAATCAAAGTTTGTAGGCAAAAAGCTGTTTCTTCTTTTGCAATGTCTTTTCCTTAGCTCTGGTTAACATCTGTTCAGTTAGCCCTTAATTGCAGAAGTGATTTAGGGTGAATCTTCACTAAAGACTGTTTTACATGGCAGAGGGAAGTGCTGGAAAGAGGCCAGGGTTTCATTGACAAAATCCGATCTTGGAGTTTGCAAAAATTTACCTTTTCTGCAGTTCAGTCAGTATCCGTGGCTTTGATTTGAAGAATCTACTATTTCAGCATAATGGTTCATTAAAAGTCCCATGAAAATTTGGAGCTTTTTCTGGTCAGGAGTTCAGAGTGTCTTTTGACTTCTCAGGGTTCACTGTAGACTTTCAACTGGCTGGTTTAGAGGTTTTCACCTTTCCTACCTTCAGATGTCTGATTCTTCCAAAAAGACCTAGAAGTTTTGTAATAAAGCTTCTTCCATACTTTTGAAAACTACATACCAAGTTGCAGGTCTGTGGTATGTTTATTTCAATTGTTTTAAAATACACTTATTTCTTACATGAAAAAGGTGGAGTCACATAAAGGATTACTTTTGGTTGAGTGTTTTTTATTTCCTGCCTATAAATTTATGACATAGCTCAGAGCTGACATAAGTCAATAGCTGGTAATGTAGTTACAGACTAGGGAAAGGGACCAGGCAGGGAATAGTCCTATGCCGCAATTCTGTCTGGAACAAAACTTTGTTGTGCAGAAATGACTAGCACAGGTGAAGGAGATGAGTTTTGGAGAAAAGCTGTCTGTATTCATGCATCCTACAAGTGATGGTTTTTTGGAAACAGAGCAGTGGTCTTTAAAATTTCCTCTTAATTTTTTTTGCTTTCTGGCATTGTCAGAACACTTGGTGCATAGTGAAGTTATACTGAAATTGAGACTGGCAAATCTTCCTATACTCTGCTGCTTCTTTTGTTGACCCTGTAATTGATCTATACAGTGTTGCCATCATCTGCTGCCCTACACTTTAGTCACCAGGGCCATATTTCTGATTGGTGTATGAGGAGCAGGGAATGAGGAATTGCAGTGTAGTCTACCTACTGGTGATAAGGTTGAGAAGCACTTCACACAAATTTCTCTTGATGACATCTTGATGATGGGAGCTCACTTAGGAAAAATGCATATAGAGTAGGTTTAGATCGGATAGGAGGAAGAAATTCTTTACTCTGAGGTGGTGAGGCACTGGAGTAGGTTGCCCAGGGAAGTTGTGGATGGTCCATTCCTGGAAACATTCAAGGCCAGGTTGGTTGAGGCTTTGAGAAAGCTGATCTAGTGGAAGGTGGAGGATCGTTGGAATTAAAAGGTCTCTAAGGTGCCTTCCAACCCAAGCTGTTCTGTAAGTCTATGATTCCATGATTTTATAGCTGAAGCTTAGTCCTCTCTTTTCTTTATATAAAAATATAATAAATGACAGTGTTCAGATTCATTGAGAAATAAGATTTTCCCCTATTGCTTCAACACTTTAATGTTAAACATTATCATATGCATAACAGCATGGTACGTATTAAACAAAGAAGTTCATACTGAGTCAAATAATTTACATAATTATTAGCAGGTCTCTGCTAGTTGTATAACCTTTAAAAAAACCCAGAACACTGCAGAGCGTAATCTTCTTTTTACATGCTGCAGAGGCCATTTTATATCTCTGAGAGATTTGGGAAATCTCACTGTATCTTTATGAGATATATCTAGGGATAATCTAAAACTGGAGTTAATTAGTGCAATGTTGATTATTCTGGTGTTAATATTATTTTTCCACTCAGAGCTCTTGTTTGTGTAAGTCTATTAAAGTGTTATGTGTTATTACACATCAGTTTAGGCCTAATCCACCATGTCCATATGTATCCTTTTACTTTCTGCATGGCAGTAACTTCCTTGGTTTAAATAGGAGTAGGTTTAATCAAGTGTTTACAGCATATAATGAAGATACAACACGTTAGTACTGCTTCTGCTAAAATATATCTAACATTGCTCCTTTTACCCAGCTGCCAACCGCATACTTGATTTTATCACTTTGTCTCACTATTTAAGTGTAGCTGTTCTGAATATATTACAGTTCATATGTAAATAAAAACATACTTTAAATAACCTTCTTAAGTTGTTGAGCAAACACATAACCAAATGGAGAATAATAAATAAATAAAAAGGAAAACCAGTCAAATACACTTACACAAAACTCAGCCAATGAACTGAATCTCCAGCACAGATAAAAGTTACAGGGGTGAGTTGAGGAGGTGAGTAGTGATTGAAGGGCCTCTGTTCCTGTCTTTATGCTTTAGAGGATAGTTTTATCATAGTATACCCCTGAGTACATTTCAGTGGGCACTGAGGGAGGCAGGCAGGAAAGAAGGAGGGAAGGGAAGGTGTGGGAAGGGAAGGTTTGGGAAGGTTTGGGAAGGGAAGGTTTGGGAAGGGAAGGTTTGGGAAGGGAAGGTTTGGGAAGAACACTTTTTTGGAGAAGGAATACCAAGAAGCTACTTTCATGGCTCTTTGCTGTAGCAGCAGACTTTTTCCTGGAGAAAAGCACCTGGAAGGAGGGGATGTTGTAGATAAGCCTTCCAGTCCCTGCCCTTTCTAGAGTGACTGGCTAGGACCTGCCACAGTGCTTGTCACGTACATAGTCCTGCTGAGGGGCTGTTGACAGGATCCTGAGAGCACTTTGTTCACACGCTATTGAGATTCATGGTGCACTTCATGTTTCCCAAAGTTAATGATCCAGACTGTCTGCAGATGCAGGCAGACATCACTGCTCAAACCTGTGGTGATGATAAGCTAGTTACAAAAAATCATGTTTTATCTGAAGTGACTAAATACCTGTAAGTTTTATGAAAATTGACCTTTCTTGTTGGATAAGTTTCAGGAAACAGTTTTTCACTTAATGACTGGCTTGAATCCAGGCCAAATTGGTAAATCTGTAAGTCTGGACTAAGCAAGTAATTTTGAATAAATTATTTATTCAGTAAAGATAGCTGCTTTTCCTCACTAGTACATAGTTCATGGACAGACGGTGAAACTCTCTAACTTACTTGTAATTCAAAGTTATTCATGTATTTTCTCACATAATAATTCTTGGTCTAAAACTATTTATGAAAAGATTATCAGTGCCTCCCATGAAGAGACATGAAGGAATGGAGATTACGTCTGGTTCAGAATCAGCTTGAAAATGTAGATGGATATGCTCTAATGTGAAGAAACTCTTCACTGTTCCATAAATGTGGCTGGTTTTCCTCGAATTATTTATTTGACAGACCAGTTTTTCTGGCATCTGACCAGCTCCATAATTCATAGAGAATTTCCCTTCCCCCTGCCCATCATTTTCCCAGCTCTGTTGAAAGCCTTGCAGCCAGACAGCTGTTCTGAATGAAGTATGTATATGGTCTCACATTGGTTCCTAGTAAATAGGTACACTAATGATGAATCCACATGTACTACCTTAGGGCCATCTTTGGAGAGGACAAAAGGACACGGACACTTGCCTGCCCACTTTGTAATAGAATTAGCCCCTCTGGTATGAGCTGGAGTTAACAGACATCAGTCAAGCAGCATGAACTTTCTGGTGTGAAGGGCAACACCTGTACCTGCTGTGCTGTCAGAACAAAACTAGCATGCAGTACCTTTTAGAATCCTTTAACTGCTCACAAAAAGAAAGGTGGGGAGGGAGACCCGCTGTTTCCATTCCCAATTCTCTCATGCATCTGGGCAGAGCTCATTTGAGCATTGCTCACTGAATCCTTTAGCTGGCTCTGCCTGGAGTTTCTGCTTGGCATCCCAGGCCCCAGTCCAGGACATTTTTTAAACTTCCCTTTCTTCAGGTGCTAACATAATTCCTTTCATTAACCCTTTGGTTAATCTCAAACCGAAGGGACTGATTCCTTTCAACTCCATCATCTTTCCTGTCTTCCCTCTCCACAATTCCCCTGCTGCAGCCCTCCCCTTGTTCTTTTACCTACTTCACTTTCTTCTTTTTTGGTTTTTGTGATTCATATCCTTCTATTTATCCTTTCCTATTTCAGAGAGGAGGATGCATCTCCTGGCCTCAGTCAGTGCTCTTTCAAGGTCTGATTTATTCTTTTTAATACATTCTTTTCTTTTTTTTTTTTTCTTTATTTTATATTACAATGGAGCCTCCAGCTGGTATTGATAATCACTGAAAGGAGAGTTCCTACCCAAAGAATTTAGAATGTAGATGAATTAATTCCACAGGTTAAACAGACCAATCCTTTTGTGTACATACAGTGTTCAAAGACAGTAATTAAAACTGTTAAAAATCTAATTTGGTTGTATCAGGGTTATAAATACTAATATAAATACTCATTTAGGCAATAGACCATTTTAAAGATTCTTACTTGTCTGTAAGCCTTGCAAGATTTTTAGCCTATCTTCTATGCTGCAGGGTGATAATGAAATGAGCTATCCTGCATCTTATCTTTATTTTAAAATAACTTATTCTTTCTCACTCCGTTCTGCTTTCTTGGTTCTGGTAGCCTTCTGCAAAATAGTATAATGATTTTCACTCAGTTCTGCAGGTGGTGAAAGACATAAAGCATTAGAAGGGACCTTTTAAAACAGCTGTAAACTAAAATGATGCTTGTAAACTGAAATACTGCAGTTTTCTTCACCCTGAATTTTAAAATAGTTTCATGAGGTAATTGAGCCTTAAAGGATCTGGATTTTTTTAACTCTATTATGTTATTATGCAGTTGCCACAGGGGGAGCATATGCTTGCTGCTAAAAATCTAAAACTAGAATCTTGGATGCTAAACAGATAAGATTAAGTCATAGACTTAAGCTGCACTAGAAGCAAGCACAACATTCATCTGAAGCATGTGACGGCTATGTCCTGGAAAACTGTTTCTAGACAGACATTCTTGGCTACTTACATAGACTAAAATAGGCCATTCACATTCATCCACTCTACTGAGTTTTAAGCACCTCTGTAGAACTATTTGGCTGAATATTTTTCCAATTTTCCTGAATTGTTGCATGGCTTGTTTAAGGACACTTTCACTTAAGATGGTTACACTCTTACGGATTTGTGCTGTTCTGCTGTCACTGAACACAGACTGTCACGTTTGGGTTTTAAGACTTACTTTTTCTTAATTATATTAGTGGTTTCAAGTCTGGATAACAGATATCAGTTTGTGCACATTCTATATTACATTTTATTGTGCCCTAAAACACGACAGGCATTGCAGTAAAGAAAAGAAAGATATAATCACTTCCCTGAAGAATTTACTAAGTTTAGATTAGAAAAAGAGTAATAAACAGCAGGAGGAGATGGAGTGAGGAACTACCTCACACATTACAGGAGTGAGATCAAGCTGTTAAGCTGTTTGGACTTGTAAACACCTCAACTACTTAACTAAATGGTTTATTTAAAATAATTATGATCAGTGAGCCACTAATTGTAGGCACCACTAAAATGAGCTCAAAAGGAGGGATTTGAATAAAAAGTTTAAATTCAGTGAACCAGAATAAGCATTGCATATCGCAAACTGAGCAGAATGACATGGAAAAGCTTGCAGGAGGGGTAAGTAAGTGGGGCATCAAGTGTGATGTCAATGGTAAGCGGAGAGAGAAAAAGTGTATGCACAGAAAGTGTGCAGCTATGCAGGGCACTGAAGGTGAGAGCAAACAATTCGCATCTTATGTGGTGGATAAAGTAGAGATAGTGGATCGATTTAAAAAGGACTTAAGCATCTGATGTGTTTCAGCTGAATTAGCGAGGTTGGGACCAGTGTGCTAGGGAAAGTCCGGACCTGTCACCGGGTGGAACAGACTGACAGGAGGTATGTAGATTTCAGGGACAGAGCCTGGCATAAGTGTTCATTCACTGGTGCAGAATAAAAGTCTGGATGAAGGTTAGTCCACAACCACTGCAGAAGGTTTCTTACCTAGTGCCCAGTCACCTACACTACAGTAGCTCACGTCTCTTCCTATCATGGCTCCACATTAATAGCCTCCCTGAATTTCCTTCCTGCAGTATCTATCCTGAAAAATCTGTTGAGGTGATGTCTTCTAGGTTATGCGTGGTTTGGTGGCACCAGTTCAATTCGTACCAGGTAAATACACATTGCGGCAAGTGCCAAGTTTGCTCAGCATTGAGGTCAAAGACTGCCCAAAAAGGTAGCTTAAGATGATCTTCACGTAAAGATAAGGCCCAGTGACAGGACTGCATTTGGACATCTTTGACACTGTCTATAGTCTGCTATGACACTAGTAGGAAAAATCGAGCAGGACTAAAACACAAACATGCAATTATTCAGTCTAAATATAACACACTTCAAAACACTTGTTTAAATATTGTTAAAGAAGAAATGTGGACATCTTAGATAATTAATTTTTTGTGCTATTGCAAATCCCCAAACTTCTATACCTCCTTTTTGATGGTCTCAAATGGTTAACATCTAGACTTTATTATGTTGCTGAATCTTGTATGTTGTCTGACAGCACCATGTCGATTAAATCACACTCAAGAGAGAGTTAACCACAAAGCCATAAGCATTCTTGACAGGTCATTCTTGCTTGAGCCTGGTTTCTTGTGCATAAAGATTAAAAATCTTGTCACAGATGGTGAAGAATGAAGCACATGCAAAACAATGGAACATCAATAACTCATAAAAAGCATTTAACAGAAGTGGCAGAATTTGAATGAGATACTGTATACATTAAAAAAATAAGGCTAGTAGTGATGTTAAAGATAGAGCACTGTAAAATAATTTCATTAAATATTGAATACAAGTACTAATTGACAGTGATTGTTCATTTCAGTGATGAATGAATCTAAGAATTTTATTTTTATTCAGCACTGTACCAAACCTAGGCAGGTAACTCCTTTGCGTTTTGCATCATTTTTTTCCCTGACTATTCCATATTAACAATATCTGAATTAACTTGTTCCTATTCTCTGCTCTGCTGGGCCTGGTTTTGGTCTGCTCGTTTAGAAGAAAGCAACATTAAAATAGGCAGATGCAGCCATTGGCACCTAGTAGATTCTTGAGTTCCACGATTCCAGCCACTTTGTTCCTTTGTCTTTGTTACTGATATGGGAGTTTTGGCTTGAAAAAAAGTATCACCAATATAACTTTTCATTAAGTTTTTTTTCTACCTGCTGGCCTGCTATTAGGAGCTGGTGTAAACAAACTATGACTACATTCTCAAGCAATGAGGAAGTCAATTAGCAGAGTTATAACTTGTTCAGAAGCCCAGCCTGGTAGCCAGGTAACCCTGGAAAAGAGAATAGAAGCAGCTCAATGCTTTTTATCTACCTTCTGTCCCTTCAGATTTCCCTCAGGTGAACAGAAATCTTAAGTAGGGGAGCCATTTGAAATCTGTATTTTTTCTTCTTCTAGTTCTTTTAGTTCTGAAATCTCAGAAAAGGGAGTCCTGATGGTTGAAAGGCAGCCTATGGTAGGGATCTACTTTGAGAAATAAATGGCAGTAATGTAATTTGATTTCACATTATTATCCTATCGCATAACGTGCATGAAGAGGGCAGAGAACCCAGCATTTTATCGACAGCTCTTAAAGTTTATGTTTTCAAAATATAGTCTGCAGCAGCTGTATTTGAATCAGATGCCAAGATTGAAAGAAGGCTGACAACCACAAGTGGCCTGGAATGGTGGTTTTCAGTGGTAACCTTAAGTCCATAACCCATTTTGTTATTATAGAATGCTAAGTGATCTGTGAAGCTGACTTAGCATCCCTTATGTCTTTAGCCTTCCTTTCATTACACAGAGCTGTACACTTTCACAGAAAAAAAAAGTGGAGGCATAAAATTGAAAATCTGGCCTACAGCTTCTTTATCTGAGAGGCAGGGTTATCTCCCAAGATACGTGGAAGATTTCTTACAAATACAAAGAGAGAAGTGTTCTTTCTGTAACTGAATAATCTAAATGACTACTATGGCTTCCCTGTGGATTTCCTATCCAAATACCAACTCAACCTATTCATGATTACCCTGTGAGAACCAATGAGTTACAACCTGCAGTGGGAAGACTGCAGACCATGGTAAAAAGGAGCCTAGAAAAACTGAGACTGCTTTACCACATTATTATCATTTTATACATTATTAAATTGCTACAGTCTGAGTGAAGGTGCTCATAAGGTTATGTTTTCCATGTTCTTTTTAAATTGTCAAGGGATTCAAGTGATTCAAAAGAAAAAAAATGGGTAGAACAAAGTATGCTACAGAAGATCTACCGCTAACACTTAGTCTTGATGTGTTTAAGACAGGCCACCCTTCAGGCAAATTTCTGTAATCTACACAACACATAATTTCCGTAGGTGTGAACACTTGCAGGGCAGGATTAAGAAGATCTACACTGCTGGAGAGCAGTAAGTCTGTTACTTCTAGGGATGGATACTGGAGTATGTTTGCTTGCATTCAGTATTTTTGAAGGACAGAGTAGCAATATCAAACTGTGTTTAGCCTAAACCTTAGAGTAGCAGGGCATGATAACTAGTCCCAGGTAGTCTCAGCTTTTTGTTTGCAGGCAGGCTGGTGGTATCAGGGAATGCTTGTGGGTTGATGCAAGAAGACAGTATGTGAAGGGGCATGAAGCTCTCCAGTTCCTATGGGTTTGCAAGCCAGAGAAGGAAGCAGAAGTGCCACAGGCCCTTTGGAGGGATTAGCAAAATCTCCCTTGTAGGATGTTTGATTTTTGTCTCATCCTTGGCAGAAGAGCACACAGACCCATACTATCATCTGATCTGCTGTGGGGTTGCTATTCCACTGTTGCTAACTCTTCCTGCTCTGCACCTCTGGGGTTTACAGCTACAGTAACCATCATGTAAAGACCACAGATGGCCCTAGACAAAAAGAGCAGCAGCTGCTGCTGCTGCAGATAAGACTGAGCAGTGATGAGAATGAGCAGGCAAGGAGCTGCCGCTGCCTGCTCTTTCACAGGCTGTAGCAGGTCCCTCATCCCTGCTGCCAGCCCAGCAGGCAGGGCAATGTTGCCTGCCCCAATGCAATGGGAACACCCTGTGTGCTAATGGCCCAGCTGGACCAGTGGCTTGCTTAGGGTAAACAGTGCTGATTTGAAGCTCTAATTAAAACACAGTGAGGATAATAAACTTCTGAAACTATAAGAGGCCATTTTAATAACAGGTAAAATTTGACTTTTGCTTTGGTCTAAGCTTTTAGAAGCTGTTTGTTAGAACAAGATAGCTATTATGACCTAGTATTACGCCTTAAAATCCCCATGCAAATAAATCCTTGGTGCATTTAAAGGTCAGGAAAGAATTTGTGATGGTGAAAGAATAGATCAGCTCCAGTTCCTGTTTCAAAGAAATGTCTTGAAGCCAGGAAAACAGTGAGTTTTCTGCCCCTTAAACAGAAAAATGGTTATATTTGATATATTATCTAGGGGTTACTATTTGGATCAGGCATATATGACCCTAAGGTAGATGGAAGAGATGGCTTGCAAATGCAACTGAGTCATGCGTGTTGAGGGTTTGCATTGTGCTAATAAAGAAACCAAAGCTATCGTATCTGTAGCTCTTTCTGCTCCCTTCTGACTGGTGTGATTGTACATTTGGTGTTCTAGCAAGTCATAGATGCAGAAGGGTTGACTGCATAGGTGCAGGTGCTAGAAAGAAGTGGGCCAGCATTGTAGTCTGGTTCATGTTTGCGTTGATATGCAAATAAAACACAGCAAGTAATGAAATGTGTGTGTTGTTTCACACTGAGCCAGGTAAATCCAGTTTGGAAAAAAAAGAGTCTGATGGTATATTAGGTTGCTTATAGGAATGAAGTACCTATTTGATACTCTCATTTTCACACTGGTAATTAGCATTAAATTCCTGTTTTTGAAAACGATTGGGTTCTGCTAAGGTTTCCTTGGAAATAAAATTAAAAGTTTCTGTGCTCCTGAGTGCTGACTACTTTATTCTGTTCTTTGCATAAGATAACTGTTGAAAGATTTCTGCTTCATGCTGAATTTGACTCAGGTTTAAATGTGCTTTGCATATTTCCTTAACCTGTAACTGTAATTGCTTTCAGTGAGCCTTGATTACTCTCATCTACTGTCATGCCCTACTGCATCTGACCAGTTATAATTGCACGGTAAAACAGCACTTTGTGTGATTTTTATTTGTGTCTACATGTTTTATGTTGCAGTTGTATAATACCCTGATTGTACCTCTGCTTATTTTCATGCTTACTCCCTCAAGTGGATCTTGAAAGGTCCACTGAAGTCCTGTTCCTTAGCAAATTACCTGGAACAGATAAGCAGGTTGAGCACACTTACAAACCCTCTTTTGTTTTCCTGCTTATGCTAAATCCACTTCTTTTTTTTTTCTTGGCCAGCTGTCTGAGACATAATTATCCAGAACTGTAACTATCAGACTTAGGTGAAGCTTTTATGTGGAGATCAAAATGCCTTCTCTTTTGTAGGAAAGCTTACACTACAGCACAGAAGAGCTCATTGAGAAGTTTTGATTGAATCTCTGCTCCCTTGGAAGTGTGGTGATGCATCAGACCTCCATTATTTTTCAGTTTTGTTGTTGTTATGGCTACCAACCACCAAACACTCACTCTTAACAGAGCTCCCATCTCAATCACAACTTTCAACTGTCTTATCTTTCTTCCTGTGCCTGCTTACAAATTTGTTTTTCTTCCTTTTTGATGGTTCAGTACCATGCCTTTCCCTCCACTAACTCTACCTGGGACAGCTTTGGATCCTGCACACACCATGATATTCTCCTCTTCCTGACCTCCAGAGACAGCTGTACCTGCCACTGCCATTATCCCTAACCTAGCACCCAGTATCCATTTTCCCCTCTTTCTCTTTTGGCCTCTCTAATGTCTAAAGATTCTAAAATAGTTGCAGCCTTCCATCGTCTCCTCACATCTCCCACATGCGAGCCCTCTGGTCCCTTTTTATATGACATAAATATGTATTTATATAAATGCTTTCAACATGGTGGTTGGTCGCTTGAGGGTTCCTCATTACTTTTGTCCTATTTAGCTTACTTCCAAAGGGGGATAAAATGAACCAAGGCACATAAGGGCGTAGGTCATGTAGCCAAATCAGATCTGGAGCTGCGGGAACAAATATGGGAGGCTCAAGGTAGGAGGCCAAATTAACAATTTTGTTTGGAGGTCCAAAGGAGCAGAATGATTTTGTGCGCTGTTATACCCAAATGAATTCTTATCTACTGCCAGTTAAATGATTTAAGTTTGGAATGTGAAGGTCAATCCTATTAGTGGAGACTCAACCAGAGAATCCTACAAAACCTGCTCTCAGTGTTACATGGAACATCTGTGTCTCTCTAAACTTTGTCTCCTCCTCGATGGTCCTTCTCATTATTCACTTTCATTTGTTTTGTGCCTCTAATTTAAAATAACACTTCATTGTAAAGTGGTAGCTACCTTCCTTACACGTCTATTTATAAATGGATTACATTATTTAATTAGCAATTGTTTCATAAATAATTAAACTGAATCATACATAGATTTCAGTCTAATGTGCTATTCAACTTGATGCTAATTAATATGATTAATAAAATAGATAAGAAAACATGAATAAGGAAGTCTGTCTCTCTACCACATCGTCCATAATACTTTCATGGCCTTGGTTATCTGGAGATGTAAGATGAAAAGCTCTTTTTCTCAGCCAAAGGAATCTCTGACTGTGTTTTCCCTGGATACATATTTTAAGCTAACCAGGACACACTGATCCATAGTTGCATTGTGCTGCTGAGAGCAATTAGTTTCACTTAGCTTTCCTTTTATTTGAGAGAAACTAGAATATAACTGAGTGTGTGTTTTTTTAATGAACTTTTAAGCACTATTTCAATCAAGCTTGTATAAACAAGAGTCTTATTTATTTTATGTTTTGGGATTTTTAATGTGAGAAAGTTAGTTTCTAAAAGTTTTGTATATGTTTCATATCAAGGTCTGAAATTCTAGTTGTTTAAAAGGAACTGCCAAATGCTGGAAAGCTTGCTCGTTTTTGCTTTCTAGTTGTCCTGGCATAATACCAGGTGTAAGTCTCAAATGCTGATTAAATCTCAAAGAGAGCAGAGAACCAGAATTAGTTGCTTGCAGGATGTCGTACCTTATAAACACCAGGGGAGAAATAAATTAACATATCTCAAGTTGGATTATGGTAAAGGTCTAGAAGACATAAATAATTGTTTAATGATGTGGCATCTACATTTCCTGTATTAAACTATGTTAGCTGAATTATTAATAGAATAATTAGCTGAACTAATACAGCTAATAAAAGTTGTTTACTTGGTGAGGGAGGAACAAGGTATAGAGCAATAGTTCAGGCAACAGGACAAAATTTAAAGATCTCTTCTTTCCCGTGGTAAACCTTGAAACCTCTGTAAAAGAGACACAGAGGCCACTTGCAAGGATGGCCTCCATATCAGGACCCTAGACTTCGGAGAAAACTTTTTCAAGACCTTATCTTGTCAGTTTTTACTGCTCTGTCACAACTTGTCTCTACCCGCATCTGAAAAGTCATATATAAAACCAGGCTTTGCTCTCTGCTTGAATGAGCAACTTGTCATGTCTCTACCAGACCCTGGGGTGAGAATATCCTGCTGCGTCCATGATCCTACTGCTTCATAAGGTAGGGACTAAGAATGCTTTAGCTGCATCTTATGAGTTCATCAGAGTTCGCAGGAATCCAAATGGCCATAGCACGTTAACAGATCGGAAGTCTTCTGAGCTGCAAGTCATGCTAAGAACAACATGACAGGAAAAAAACCACGGGTAAATTCACCTGTTACCATTTTGTTTCTGGGGAGTCCAGTGCTTTGATAACTGAAAAAGATTTAAAAATAACCCCCCAAACAAACCAACCACTCCATTCTACCAAACCCCATCTCATGGATAGAGGTCATGGTGTATGTGAGAAGGCTTTCTCATTTTCAATATTCCTCATGAAGCCACTCAAATCTCCTGACTGAAGTCTGATCTTCTAGCTATATTTGGGGCAATCAGCACTTAAGGGAGAGCTAGAGCTTCACTGCCTAATCACTGAAATACAAGATTCCATGAATATGAGCAAAGACATTTGAAGTCCGTCTTTTGGGTGTCCCCAGTATTACTCATACCTCTTCTTCACATAATTTTAAACAGCTCTTAATCCTGCCCAAGGGGGCGATCAGTCATTATGTCTTGCTAGATTAGCCTTCAGACTAGTTAAAGGGTTGTGTGCTGAGCCACTTTACCTGGAACTACATAAGCTCACTCACCTCTTCAGATGAAACCACAAAAGAAAAGCTAGACACCAAACACATTGTTTATAGCTGCCATCCTTGCTCAGCAGGTTTCCAGTGTTTCAGATCTGGGATGAGTCCATAGCTGGCTTTGGAAATGATTCCGAGCAGGTCTGGGAAGGCCTTTTCCAGACATATTTCTGGAGTGAGCTCAACAGATACTTTTATCAGTCATCCCTGAAGCCTCTGAGCTCTTCTGACTCCTGGCTGAAGAAACACAGCCACCATGTTCTTCTCTGAATATTCTCTAGAGCTCTTTATTGTTCTTGAGGATCTCCTTTTTTCCAGGCCAACAAAGCCCTTCTGTTTTCTTCACAGTCTGACAACTCTGGTAGGGTTATGGAGTTGAAGAGGTTTAGGTTGGCATTATGGACAATGGTTAAGGCAGATAGCCTGGTTCAAGGTACTTGAGAAGAAGTTACAAGTTAAAAGAAGCCGGCAGAGCATACTTGCCACTCACAAATGCTTTAGTCAGGTGAGAGCTTTCTGCTTGCTTTTCTCTATGGAACCAATCAGCTGCAGCAGCAGAAAAGTGGGGAAAGAAGTGCTGTCACAAAGCACTGGCTCCTACAGCAGGCTATGCTTGCCTGGTATCACTCCTGGCTCTGAGTCAGCTGATAGCTGGGTAAAATTGGGTCACTTGCCAACATGTTCTTGAGTCAACATGCTTTTGGCTTTTAACATAAAATTTGAGGTTAGGTAAACAGATTAGTGAGAGAAAGCTGTCTCTGAGAATGGAGTGCTTGATGGAAAAATACGTGGGAGCCTTAATTTGATTTTATACCAGTCCTAATGGTCCTGAGGAAGTCCTGGCTATGATCATAGCTGCACATTCAGTCCTTTTCCTGTGGAAGAAGCCCTCATGGGATTGTTCTGGAGTGGAAGCTGGCGCCTCAGGTAGCAAGGGGACAGATTTGCTGCTCCAAGGTGGGTAACTGGCAGGGCTGGCTGTTTTGGTGAGGTGTCAGCCTAGCCGTGCCATGGGATGCTCTGCAAGGAGTGACTTTTCCTGCTCCCACAGCTCCTCAGCCCCCCAACCCTGGGCTGATGGTACAGCTGTTTTACTAAAGGTAAATGTTTTCTGAATAGGCACTAGCAGTTGTGTGAGGAACACAGAGGTGAGGTTTCAAGTAATAAGTAGGATTTTAATTCAGAACAAATGTAGAAGACCACAATATGTGTGGTATGTTGAGTGCAGCTTTGAGGCTTAGCTGCCTTGTTTTTACTTATATCCTAATATGATAGCATGCCACATTATTCAAGTTCTTAATAATGACTGGTATTGTTTAAGGAGATGCAAACAGAGAGACCCTGGAGATATACAAAGCTCAGACACTTTAAAACTAGGAAGATTTAACTACTTCAAATGTTAGTTTATTTTAGAATGGTATGTCATAGTATGTACCAAACCCAGAACAGGATTTCTGTGAGACTGCAGGATTCTTAGCTCAAAATCAGGGATCCATCACTGACTTATTCAATGTTGGCTGCTACAAGATGTTTTACAAAGAATTTCTGGATCACTAAGCAGGGAACTTTTCTTGAGTATTGCTCTTTATGAATAAAAATTATTTCTCCCAGCAGATCTGATATGATTACTTTACACAGTGTCCAAGGGACTGACAGTCATGTTTATGTGAGAAAAATATCTGATGTTAGAATGCAATGCTCTTAATGACATTTGCTGTGCAAAGTTTTACCGACACACTGGCTTTTTTTTTCTTAATTAATTAATTAATTAATTATTTTTTAAACATCCTTATTTAATTTCATTGTTAACGTGAATGAATTCCTGGAATCCCAGTGTTCTATCACCAAGCTGCATGAACAAGGCCTGTTCTCTGATGCTTAAGGATGAGGAGACTCTTGAGTAATAGCATGGAAATTAATCTGAAAAAAAAAAAAAATTATATTGTGCCAAGATTTGGAAAAGAAGAGCAGATGAGAAAGGACTGGATTGGAAGAAAAGTCATGAAACAATTATCTGAGCTACATTATACAGAAGGAAATTTTTGAACGGAGATGGAGATAACTGAGTGGAAAAAATGTGTACTAGTGGGAGAGGACATCCAGTAAACTGGAAAAAAAATGAGCAAGGGTCAAAGAAAAATGCTATTAGTGTGCACATCCACTGATGGCAAAATGACACATTTTCATACCTCTCTGCTCTGTATGAGCTCTTTATTGACTGCATAGAAAAACCTTACCCTGTCAAGACAGGGACAATCTAGGATCAATATCATACTCACATCTAGGGCCAAATCCTGTTTGCCTTGCTTTCCTAAATAATGACATTATTTAAGTAAAATTTGAATGTAATATGTTAGTTAATTTTATGCATCATTAATTTCTCATGAGCAAGGAGACTAAATGTCAAGGAAAGAGCAGTGGGAGAATCTCAGTGGGAATAAGAAAATAATTGGCAGTTTCAGCTCCCGTGTTGTATGGTTCAGTTTTCAGATCCACCTTAAACCATACCTCCATTCTGCATATAGAGATTATCAGTGATACCTGTTTCTTCATCCAGTTTGGAGGAAAGTTTCATGTGTCTGCTTAATAATGGTAGATAAAGAGTGGGATAACAATGTGTATCATCTAGATCTAACTTTAAAAGGAAATTATTTTTATTATGATTGCCATCTCAGTATCAGTTCAAAATCCAGTTTCCTGAAAATAACGAGAAATTACCCTAGTCAATGTATAGAACTGAGTTTTATGCAACTTTCCTTTACAGAAAATGGTTTTAAAATAATGAACTAACTTACACCAAAACTTGTATCTAGTAACAGTTCACTATTTCTTCCCAAATCTGGATGTTTGTTTGGCTATCAGGAAAGAAATATTAAAAAATACACTGACAGATTAATACCAATCATCTGTAATTATTTTTCCCTTTTAATTTAAACATTGATGTACCTTATTGTACCTATAAAGAACCTATACCTGCTATGACCTAATTTTGTAGATATGACTTGCTTCTACTTTTTTTCTGTAAAAGTTGCAAATGAAAGTAAGCCTATGCTTTAAAATTTTGCCTGAAATAGCGTACAAGTTATTTCATCTGCTAGTAATGGAAAATATTACTGTGCCACAATAGTTGCCTATGATGTACCAAGCCTGTAGTATGGTGCTTACATGGGACACTAAAATTCTTTCTATCCCCTCACAATACATCCTGGAAGAGTGGAAGGTCATGTCTCTTCCAGTTGGTCCCAGCATGAAGTCCAAGACAAGAGAAATAGTGAATGAATCACAGTTATGAGTCTGATTTCAACTGGAAAATTTCAGAGCTGTTTTATGCTGAATAAAGAGTTAGTATTGCTGAGTAGACCAAGTGTACATCTACTTAGTTTACAGAAGAGTTGTGGTGTGATCATGTTCATGGCTTGAGACAGGTGGGGTGTCCAGTATTATGAAAATGGATCCATTTTGTAAGACAGGAGGTTCTAATCCCCTGGCATTATCTTTTGGAAGCTGATTCATCTTATTATTCTGAAGATACTGAATTTTTATTTCCTCCTTGACTTTTAAGGAAATAGGACTGGTTCTTTGGCATGTGATGGGGACAAAGCTCTGTACTTCTGAAGGTACATGTTATTGAAGTGGGGTGAAATGCTAGAAAATAGAGTGCTTTTTAATTTTTTTTTATTTTATTTTGGTCTAAGAAAGCCTCTGTGATTCTATCAGAGGAGTAGGAGTTGCAGAAATGAAAATGTATGCAGGCCAAAGGGGAACTGAAGGGGAAAACGGCTTTGATTCAGGTGCAGTTATTATTACTAAAATGTCATATGTTTATATTATGCAATATATCTATAGTATTTTATTAAACAGCATTTCATGTGAAGACAGGGAATATCCTCTGCCTGCTAAGTTTGCAGCCCTAACTGAATGATCAGTCAGAGTCTGGATATTTAACTATGTATAAAAATGATAATATGCCAGCTTGTGTCTTGGGATAATGGAGGTAGACTAGTCTTGACAGTTATCCAAAGGGATTTAATTTCCTGGACATTTAATCCAAGCTGTTTTATGCCCTTGTCTGTACAACATTATATTTCAATGCAACATTATATAGCAAAGACATTAATGTCTTAGAAGGTATATCAGATGTGATAAGTTTTTCATTCAGGAGAGCCATAGGACAGTGCCAAAATACCATGTCATAGAGTTTGGCTGTCATGCTCAATTTGTAGAATGGAATAAATATCTACTTTATTTCTTTTAAATCAAAATCAGCAGTGAAACCTATTTATTGCCATAGGGACCATGTTTAAAATTCCAGAAGCTGCTCTGTTGATTAATTTGATCTGGGAAGTTTACAGACTGCTTGAATAGTAAATATCATTTTAGCTACAAAAAAACTCCCCCAAACCAAAACAACTTTCATAAGGAAATGTGATATAAAAAGCTCCAGCAAATCCAGTTTCTGAGAGATGATCAAAATTACATCAGAGAGAAAATGAATGAAGATCTTACACTGAAAATACCAGTACTATCTATAGCTCCTCACCATGTCTGTCTACCTAGCTAAGGACTCTAAATAGCACATAATTACAATATATAAGTGTTTCTCTAGATTATTATTCTGTATAGCATTTGAAAGATAATGTATTCACCCATTTTTACATCACATTCTTATATTCAGAGAAGGCTTCAGAAGCATACGAAGACCCGCATAGTCTCCATACAAATTGACCAGCGTATTAAAAATAACTCTTTTTTTTCCTAACTTAATGTAAAAAAACTGGACTTTATTTTAAAACATATTTTCTGATGAGGAAGCTCAGTGATGTGTAATTTCATTCTAGTAAAGTTTTATGAGAACAGATACTTTCTGTTTTAAATTATACTACTCAAGATAGATGGATGAAGCCTCTAGTATGAGGCTACCATATCAGCAAAGCTATGGAAAAGGCCAGCAGCAGTATATTTAGGAACCATATCCCCATCCAAAATAGAAGTGGTTTTGCCAAAGTGTCAGAGCTCAGGCTTCTATTATTCATATTTTGCTTACTTCTATTATTTTCCATTGGGAAAGACCCATATCCAAAATTTTTTCATTTGTGTGGCTTTTACCTTTTTTCTTTATGCCTCAGAGAGATGTGAAAGACGGGAAGGAGACCCTGACTTGCCCTTCTTACTAAAATACATCTTTTCCTCTTCCAAATATCTACCACAGCTCTGGTGGATGGATCTTTTCTGCATTCCAGATACCTACCAAGTTCACTCTATCATTCCCCCTCCTCAACTGGACAGGGGAGAGAAAATAATAACAAAGTGTTCATGAGTTGAGATAAGGGCAGGAAGAGTTCACTCACTAATTACCATCACAGGCAAAACAGACTGAAATTGGGGATAGTAATTGAATTTAATACCATCAAAAACAGAGCAGGACAATGAGAAGTAAAATAAATCTTAAAAACACCTTCCTCCTGCCCCTCCCTCTTTTCCAGGCTCTGCCTCTGCTGCCATTGATACAGGGAGATGGGAAATGAGAGTTATAATCAGTTCATGACACGTTGCTCCTGCTGCTGCTCTGGGAGAGGCATCGTTCTCCTGCTGCAGTGTGGGTTCCCTTCCACAGGAGACAGTCGTCAGCAAACTTCTCCAATATGGCTCCATCCCACAGGAAACAGTTCTTCATAAACTGCTCCAAAGTCTATCACTTTTACACAGGGTTCATCTTTCAGGCACAGACTGCTCTAGTGTGGGTCCCTCATATGATTACAAGTCCTGCCAGCAAACCTTCCCCTGCAGGAGCTGCTCTTTCCATGGGACTGGAGGTCCCTTCTAGGAGGCTGCTGCAACATGGGCTTCCTAGTGGTTCACAGCTTCTTTTCAGGCCTGCACCTGCTCCAGCATGGGTCTTTTCCACAGGTTACAAGTGGATGTTTGCACTCCCAATGACTTCCATGGGCTGCAGGGCAACAGCTACTTCACCATGGTCTTCACCAGAGGCTGCAAGGGAATCTCAGCTCTGTTGCCTGAAGCACCTTCTCCTTCTTCTCCACTGACCTTGGTGTCTGCAGAGTTGTTCCTCTCACATACTCTCACTTTGCTCTTCTCTGTCCACAATTAGTTTTGCACAAAATCTTTTTTTCACTTTTTAAATACATTATCACAGAGGCATTACTATCATTCCTGATTGGCTTGGCCTTGGGCCAGTGTCAGGACTCTGTCCTGGAGCCAGCTGACATTAGCTCTGTGGGACGTAGGAGAAAATTCTAGCAGCTTCTTGCAGAACACACCCGTGTAGCCCTCCCACTACCAAAACCTGTCCATACAAAACCAATACAGACAGGGAGAAAAATATATCAAAAGACTTGTGGGTTGAGATAAGGATGAAGGGAGAACACTTAGCAAGTACTGTCGTGGACAAAAATTCAGACTCAACTTGGGGAAATTAGTTGAATTTAATACCAATCAAATCGGAGTAGGGCTCAATTTCATGCCCAGTTTTCCTACTGCCTCCCTGCCCGTGGTCCAGGGAGACACAGAATGCAGAGAACACTACTACCATCACTGATGCGCTCAGCCTTGGCCAGGGCAGATTCATCTTGGAGCCAGCTGGCACTTCCCACAGAAGCCATCTCTGTAGCTCGCAAGCCCCCACTTCCAAAACCTTGCCCTGCAAACCCAGTGCAACAGCTCATTCCTTCCTCCTTCCAGTCCTCTGTCATTTCCTCTCTGAGGTGAGAAAATTGAGGCAACTCTCTTTAGTGTACAAGCTTCATATATGAGGGCAAATAAAATCTGATCTATATCAGCTTTCTCTTGAAAAGAAATGGAAAGTAAAAACCACACTGACTTTCATAGCCAATTTTTGTTCTCCCTTTGGTGGATAACTGAGTTTGGTTTCACCTTCCACTTTTCTGACTGAAGGTGGGATGAAGGCTAGCAGTCTGGTATCTTCCCTGTGCCACAAAGGCAGGACCTCTCAACAGTGAGATCATCACTAACTAATCTGGATAAAATAAAAAGTAACTTATGTCTGAGATCAACAGTGAGGCAAGGGTCTGGGATAGACTTAATTTTCTTCACCGTGGTTAGTATGGGGCAATGTCTCGGATTCGTGTTGGCAATGCAGAGATGTTTTCAATATCGTTGAGCAGGGCTTACACAGAGCCAAAGCCTTTTCCTCCTGTCATACTGCCATTCCAGCAGGGGGTCTGAGGATGCACAAGGAATTGTGCGGGAACACAGTCAGGCTAGCTGACCCCAGCTGACCCAAGAGGTATTCTATGCCATGTCATGTCATGCTTAGCATATAAAGCTGGGAAAAGAGGATGGGCTGCGGAGGAGGATATGTTTGTGGTGACAACGTTTGTCTTTCTAAGTAACAGTTAGTGTGATGGAGCCTTGCTCACCCAGAGATGGCTGAACACTTGCCTGTCCATGGGAATTGGTGAACGAATTCCTTGTTTTGCTTTGATCGTGTGCACAGCATTTGCTTTATCTATTAAAATGTCTTTATCTCAATCCACAAGTTTTTTCACTTTTCTGATTCTCTCCCTCATACCACTGGGAATTAGGGAGTGCCTGTGTGAGACTTAGTTACAAACTGGGGTTAAATCATGACAGCAAGATAGAAAAATGATCATTAGTTTGTACTAAAGAAGTACTCTGTCTTACATGTGCTATGCTGTTTTGAGAACTTGGCTTTCTGTGTAAACTGAAATGATTTTAATATTTTTTCATAGACATTAATTGAAGGGAGGAATAAATAATTACATTGGCCTTTCCTGTCTTTATTTATATGTTAGTTTTTTTGTGTATGTACACATGTGTGTGATTTAAGCCAAGAGAAAACCTCAGTCTACTGCCTCACTCTATTCATTGCTCCACCTGTATGTTGTTAGCCACTAATGTAGTATTTTTAGCTCATCATATAGTGAGGGCCTGTAGCCACCCACTGACGTTGCGTTTAGAGTTCTCCATGCCGGAGCGCTCCTTTATGCCTTGGCACGCCACCAAGTACAAGGGGTCACAGAGGTGATGGCTATTGGCATATTTAAAAGAAGTAAAACAATCCTGTCAAATATTGGCTTACATCATAGAATAAAGGTGTTAATAGTGTTTGAATGTTTTTAAACACCATTTTACCCTCTGCATATCAAGCCTTTGAATTTCAGGGTACTTAGAATCTGTAGGAATAAGTGCCACTTTGTGAATGTGGCTTTGGTACTGTATATTATAAAGACAAGATAGAATGATTTACTTTTCTCCTGCTAATCTTTACCCCTTCTATCCAAATGATGCAAGTCTAAATTTGCAATTTGCATACAGAAGTGCACGCATGCACTATCATGTTATTACTGAAGTGGTCGGCAGCCCAAGCCAGGAAATGTGATAATTGGCAGGTGTGACATAATAACGTGCCATAATAACCTGGTGGGAAATGGCTCAAAACCGGTTCAGCTGCTGGCTGAAGTAAAATCTCAGCCCTGGTAGCAGTAGATACTCTATTGCTATCTGAAGAAGCAGGAAAAAAACCACTGTTGCTATTTACAAAGAGATTAGAGAAAAGGCTTTGTGCACTGATACCTTCTCTTCATTTGGAAAGAAGGAAAACAGGTAATTGTTCAAGAAATTTAAGTCTTATTTCTGATATTCCTTGCTAGAATTGCTGGATGGAGCTAAGGCCGGCAATTAGCCCTCATTTGTTTTCCCCTTTACATGTAATCTGTGTTTTGTCATTTCTGTGGGTTTCTAAACACAGTTTGTAAAGACAAAATATGTTTTTTGTCATGTTGAGAATATATAAGCTGTTAACTTCTCCCCCCCAAGCCATTTAATGTGATAAGACAATATTCCAATTGATAAGTACAAATAGAATATTCTTAAGACATCTTGACAATTTTCTAGATTTTTTTTGTTTTTAAATAATATTAAGACTTCATGGTTTTACAATGGTTTTGGAAAGGGTCTAGTTAAAAGGATAAATGTGGCAGTTGCCCATGTAGCTATGTGTCCCACAGTATACTATGTCTGTGTCCATTAGGAGAATTCATCTGTCAACCTCATGATTAGTTAACTGTGCTTATTGAAATAAATTTGGTTAAGCAGCTTTTGCTCTACGAACCAGAACACTCATAAATCTTTAGATTATAGATGGGAAATTGTACAGTGTTGGAGAAATTAATGATTTGGATGCCTTAGCTCTTACATGTCTTCTAAGTCAGCTCTCATGTTGACTTTCATGCAAGTTTCAAACACCTTGGAACAGGCTTAAAACCAAAAGGCTGCTTTGCATAATTAGGTTGATCAAACAGCCACAGCCTGCAATAAATTTCAGTATCTGTAATGTGGAAGTTGAACTAACGACTTAATGATGTCATCACTTATCGTTACCAAATTCTCAGCTAGTCAGCCTTTCCTTCTGTTAGCAAAAATTACTGAATACCTGAATTGAGATGTTTTTACAAGTAGGCTTTTCCCACACTAAATCTAATTTTCTTCTCCTAAGCAAACTGAAACATGGATCTGGTTTGCTTTTGTTCAGGGGTTCGTTATATTTCAGACTATAAAAAACCCTCATGGAGTGTGGCAGAAATACTGCCTAAAAATTAATGGCAAGGTACTTCTAATTATTGTAGAGTTACAGTTCTTTTTTTTCCCAGCTATTTATATGAAATGGTTATCAAATACTAGATATTGGCAATAAACAGTTGGCTGAAAATTGTTAACTGGAAATATATAGAGAATATGTGATTGAGAGTCATTAATGAGAGTCAGGATTGACTACTGGGATATTTAATAAAAGGTAAAAAAATAATCTATATACATAGTGTAATATTTAGCTGAACTATCCTACAATAATGGGTCTAATCAGTGCCCCATTTTTCTCAGTTCCATTTCTGAGTCCTGGGTACTTACATTTCTGAAGGGAAGTAAATAAATTAGTGTTCTGTTTCTTTTTTCTTTTTTTTTTTCTTTTTTTTTTTATGAGGCAAGAAAGGCTCAATTTTTCATAAATAAAATTAAAGAAAATTTCAGACTTGAAACTTCATTGCAGTCTGTAAACTTTAGTTATGTAATTTTGCCTGATAGAAATTAGAGACATTTCTTTTTACATATGTGAAATTGGCAAAACTGAGTAAGGCTTTCCCCTTCGTTTTTTATTCTACAAACCAAGGTACTATGTATGATGAAGTTTTTAAATGTGGAGCTCCTGGTTTAGGATCAGCCATCCATCCCCTTAAATGTCTACAGTCCACTTATTAAGTGAAATGACAGAATAAAAATAAACTTGTGACTCTGAAAGCATTTTTGGCTACAGAAAGACTTCTAGCCCTTCAAATTACAGGTTGCAGAAACATTACACTGAATCAATTGATCCTTTAATTGCTTTCTAAATTCTGGATGTCTTGCATCAAACTACCCAGCTACCAAAGAGATCTTAATATGTAGCATGATGGCTAGCTAATTACAACTGAATTTGATATGAAATAGTAGAAAAGCTTTCCACTGAGAGAGCAGGAAGAGAACCTGACTGCAAGAAAATATTTGTGAAGTATCTGTTCTTTTGTAATTAGCAGTTTAGCTTTCTTCTATTCCGTATGTTGTTTCACTGAATCCCTGACTTTGTACAGGCTGTGCCAGATCTAGTATGAACATCTATTAGCACACTTAATAAATAAGTTCATACTTATGTATAATCTCCTGAAGCCTTGCTCACTCCATAATATACAAGGTGCAACATATCTAGGGGTCACAGTAGTGCCCTCAGTGAACCAGATCAGTATTTCAGGTGGGGAAACCTCCTTTTGCTTATTCTGTCAGATGTATTAGAATAGCTTAGGAGAGAGACAGGGATATGTTGTGTAAATGAACTGAAACAGCTCTACTATCTCTTACGCTCACAGTTTCCTTCTATTCTGAGGGGCCTCATTTGGTGTAGTAATTAATACAGCCCTAGGGCTTCTCTGTTTGATTAACCAGATTTGTTAAACACCCAGACATACTTCAGAGTCATTTTTCCTTTCTGGAAGCTTTTGAGTAAGGATTCAAAGGTGAAAGGTTTGGAGGTTAAAGTTCTCACCCTCGTCTCCTCCAAACCCCTTCCCTTCCAGAAGGAAACAAAACAAATCACTTAAGCATGTGCCTATCTAACTAAACATTGCCATCTCTCATCGGTTTTTTGTTGATCTTAAGGCTTTAGTTATGTGAACCAAAGTTCAAATGCTCAACTTTAAATTTAAACCCAGTTTTGTAGTCCTTGTTGTTCTGGACTACAGTTTGAAAATGAGTCCAAGGAAAAATAATATCTTAAAGAATATATTGCTGTATTACTTTGGAACATAGTGATAGACTCAAGACTTCTGAATACGTGCATTTGGCAATATTGCTAACTGAAAACATGAGATTGCTTCCAGCAGAATAAATGGGACTTAATAAATGTTTTATAAACTTTAGTGAGTTGGGAGCTGAGAATGACTTATGACCAATTTTACAAAAATGTGACATTCTACTTACAATACAGTTCATTAACTGGAAAAGTTAATTGCGTTTTTGTGTTGTGAGCACAGTCTTTTCAACTATGTTCTGCTGTTGGAGATGTGATTATATGGAGACTTCACTACACAGAAGATCAGATTTCTCATTGCCTTCATGAAACTGCTGAGTGACGGAGTGTCCTGTGGTTAGTAGTGGTCACAGGGAATGTGTCGCATATTTCTTGGCCAGGAACAATGTAATTTGCACAAAGGTTACATAGCTACCTATTTAAGGAAAGAAGCCCTTGTGTAAAAATTCAGACTTAAGCTGTGGATTTTAATATTCCTCCTAGGATTTTCTCTCTCTTCTGCCTATGATAAGGAGGTAGGGAATTGGACAAGGTGGAGTAATGGATGAGTGGAGTACTTTGTACTTAGCGTAAAAACAGTCTGGGGCTGTATTTTTCCTTTCTGCAGCATACCCCCTAGGGAAGGTGCCTGTATGCAGAGTGTTCAATTATCCAAGCTGTCAGGAACATGTGTATTGTCAAAATGTAGGCTTGCAACAGATTCCTGGTGATCTTTACAGATGGCCCAGGTCTCATACATTCAGCTTATCACTGGATTAATAATTTCAATCATTCACCCTAAATGGTGCAAGTTTTGAGTGTGTGTAAGACAAAGATAAATTACACATGAGAGAGACAAACTGTGGTGAAGGTAGGATTGCTGGTTTTGGTTTCTTTGAGTTTTGTCTACCAGCTAATTAGTTACACTACAGCAAATAAACATAGAAGATTGTTTGTCTCATTCCAAAAGGATGCCAAAGACACTAAGGATGTTAATGTTACTGTCTTCAGAAAGAGATAAATAAAGATATTGTGAATGTAAGAGCAAGAAGTGGCTTATATATGTGGCTGAAGGATTTTCATGGGAAATCTCCTGACCAGAAAACATGACCATGTGTTCAGCATGAGTTCTCACTCTCAGTTTGAGACAAAAATGAGTCAAGATATTTCATAGCTTTGGTAGGAAGTCATAGGCAGGCTTTGAGAAAATTCGTGATTTGAATTCAATAGCTGTGCGTTTATTCAGCAGGGGTGTCTGGCTCATAGAAACTAGGTTACTAAGTGGTCTACTTTATTTTAGCATGAATAAAAATATGGAGTGTAAGTAATGGGACTATCTTTGGGAAGAAGAGTGGAGATTTGCTATAATTTCTATTTGTTTCCATCCAGAAATTTCCTATTACCAGCCTCCAGTATTCCTCAGAGTAAAACACTGGAGGAGATGGAGAGCGCAGAGAGCAATTTGTTCTAAGCTTTCAGGAAAATTGGCAACACTCAAACTGCATCAGCATTCAAAACTGTGAAGCTGGGGATGACCTCTATCTGAGGACAGAGTTCATAACTGAGAGAAAGTCTAAATCTGGCCACTCTCAGGTAGCTAATACAGTGAACAATGTAATTCGTGGAGGAATTATGTATCTATGTGGCAGGCTTCACTCTCTTCCAGCAGACCTTAAATGAAACAGCAAATTCTTACTTTACACCCTGGCTAGCCAAAACAGGTTACTTATGCGTTGTTTTCAGTTATTTGTTTGATGGTAGTTAATCTCTTGATTACATGCTTTGTAGACTTGTAGCTGTGTATTTTTTTGAGATGTCCTCATAACTTTCTTGTAATATTTTGCAAACCATCCATCAACTACATAGGTAGAAAGCCTTAGCTGCACAACCCGCATGCAAGGTAGAGAATTCCACAGAGTTTTTATACTGGTGAGCTTAATTCCCCTGACAGAGTGAGCTTGTTTTTCTGACCTCATGTGCAACTCTGCCGGTGTCATGGCTTTCACTCTTTTGCTTTCCAGGAGCACTGGAAGGTGAAAGCCAGGATGAAGAGTCGTATCGGGAACTCAGAGGTTTTTTACCTGCAAATGCCTCCTTTTATCAGTAATATGAAGGCATACTAGCTACAGATGTAATGAACTTTCCGCATCTTTCACAATGATTTTGGAGGCTATTAATTATTTGGTAACGTTTGGAAAACATTTTGACATTCTTTGCAGAACGACACCATAGAGAAACAAAATATCCGTACTATTGCTTTATAAAGGACCCTTTAAACTAATGAGGCATTAATGAATAGACTAATATGCTGAATCTTTCTCATGTAGGAAGGGCACAAAGTCATTTCACATAAATTGCAGCCCATTATTATAAATAGTTTGGCATGGATTTCCCTAGAGCTGGAACTTCAAGCCAAATATACAGCAGCAGCTGTGGTGACACGTTGTGCAGAAACTGTTCCAGGCATTACGCTGGAGGAGTTGGTGTCACAGATAACAGCACAGCAGCACGTATCTAGAGCCATCTTACAGCAGCAATGCTGCTTTATACTGAAGGTATTGAAAGTATCCATGTGCCTGAGATGAGCAATGTGAGTCTTCTTCCCTCTCATTATTTTCCAGTGATTTTGTACCCAATTTAAGCAACTACAATCACTGTATATAAGATTTTAATCATCAAGGAGCCTCCCTGAATTAAATTTCTAATTTTCATAGGAAGTTGTAAATTGTTGCTGCAATACTTCCATAAGTATGACTTTTCTCTCCTACATCTGACATTCAAGGTCTGTGCTAAACTGGAAGTATTACCAGTATTGTCCAATAATGGGTATCCAAATTGATTCTCAAGGCATATAGTTATATTTAGGTCTCTAGGAACTTCTGAGGAGAATTTTTCTGTCCTTTGAGATGAATTTTAGGAAAGTTACAAAAATTCTTATAAAAATCAGGGAAGAAAGACAACCACGTTTTTGTGTGTTTGCAGTGACCATTTATGCTTACATGGCTTAAGGCTTCCTACTCCATTTTTCCAGCCAGCCGACAAATATCCAGCCTTTGGCACACTGACAATTCCCTAGAAACCAGTCTGCCATAGATTTGCCTGACTTCTATAAAGTAGTTTTCCACCCTTTTTAAATTCACACTGGCTTTACCCCCAAGACCTGTTCTGCTGAGTCTTGGTACTCTGTGTGTCCTCAGCAGAATTACACAGTGAAAATTGATTTGAGTACCTTCAAACATTGGTGACTGGAAATAATGCCTGCCAAACCTGGTGCTGGACTGACAAACCTGCAGGTGTCTGTTCCTCAAAGCAGCATTTTGTTTCTTACTGTGCTTCTGTGACTGAATCCTTCAATGCACGTGTATTGATACTGTGGGCTTCGGTGTTATGTAGCAGACTTGAGGGAGGAGCAGTCAAGATGGGGACTGTGCATCTCGTAAAGATGAAGAGGAATATTTTCTTTCGTTATATTTTTCTGCCTCAAAATAAAGGAATTGGATAGTCATGGAACAGGATATCCTTTCTCTTCTCTGCTTTGCAGAAAAGTAGCTGTGTTTCTCCTTTCCTTCATCAACCTCCCAAGACCTGTGTGTGTTGGGCGTGCATACATGTGTGATTTCACAATCAAGATTTGCACAGAGAGTAGGGATAATAATTACTTTTTTTTCTGACTCTCTAGTTTCTGAGAATGTGTCTGTTCGTATCAGACTGAGAACATTTTTGTTTGTTTTCTGAAACCTGAAATTTAGTGTTACCCTTTCTCACGCCAAAGCTGGTTCCATGCTCCTTGTCTAAGAATTGCTTACTACATTTTTTTGCATTGTTTTTAAATGCCTGCCACAGGCTTTTAGCAACAAAGGATATTAGTCGTATTCAACAGCACTTGATGGTAATGGGTACAACACCTGATTTCCAGTTAATCCTAGTTTGGGTTTACTTGCATCCTTTAGTTTGGTACTTTCAACAAATAAAGATGCACAATTTCTGGGCTTTTTTTGTCTTTGATCTTGGAACTGAATTTGGCACTCCGGTGCTTCCCTGCAACTTTCCTGAAATCCAGTAAAACTTTTGTATTTGGAGATGAGTGGATAATTTAGTCATCATTTACTATTAGTTATTTTTCTTAACTCTCTTTAGAAGATTCACTTCTTATTAGTCAAGCAACTTTTTAAAATATTTTATGTCTTTTTTGGTGACGTGCCATCAGTTCATTAGTGGAGATAGTCATTAGTGGAGATTAATATTATCTTTTTCTGTTTAATAATTTTGTTTTTTCAGTAGTTAGTTTAAATGTAAATAGTTTAATGTCCCCAACATCATGGGAAACTAACTACTGACTCTGCAAGATAAGTTTATCTGCTGCTTTCAGCAGACAACAGCCAAGACTGACTGGGTGTCAGGGTTCTGAAACTACCAGCAGCCTGAAGACAAGTTCCTTGTCTCCTTTACCCATATGTTTTTTCATGTAGGGGTAGCTTAAGGGTATTGCACCAACATTACCATATGTAACTAAAATTTGATGTCAGTGAGTCTGGCATGTACCCCTGGTTAGACATAACACTGCTTGTTTTTCCAGGGAACAACTTTTTTTTTTTTTTTTTTTTTTTTTTTTTTAGAGATGGATAAACAGCTTGTAGATGAATTAGTTCTAGTGATTAAGCATAAGGGATGTTCCCTTTAATTATCTGGAGGTTTTTTATTTCTCTGCTTTCCATTTTCTTCTCAACTTTCTGTCTTTCCAGTGATGCAGAAGTGGTTTTAAAAGTAACAGGGCAATCTAATTATCTGGAAATGTGATTGAAAATAGTTTACTTGTAGTATTTTCAATCATTTTTGAAGATGCTTCATTATTTTGAGAAAAGGAAGGTAGAGCTTATGGCTTTTGACAACTTGGAATTAATCAAATATGTAGTTGATGCAGATCTCATCCCCATAACTGTTGATTAAATCATTATTTTATTTCTCCTCACTTTTATAGAAATATATTTTACAGATGGTATTTGATTTAAAGGTTGGAAATGATTTTGCCTGGTGTTGCTCTCTGTCTGCTCTCTTTATTCTTGGTATTTACAGGGCTTCAAACATAAGTGACAAAGTGCATATCACAAATCGAGGAGGGATTCCCAAGCCTCCTGAATGCCCAGGTTGAAATACTTAGCGGGAATTCCTCCATTCTTTTATCTTTTCTTTTAAATGCAAAATCCTACTGTTCATCTGTGTAGCTATGAATGCATGCCCTAGAAAAATCCTGATCGTATTTGTATTAACTTCTGTGACAGCTTTTGGTTTGAGTTGCAAAGCAAGGGTTACATGCTGTATACAGTTACAGAGGATGAGCTACTGCACTGCACCTCATGTCTGGAACCTGTTTGTACCTGTAAACGGAGCAACAGAGGGAGGCTGGATTTTTTTATTTTTTTTTTTTAAGTTCTCAGTGCCTCTCTGCAGCTTTGGGTGTGCTTACTGAAAATTTGGCTCTGCTGATCGACCATCATGTCTGTTGAGATATCTGTGAGGGTTTCAGCCATACAGCTGTGCTGGAAGAAAGATGATTTTGGGCTTGAAAAGCAATGGCATAATTACATGGGAGGACGTTTAAGGAGGATGAATGCCCATGGCTGATGCGTATGCTGGACACCCTGTGGGGTGGCCCTGGGTGCCTTGTGAGGTGGCACCCAGCTGCAGCAGTGTGTCCCAGCCCTGTGGCTTTCCATGCTGTCATGTGTGGGACAGACTCAGAAGGATGGTCAGGAGATTAGGGTCAAAAAGAAATGCATAGACCTGAGAAAACTGCATTTAGGCAAGTGCTGCTGAGGCTATGCTAGGAAGAAAGACAACTTGGAGATATCATGAGCTGTGGTTGGGACAGGGTATAAACCTTAGCCCTATATCCAGCTTCTTTCTTGTTGAATGGTCTCTATTCCCCAGCAGCTCTCATTGGTGAGCTACACACTCCTACTTGTGCAAAATAGCTTTCTTCCTTTGGCCTTCTGTAGTTACAAGCCTCAGGATTTTATCAAAAATGAAATTTGACATTGCAAATCATTTGATGAGGAAGACTCATCTCTTGTCTGCCACCTTGGGCATACTTTTGTGTTGTGTTGTTGATGGCCTCTAAGGGGGAGGAAAAAATGTCCTGAATTAATGATGAAATAATTGCTTTAATATTTTAAGGCAGGGAAGAAAAGGGAATAAAAGTGTTTTGCAAAGTCCCACTTCTCCTAGAATTGTATCCTGTGGGAAGAGGGGTTTTAGACACTAGTCATGAAGGGAGTGAGAAGAGTGGGCAGTGAGCTGCCTTTCTGGGTTGTGCTCAGTGGGAGGGAGCCAGGAGGCTTCTTCTGAGGCACCAGCTCAGCTGGAAGGCTGGGGAAAGGGGCTGGGAACAAAGCAGCATCAGCCTGTGCAGACAGGGATACAGCCAGCCCATCAGTGAAGGGATTGATTTTTCCCACCAAAAGGTCTTCTTTGTTTTCCTCTTTGCAAAAAAAACCCCAACCCAAAACCAACAAACCTTCCCACTAAACAAAAAAACACCAAACCAACAAAACCCCCCTCAAGCCCCCCACTTACTTAAACATAATCTGTTTATTTTTTTATTATTCCACTGAAAATATTTCATTTGCATTTTAAGGAAAAATATAGACAATTCCAAACAAAATGTTTTCTTTACATGCTTTCATTTTGCTAAGACCACTTTCTATAAGAGAGGATATTTCTGTGTGTGGTGTGTGCATTTTTATGCATGTCAGAGAGCTTCATCTGCCTATTAAGTACGAGGGTTTGAGTGTTGTTCAGCTGGATTCCCTGCCCTTCTGCGGAGCAGGTAGAAATCATCACTAAAAGGCAGACTGGCCAGTGCTGCTCTGGGATGATATATGTATGCAATATTTATTGGAGTTGCTTGGTTCTGACCCTACGACAAACTTTCTCCTACCATTAGTTTTCCAGACTGTCATTTTTACTTCTGTTTTTTTGTGTGGCCTTTCTTTTCCCTCCCTCTCTCTCCCTTCCTTTCTCTCCTGCAATTACTTCAAATATCCTATATTTCTAATATATTTTGCTTTCCTGATAACAATGCAGGGTAATAAAGAGGCAACTGCAGCCTTCAAGAAAGAGACCAGTAAAGTATCATTGCTTTGACAAAACTGTTACTCTCTGGATTGTACTGAAAAACAGAAAAGTCTTCTCATTTTAGTTCAGTACACACAAAAAATAAATCTTTTTGATCTCAAGATTTCTGAATTACTAAAGCAAAAACTATTTACCTGGTATTTATTTTCTATTTCAAGAATATATGCCATTAAAACAACTAACAAACCAATCAAAAAATCAACTGAATTATAGGTACTTCAGCTCTTCCCCTTGAAAAGCTTTAGAAGCCCCCAAAGACTGTCTGATGTGTAAATACATTTTTATCAAAGACAAAGGTAAAAATAGAAGGCAGTCACCAAATTAACTACTGTTGCTCAGAAATGATTGGACTGATTAATTGCAAAGAAGGTGAGAAGGCACTACTTTGGTACCTGCAACAAGGTACTGGCATGAAACCCCCTACATGGGAGTTGTAGAACACCTGAGGCATGACTCAGCCAGTCCCTATGATACCCAGGCTGTGAGGAGTGAGCTTGGTACCCCTAAAATACGGGACAAGGTGAGTAGCTGCCTGAAGCCATGGTGGCCACTAGGCAAAGAGAGTTGGGTGGAATCTGGATCTGTCAATTTGTCTTCCTGTGGTTCAGTGCCCCATCTGTAAAAAGGTATAATTTGAGTTCTTCATAACTAGAGATTCCTTCTCTGTTCTTCATGTCAGGATGATGCTCAGGATGTGCAAAAAAGGCCCTGATCTTGTTTGATGCCTCTCATTATTACCATAATATAAAAAAATAAAAATGAAAATGAGTTTACAACCTCAAGGTCAGCTTCTCCTGTATAACGCTCAACCTTTGCCACTGAAGCCTGCCAGGGTATTACTGAACACAGAATCTGGCCTTTTAGGTTTCAGTGTACAATATGCACATTTTGTGCTGAGCTTAAATATGAATATATTTAAAAGTCTGCTTTCAATCCAAATTTTGAGGGCTTGCCAAAGTAGCAGAGATTGAGATAGGATCTTTTGTACTATTAATTGAAGGCTATGCTTTTATTTCCTTTAATTTTTTTTTTTTTTTAAAAACCTCCCTTCTGTGGTGGAAGATATCTTGCTGCTGCTTGGATTGATTCCAAATACTGGTTTTCCCCTTTAGCTAGAGCTGCAGAATGTAGTCAGCTTGATTCCTTGCTAAGTATCTTTTGTTAAATACTCGCAACTCAGGGTTGTAGTTACCTTAAGGTGAAAGGGAAACCAGATCAAGATGCTATTAGCTGCCACTAGAAAGAAAACATGCCATAATGTCATATGAGTTAATAACTCTAAGTAGCCTGTAAGATGCTGCTGTGGAATTAAATGCTTAACAATAATTCAAAAACGGCTTACAGAAATTTAAGAATGTGGATCATTTAGTATAGCTGAAATTATGCTCCTGGCATATATGTATGACACATGAGAGCACTTACCTGGAAATTTATTACCCAGCTCTGAGCAAACAAAGCATGACCTACATTTGACTAAAGTCAGCTGTCTCTGGCTAATCCTATGGGCTTCTTTTTATTAATGTCACAATTGCTAATGTGGTATAACGTTGTCATTACTGAATAGCACAGCGGGATAAGCTGCAGCTGTTATTTCTCTTTCTATACCTACTAACTCATTAAATTTGAGTTTTGGGGAATACAAATTGTAAAGATTATTCAAATTCTGATTGAGAAATAGGACTACTGGGAAATTGGTGGTATATAAAGTAAAACTTTGATTCGAGGATTTTGGTGCTTTTTTATTAGAAAGATTGGAATGCTTGCAATTGATTTTTTATTTTTTTTTCCTAGTTCCTCAGCATTAGGCTCCAAATTAAACCAGAGGTAGAATATCAAGAAAAGTAATAGAAATAGGGAAATTATAGTGGGTACTATCCTTTCTGGTAAAAAGGTGAAGTACAAAGCTTGTGTAGTGACAACATGGAATGAATGAGTTTTGTACGAAGAGATTAGTAATGCTCTAAGTATCCCGTTGTTATTTTAAATAGCATATTTTCCTCATTTAAAAGACACAGAAAGTGCTGGAGTTTAAAGACTTTTAATTTAAACAAACATTTAAGGATTATGTAGCATACATAGAAACAGGTCTTTGGACTTTGGTATTTCCACAAAAACACAGATGGCAGCAAGTACTGACTTCTCCAAGAGGAAAAGAGAAGGTTCCCCATTTTTCTACTTCAGGATTGATACATTGGTGTTCCTTTTTCCTTTAATTATGGTAGGCTTTTCTGGGGGTCTTTCCTCATGCTAACTCTCTTCGTCCTAATGAAAATTTCTGATTGAAAACTTAATTTTTTTTTGATGGGATCAAAATTAAACTCTTCTTTCCCTAAAACCTTTTTTTTTTTTTTTTTAACTTCTATCCCAAACTGTGGCTGCTTATTAAAATGTAGGCAGAAATAGTTTCTAAAGCAAGGTCTTTTGGCCTAGGTACATCATGGTGATGTGTCTGTCTGAGAGGAACACTCCAGGGGCCTCTGGGCAGGCAGGCAGCCAGCCTTGCAGCCCTTGCAAGGGCTCCGTGGGAGCCCAGCCAGAGTAGGAGGAGGCATGTCTGGGGCTTTCCCACACCCCAGCTATTTCCTGCTTGCTTCAAAGCCCATGGAAACTGTGTCAGGCAGCACAAAGTTAGGTCAGTGCTCAGGGGTCAGGCTGCAGGGTGGATTTTAATGGAGCTAAGCTGATAGTTGCAGCTGAGGATGTGGCCATTAATTTCCATTCTATTGTTACAGTGAATAGGTTTACAAGCTAAATTCAGTACATGATCTATTGCTGTATTTCAAGGAGTGTAATTCCTTGACTTTCATAGATGAACCTGGAGAAAGGCAATGGTTTTTAATGATTGAAAAAAAAAAAAAGGGTGAAGGTGGGGAGAAGCAGTGCATAAGTACCCAAATACTGGTATTTGATCTTGTAATTGTAATGAGAAATACATGGGAGTTGGGTTAATCCAGAAGCTTGGATGAATCTGAATTCCTCAAATCAAGATTAAAGCCTCCTGCATTCTTTAGATAAATTGGAAAAGAAATTATCTTTTAGGCATTCATGCTCTTAATTACATTCTCTCCTCCTACCTCCTCTGCCAACAGAAAAAAATAACTGTTAAGTTCTACATTCATGTTTAAAGAGTGATGTCAGCTTCTAGGCTGTTGCTAACTGGTCCTGGGGATTGGTGATGACGTCTACAGTGAATCTTTCCACTCACTATGATAAGGAGATAGGTGCTCTGTAATGTTAATGAACTTAAAAATATGGGGAAGCAGTATGGAGAGGAGGGGACTTGAACTGGGATATCACAGCTGCAGAGATTAGCTGTCAGATGTTATATGTCAGAGCTACATTGGGCAATTTTTGCATGTGCTGGGATAGAATTTGTTCCTAAGAATTCTCTGAAATATATCTGTGATCATTGTAAATAATGTTCTCTAACCTCCTAAACTTTTCCTTTCAGCAACAGCATTCCTTCTGGTCTTGCTTCTATGTTTTGATTGGTTTTCAGATTTCCCCAAAGTGAAACTTTATCCCCCACCTTGTTTTCTTGTACAAGCTGGGTCTTATGTGAGCCTACACTCTTATCTTCAAAAAGCTTGATCCCAGTTGCCTTCTTGATCTGCCTGTTAAGTAATTTCTCAAGCTGTAACTACTACACTACCTTTTAAAAACTGAGGTTGATGAGGGAGCCTTGGGACAATAGAGAATAGTGGGAGCATAAGGGAGGAAATGCTGAGGACTCTGGTAGAACAAGGTTGGCTCAGAGTTTGAAGAATGCTGTGTATCTCTCTCTGCACGTGTGAATGATTCATATGGGAAATATGCCATGACCACACCGAAAACAAAACAACATCAGCTCAAATTCTGGTAGGATTTGTAGTGAGAAGAAATGTGTTTGCCTTTTTATTAGGCGGTTTGTGGTCTACACGAGTAGGCTTGAGGCTTCAACTTAATGCTTTGTGAGCTGCTGCCCACCACAGGCATTTTCATCCCAGTGGAGAAGAACTTGGTGAGCTGAAAGTCTCCCCAGGGTATGAGTTGGGAATGGGATGGCATGTGGAAGTTCTTATTGCGCTGCTTGCTCTGTAGAAAATGAGGATTTCAGGAACATAAACATAGGATTTCTACTGCATAATACAAATAAATATACTCAAAATTTGAGTTAAATACACTTAAAAGTTAATTATTGAAAGTTTCTAAACTGCAAATGCCAAGGATTTTATGTTAGCTAGCCACATGGCTGCATGTGGGAATTAGCTTAAATGATGCTTTGCAAAAAAAAATAAAAAAATCTCCTCAGGATATGTGAATATTCCACTTTTTTATTTTATTTTAACTGTCCCTGCTTCTCCCATTTCCTGCCTCATGTTTTATTGAAAATGGAGCAGAAGCCTTCCCATGCATCAAACAAAAGCAATTCACTGATGGTGCTTGAACAGGGAGACACACTCTACCTCTCAACTTTCATGTGGATCTGAGGCTGAAGAAAATAGTCTGTACAGATTACTCATGAAATGAGCAAGTATGATGCCATTTTTTTTCCCCACTCGTGCTGTAGGACTATTCTCTTGAAGGAATTTTTTCACTAAAGGTGCCCTTTCCCTTCTCTCTGATTAGCAGTTTGCTCCCTCTGTCTGTGACGGTTGATAAAGCAAGGGCAGCAGAAGAGCTAACTTGAAAGCATTATTTATCCTTTGATGTGGCTTTAGGGGAATGTGTGATTGCTCGTGAGTTTCAGATAGTTAAGATTAAAATTACTAAGAACAGAAATCTCTGTGAGTTTTGCTTCATCTTCATGAAAGCCAAAGCACTGAATGATCAACTTACTCATAGTTTCTGTCATTTCAGACTAGGAAAACGTTGTGGATAACAGGACAATTTTCTGACAAAGGAATGAAGTTTGGAAAGCTAAAAGCTTTAAGGAAGAGTGTATTCCTTTTGAATAAACATAGTCAGGTTTTTTTAGCTTGGATTTTGTTTTTTTTGAGGGTAGAGTGTGGGGTGGGGTGAGATAGGATGTGTGTTTGACAAGCTGTTCTAAGTTCTTACTTTTTAGGGAGAGGAGGTGAGATTTATCTGCTTCCTCTTCCTTGCTGTCTGCTATCCACTGTGCTTGACTCTCACAAAGTCTATGTGCCAAATGAGGAACCAATGGGCCAAATGAGGAACTTTGAAAATGGGCTATCTGTGCAACCCTGGGAAAGATGCTGGAAACAGATAACTCTGCCTACCTGCCTCCTGAAATGTAGTTCTTTTGCTTCCATGTTCCACGCAGGTATTTCAGGGAAGGTCACATTTTTTTGTTGCCATCTCTCCTTCCTTTCCTGTGGCCTAGTTGCCACTGAAACAGCTTGGATGTGTGTCCTCTGCCTTTTGATTTTCTCACAATAATGTGGGAGAAAAAAATCCAACAATTCCCTAAAAAGCAAACAAAACCATGCAGAAATTAGGGTTTCCATTAAGAAAAAACAACTTCTTCGGAAAAAGATCTCAACTCTACTCATAATCAACCAAAATATTTATTGAGTGTACACATTAAAGAACTTAATTTATGACATGACTGTGTATCAAAAAAACCCAAGTGAACTGAAAAGTGAGCAGTTTCATCAGTGCTTCTTACAGTGTCAATGGAAAAGCAAGTGTGTGAGCTTGTTAAGTCACGTGTGAGTAAACTGGTGTTGCTGTGTAGGCATATGGGAATAGGAGGGAACACTGGCCTTCAGCATAGAATTAAACCTGACTGAGAAATATTCTATAGCATGCAAAACATCTTGAAATGTTAAATGGTTGGGAGAAAATAATGTCCTTTATAGCTTTTTTGTACTGACATACTTGGAATCATAATCCTTTTTCTTTTAAACAAATGCCATCTTTAATTTCCAGATGCTCCTCAAAAAAGGCAGATAGATTCTCTCTTGGCTGCAGTTAAATATAAAAACATCTTTATCAATTTTTCAGGGAATAAATCTGCACTAGTCTTGTTATTTCTAGCCTGACAGACCAGAAGTTGTAAATCTTCAACATAATAAAATCTATTTTGCTAGATATTTCACCATGGGAAGGGCACTACTTTAATCAAGGGGCTATTTTAATTCATGTATGATTTTGTCCAAAGCTGAGTGTTTAAAGCAGCTGATCTATATCTGAACTTAGAACAGTTTTTTTGGTGAGCATGCAAATTAACTACATCATGTTATGAAAGTACCCATTTGTGACTAATAGAAATTATGAGACTAATGCTGCCTTTGTTCTCCTTTCATTATCCTCCTGTCCCATAGTGTAATATTGTATCTTTGGTAATATTTAATTTTCTGTAAGAAGAATAATGAAAAGAATAATGCTGTGAAGAATAAGGATGTTCTTTTTGCACAGGGGAAAGATCAAGACTACTGCTTGCCACATGGAGGAGCTCAAGTATCATGTTAGGAATTACCATAAGCCTGGAGAGCTCATTCCCTGGCCAAGCTAGTCTGGAAAAATAACTCCTGGGAGTGCCCTGGCCTCAAGTCTGCCCCTCTGTGTGAATTATGTTGCTGTAACTTTGTAAGAGTGTTATTTTTTTCTGTAGTAATTTTGATACTCTTTCCAACCGGTATGCCATACAGATCACGAAGACCTCAAACCTACTTACGCTGGTGAAAACCTTGGGTCTTGCTTTTCAGCAGTTTTCTATATCTGTTTCCCCAACTCCTCCTCCTGCTACAGCATGTTGGACTAATACAAAGGAGAGAAAAAAAAAAACAACGGAGGTAAAAGTCATTCTTTACTGTGCCATAGTGCATTGTAGATTTAGATAGCATACATTCAGCCTCAGATCTATCTGTACCAACATAAGAGGTCACTGACCTGCAGCTATTTTTCAGTCTCTTTTTTGACATACAAGTAATTTTTTTTACTCCAGAACTCTGCTAGTGGAGAAGTTTATGTGTTAATTCCCTAGTTAACTTCATGAAAATCTGTCTTCACTAGGTAAAATAACCAGCATAAGTCCCATGGCAGGTGAAGGCCTGGGCTGTCAGCTGTGAGAAGGGTGATTCTTCACATTGGCAGATGGACCTGGGAGTGGGGGCTGTGGGCTGTGCATGTCTTGGTCTGACCAGTTGAACCACCTTGGTATGTACTGGCTGGATAGGGGGTTCTTGTTTTCTGTTCCCCAGCTTATATGTAAGCTAGATAGTGAAAATAAAATAAAAAACATCAACTCGGATGAACTAGAAAAATCCAAAAAATGAGATGTGTTATAAACTCTGCAGGAGTCGGAGGAAGAGAAGCTAGAGGACCCCCATGCAGCTCATTTCTTAAAGTCAGGTTTTCAGAACTTGTTGTCTCAGTAAACATGTTTACCCTTGGTTTAAAGTACCAGTTTTAAACAATCCACGTAATTCTGTCTGAGGTGTGTGAGGGTGCACTTGTAGGAGCAGCACACCTGATAGCTTTTGGGGGAAACAGCTGGCCATAGTGAGTTGCTGAGTCAGAGGCAGGGATGGGACTGGGGAGGAAAAAGGCAATCTGAGGACCTCATCTTCTGAAATTATTGTCATGAACCGAGTATTTCTCTTTGGAAACAAGCTTTTCTGTCTCCCTTGACAGTAATACAATCACAACTCATGTCCTCTTTTGAGATGAAATCCTTTTGTTATCAGACTTTACTGATGAATTATTTTCAGATTATTGCTTCTCTTCTCCTTCCCAGAAAGTATAACCACTTATTATCACCCTGCTACCTGTGCAGGTTTGTGAGTTTGGTGTCCAACTGGCATAGGTGTAACATCTGCACTGTGTTGTAGGAATACACAAGCTTTTGGAGAAATTAAAAAAACCACCTCAGAATTTGTGGAGCAGATGAACTTCTGCAGTTTCCCTTTTATTTTTCCTATTGATGATCTCTGTTAAGGCACTGGGTGCTGCCATAGCCTGAAGAGCTTTGCAGTTCTTCAGTCACTATTAATTGTTTCCTGTAACTTGTTCCCGAGGGAAACAGCAGCCTGTAGGTCTTTCAGGAGGCAAAGGTAATTTAAAGTAGCCATTGCTGCTGCTTACTGGTTTAAGTTGCTGTGCAGGTTTTTGCTGCATGATCTGCTAAAAGTACAAATCTCGGTCTTCTGAAGTTGATGATTAGTGTATATTCTGTGATAGCTGTGTTTTCCTCCTAGGTCAGAACAATGAAAAAATATTCAAGTTTTCAATTTTTAAATAACTCTGAAAGACTTTATGTTCTTGTAAATCTTTGGTTGGAAAGGTTAAGGTAAATGACATTAGTTGCAACAAACCTTATTTATACAAAAAATTTCATTTTATTTGCCTCTGAAGAACATTAAATTTCTCAACTTGTTTCACAAAGATGTCTTGCCTTATTTCCTGAGATTTAAGGCACAAAAAAGAAGAAAATGAACTCATGATATTACTGTCTGAAACAGTTCAGAAATGTGACAGACATGATGGCCGCAGGGGTAGCTGCTGTTGCTGCTACAAGTTCAGCTGGAAGAGTGGCAGCAGGAATCACTTCTAGAAATCCAGAATGTCTATGTGAGTAAGCAGGATTCAGTTCTGATAAGCTAAATATGATCAAGCACTCAAGTTGGAACTCGGGTTTAGAATGTGGATCCTAAAAATTCTGTGTTTGTGCTCTTGTTTTTTTTTTGTATTGGGTGCAGTACTAACAAATTCATTGAGAAAGTTAATTTGGTTAAAGGTGTGGTAAATGCAGCAACACCACAGAAGTGGTTCTAAATTAGGGTGATAAATCATCTATTTTTTTTATTGCTGAGGCAGAACAAAAGATTGTGCATGCCAGGAATCATAAACTGCTATACACTTTAAAAATAAAATGTATGCTAACTTTATTGCTAGATTCCAATGAAATAATAGAAAAACTGTGGAAAAGGTACACCTTCTTTCAATTAAAATACACGTTCTTTGTATTAAGATGCAGCAATACACTGAGTAACATGTACTGTCCAAGAGATGCAAAGTAGTCTTAATTCTGTAGATTTGGAATGTTAGAAACCTTAGCTTAGGCCTGAGGATCTCCTTACAGAAACCTGATGTGAATAAACCTGATGTGCAGCTGAGCAAATAGAGGGCTCCACTTCACTTGGTAGGAATTGGCATTGGTGCATTGCATGATGAATAGGAGAGAGGAGATTCTGGCCAGGAAAGTGCCTTTTGCCCCTGCTTTTTGGCAGTTAAGTCTAACTAAAAGAGAGAAAGCTTTCCCAATATAGCTCTCCTGTAAAAATGCAATAACTTTATACACCCCTTCTCTCTTCAATCATTTAAGCAGCCCATAATGACACTGGGGTTAAAGATTTAATCTTAAGTTCCATGCTGAGAGTTTTTAACTGTGATAGTTCTTGAGGGATCTTTCAAAGAGCTGAGTTGTGCTGACCCTTTTGAGCAAGTCATTAATGAAAAGGCTTTGTGATAAATAGTAGTATGCTGATGACCTGCAGAGGGGGTTTATAGAGAAAGGCACTGATCTCTTAGGGTCAGTATAGCTGGTATTGCATTTTTAGTAGGAATAAGAGTGTTAATACTTCAGTGCCAGTCACAATCCATCTCAACAATTTAAATCTCTGCTGAAATCCCTACTACAGGGTCAACAACTCCTTTACACTTGACTTGCGCTTTCTTTCTGTGTGCTGTATAGAATTGCTGCTGTATGCAACAGCTGCTGAACTCATGGCTGTTGAAAGCCATTCTTCTGGGGTTTTTTTTTGTTTTTTGTTTTTTTTTTAATTAATGTTTGTAAGGTTTTTTGTTATCCTCAGAGAGGAGTGTGAATACAAGACTTTCTGTTCTTATTGTGCCAAATCTGGAGTTTTCCCTCAGGCCTCCATTCTTTGGGAGTCAAGTAGTGCTGAAGAAGGACTACAGTCCAGCCAGAGCCTGGCACACCTGCCACTGTACTGTGTCTGCTGCAGATGTTGAACTCCGGCAGTTTCTGTGACTTTGACAGGATTTCAGTGAAAATTCCTAGCAGCAGGTGCTGCATTGCTACCATGCTACTTTCTAGGTGCGTGCTTTTTGTTATATTGTACAGCAAAAGGCTGTGTTGACTTTGGAAATATAGCAGCAGCATAAGAGGATAGCATCTCTTTTTTGCCTTGAACAAACAAATAGACCTTAGCTGCTTTTTTTTTTTTTAATTTTCTCTTTCACCCCACTTATTCATATTCTAAAAAATAGATGTTTCCTTCTTTTCAGTCTTGAAAACCTGCATGATTGTAAACTTATACAATCACTCTTCAAGGGTAAAATCTATTTTTTCTCCCTCAATTTCCTTTTCAGCCTTTCTATTATTCCTCAGAATGCTGGCTGTAGGCATTGAAAAGCTATAAGTAGGTCTCATTAGGACTTTCCCCATTTTTTCCTTTCACCTGGAAACACATCTATGTCCCCTTATCCACCCACAGTCTAGGACATCCCCCAGCAAAAGAGACCACAGGAGAGATTGCCATTTCAGCTTTTTCATTGGTAAGGGTGGTTCAAAACACTGTCACCTTGCCCAGAGGAAAGAAATACTGGGGACTGTAGTCTCTGAAGGCAGTACTTTCTGCTTCTCTGGCATGGAAATGCTTTGTGAAGAAGTTGTTGTAATGCTGAAATGGTTGTGAACTTGATGGCCTTTTTTCGTAAAATCTATTTTGTCTCTAGTTGAATTCTCCTCCTTTCCCTATAATCCATGCCTACATTTGATGTTGGGGAAAGACAATATTGGAGGATTTTCAAGGGAACTATGCCTTTATCCATATGATTGCATGAAACAGCAGGAGTAGTCTATTTTTAAGGTGGGAGAGGGAATAACCAAAACTTTTGAAATTTAATTCTTTAAATATAGATACTAAATAACAGATCTGACTCTCTTCAGAAGTGATTAGTAGTCTCTACATTCTGTGTGAGGGAATGTTAAAGGCTTTTTCAAATAAATGTTGTGTTTTTTCTGATGCTCAAATACTAAAATTCATGTGCCCAAGGATAGAGAAGAAAAATACAGAAATTTATACAGATATTTTAACTTTGCATTCCCTAACAGACTTGCATAGAGCATACAACAAAAGAATGAAAAGAATAAAGCTTCCTTATCTGTAAAGCACCAGAAATGTGTTTGAGGAGCTATCCTGATATCTCATCTAGGCTAGATGAGATAATGCCTGATTAGAATATTTATGATCACTGATGAGAAGTAGGAATGATAATATTCACTATCTACAGTATTCTTTAACTTCCCTGCAGGCTGAAATGCTTATTGAAGTAGTTGTAGCATGTGGAGTACTAATACAATACATAAGGATCATTGTGAGAAGAAAAGCTTTTAAAATAACTTTTCTGCAATTTCTCTCTTTGCTCCTGGATGTAAATCTTGCCTTAATGAAATACACTTAGAAAACATTCTGAAAAGTAACGCAGAAGATTTTTTAAACATTAATAAGACACTTTTTCTTTACTAATTGCTGAATGGCTTTGCATTAAACCTGTACTTTTTCACTTCGAATACATACAGCCTTTCTTCGAGTTGAGGGAAGGTATTTGCACTTTTCTAGCATGTGGTTAAGTTTCAGCTGCCCCTTTGAAGTGTTTAATGTCCTAATCCTCCAAGCGGTCTAGCACAAAGCTCAGCTGGAACTGCACCGGGATGATTGGTTCAGTCTGGCAGAGAAATGAGAAAAGCCCCACAGATCCAGGCAAGACCTCAACAAATGGGAAGGTTTTCAAACTTTCCCTACCTCCTTCCAACCATTATCAAGCACCTGCTTCATGAGGAATTGTCTTTGGCTAAGATTTTTTTTTTTTTCAAAATCTTGCCTCTGGGTCTTTTTTGGAATAAGAGTTTTCAAGAAAAACATTGTGTAGGCTGAAGGACATGCTAAAATTAGCCATTAACAAAGCTTTATTATGGCTGTTTTGACTGTACTCTTCAAATGTTTCCAGTAAGCCCTTGTTCAGTCGGCTTTAGTCTTCATGTGACTCCAGTTTCCAGAAATCCAGCTTTGTATTCCTTTTGATACTCTATCAATATCTCTCCCTCTCCTGTCTTTTATGCTGTCTCTGAAAGTCTAGTCCTGCAAGATGTTGAATGTACTGGATATAATTAGAGTCATGAAAAATTCTAGTGTTTATTGGTTGTTGCTCACAGCAACTGTTTATCATATGCCAAACACTTCATAGGCACATAAGGTAGAGATGCCATTCCAAATGTCTCTCCACACTTTTTAACAGTGTATACATCAGTGGTACTCTTTTCATTCCTGAAATTACACACATACTTTACTGCACTGGGATTGAAGTGCTCACCATTTTGCAGAGTATCAATCTTGAAGAATATATGTGGTGTGAAGTTTGCTGTGTCTACCCTGAAAACACTTTGTATGCTGAGTATACAAAATATAAAGCAAGCCAAGCATATTCACAGCAGATTAAGTGAGTGCAGACAGGCCTATAGCTGCAAGGTATGCTGCAGTTCCCAGTTCCTGCCCTTGGCAAATTATTCCTAACACTGGAAAGCAGAGTTCTGCCGAGAGGAAAAGACCCTGTCTCTTATTAAGGCAGGAGACTTTTGCTGATATCATAAGCAACTAGCTTTCCAAGGTAAAAACAGATACGACAGAACCAACACTTGATAAATATGACAGATGAACAGACTTTTACAGAGCAACAATATGTTGTGCTGTTTGATTGCTCACTGTTTGGCAGACCAGTTGCAGATGATTGCATGTGAACTTCACCTCACTGGATCAAAATTACTCTAATGTCTCCTTCAATAGATGGAATATCTCTTTCATATGCTGCTTCTTCAGATTTCCAAGAGAAAATAATTTTTAGTATTTTTGTGTCTACAACTTTTATAACAAGTGGACCATAAATCTCCTCTCTAATATTGTGTGCTCTATAGTACTTGTGGTTTATCACAGGGATAATTTTATAACTTAAGTCACATGGGAACTCAGGTTGTAAACTGTATGTTTGTTCTAAATCTTCAGCAGTTTGTTCTGATCCAACTCATGGCTGCACTTCTAATTCCCTCCTGAATATGCTTTAAAGTAAGTTGTGCAATGGATTTTTTTATACTTGCCTTTACTGATATCCCACTGAACAAATGAACAGTGAGAAATATTATGCTATGCTTTTATAATTTTGCTTTTGATGAAAGTTTTATTCTTAACCAGTGTTTCTGTTCATTGACATAACTAATTTTGATTAAAACGCTGTGGTTTGCTTATCAGGCATTTGTATATATTTATCCTAAAAGCCCAGTTACTCTATCTTCTTTGTTTGTTTTGGTTTTGTTTTGCAACTACACTGTGAGCTGATGTAAGAAAAAAATGGTTTCTGAAGAAAGAAATCTTATCATTATACAGTTTCAAGGACAGGAAATAATTTTTCTAAAATCTTGACATGATGCGAGTGAGCTAAGGTATAGCATATGTGTCAAGGAATGCACATTTGTGGCCAGCCCGGTGGATGTGGAGTCCTTTGGCTGTCTTCTTCACATCATCCAAGCATAATGCAGGTTATTGTTTGCATCACATTACATTACATTAGTACAAAGTGCAAATCTTTAAGTACAGATTTTCCTCCTTTCTGATAACTAAAAGAGAAGATAACTTTCCTTCCTAAGCATTTTGTATCTCTTTACCAGTCAACTGTAAAGCTTCTCAAGGGACGTCTCTTTTGTAGTCTTAATGCAATGCTTGCACATCCCAGACTCTTGACACATAATCTTTTAAACTGCACAAAGAGCTGTGCTCTGTCATACTAAGTCTTCTACAAAGATGAGTCGTGTTTATTGCACTGGGTGTATTTAAACTATTTATCCTACATATCTGTTTAAACTGATGTAGGTAAAATACGCAGTTACTATGGAGAGTCTGTAAATCTGGCATTCTTGCAAGGCCTAAAGCAATCAGCTATTGCCAGTGCAGAGCCATAGAATGAATTTAAAATAATCACTTTATGCCAAGTCTTTCTTAATGTACTTGCAGGTCTAGTGGTAACAGGAAATAAAAAGATAGTGATAGCTCATCTAGGGATGATTCTATTATGTAGAATAATCTGAAGCTGTAGAGAAAACCATACTGTGGGCAGGAGAGCCCAGCACTGACAAGACTTTCATCAGACAGTTGATTCAAAAAGATGTGGCATTTATCTTAATTTTGCTCTTTTCAACTTCAGTGACACCATTTTGCCACTGAGTGGGAGTAAGATTAGAATAGTGCTGAACGTCTTTGTTAGATTATTTCAAGGTGGCAATTTTCTGGATTTGTAAAGAACTCTACCTACTCGGCACATAGAAATCCTACATTTCAGACTAGTTCTTGAATATTCAATGCAGCCATAGAAAATTTCAGAAAATTTGGAGCAAAATCTCTACATGAGTTTCGCTTCTCCAGTTGTAGTGAATAAAAGTATTTTTTGTATGTATACCCTTTTAGATAAAAATATACAGAAGTTGAGCTTAGCTGAGGTTATGGTATGTTGAAAATTTTTTAGTGTCACTTTGTTTTTTCTCATTTGAAGTTGTATGTAGAAATTTAGTCCTGCTTGGGGACCATTGATCTAGATCTGTTTCTTCCTATAAACATAAAAACCCCTAAACCCATTCATTTAAAGAGAACACCACTAGGAAGACTTGTAAAAATTTTTTTTTTTCAGTAAAGTTGCTGATTTGGAGGCAAGATTGTCTTTTGATACTGGAGTACTTAGTGCACTGTCACAGGTCACAGAATATTGGTTTTAGTTGTTCTTTTCTCTGGTGCTGCCATTTCCCTCCTTATTTTCTGCTCTTTAATTGAGACCCACAGGCTATTCAGCAGGAGCAGGTCTAGATTAGCATTTCTGTCAGTCTGCATGTGCTGTGACCTGGTACTCTTTCCTTCACTGGGTCCAACAGTTGTTTCTGGCCTCTCCTATTAGCCTTACACAGTGCACAGGGCCTCTTGCCAAGGCTATCCTAAAGCTGTTTGACAAATTCTAATAGAAACTGGTGAAATTGGGATGGTTTTCAGTGGTTTGACTTGGTCAGGATGAGTTGCTAAGATCAGGTATGACCTCCTTCCCAGTGGTTTCTAGTCATGAAGCCTCACAGCGTTGAGCAGTGAGGCAAGCAGCAAGCCCTAATCCCTGAGTGATTCTCTCAGCTGGGCTACATTGATCAGCCTTTATGTTTCTGCAGCTTTTCAAAAAGGGAAAAGGAAAAAAGATTCTCTGAGCCTAAATCCCTTTTGAGCATAAATCCCTTCTCAACATGAACTAAAAATGGAACTGGGGAAAGTACTGGGGTTTCTTTCCAGCCTCTGTGCAGTACTGTTTTTGAAACAGGATTTTAAATGTTAAGTTTTGGGGACTGATGTTTTCTGCCTCTAAGAGGAAATCTGTAAAAGCAAGTCAGGGAACTGGGGCAGACACTTTTCTGGTAGGAACCTACTCTCACTTTAACAGGGCTCTGTGCCCAGAAAACAGGATTTCCACCTTGCATTCTCCTCTGAAGACCTGATCCTACAATCAATTTATTTCTTTGCTAGTGGATTTTGCTCTCTTGCACTTCTGTAACAGTTTTTACGAGACTGTGGGCTTATTAAAATCCTAAATACTCCTAGAGAGGCTGAGAATGTGACAGTTTTGGGAATTAAGCCATCCAAAGCCATCTAAACTTGTAATTGTGTTTGTATCTGACTTCCTTTCCATTTACTAGCAGATCATAAAAAAACCCCAAAACAAGAACAATAAAACCCAAACAAAAAACCTCAAACCCTACAAATGCAGACATTGATTTTGCTGAGATAAAAAGAAAGATTGACATGAAAGACAGGAGGGAATTCAAAATGTATTAAAGAACGATTTGAAGAGTTCTGAAACCAGAAAGTTTCCTGTTAGACTAGCAGATGTTATAGCCCATAACCGGTCCCCCAGTTTTTATGGAATGTGAAACTGTTGGACATTTTTATTTGAAGGAGCTAGACGCAAGAGTATAAATCTTTGTTTCAGGGAATTTGAGAATGTGTCAAACATCTCGGTGTACAAGAGGTCTTTGAAGTATGCTGCTAAACTTTGTGCTTGAAGGAATTAAAGGATGTTGTATAGCTTAGTGTGAAAGAGAACTTCAAAGCACACTGAGAAGAAGTGAAGGATCTGCAGTAATGAAATTTACAGTGAAAACCCCTAGTAAGTCTTCCTTTTTATGTAGAATAACAACATGATATTTATGAAGAAGGCCTGTAAGATGGTGACTGAACAGTCACTGAGATATATAGAATTCTTTATCATGTAGTGTTTGAAATCCAGCAAATAGTGATGAAACAGCCACGGTTCTTCAAGGTGCTGAGTTTAGTGGGTTCCTATGATCTTCGATTTTCAACTGTTTCTTCTATTTAAAATATTTGTATATTTAGTTAAGCCTTGATTTTCTGCAGTGACAACTGTATTTTTGTGGGGTTTTGGGAGAGGGAGGCAGGAAGGTGCTGGGTCCACTGGAGGGAGGGTGTTGGAGGGTTCTTAGAGGGAAGGGGCAGGAAAGGGGATATTTCATTTTAAACGGTTCGCTGGCTCCCCGTTCTGTTATAAATCCTGTTTTTTTCCCTTAATAGCCTTCCTTCACTTCCCTCCTCCCCCCACCTTGCCCTTCGGGCTGGCTAGAGGGGAGGGGAGGGGGTGCCCGCTCTCTTTCTCACTCGGGGAAGGCGGCGGGGGCCACCCAACTGTTCCCCCCACAGCAGGAACTTACCGAAACACAGCGGGTCCCAGCGGATGTGGCTGCGGGTGGGAGACGCCGGCCGGAGGCAGCTGGCTGCAAGCCCAGTGGCGGGTGCTGGCAGACACGGCGCTGCGTGGGGTCTGACAGTTTTCCCAAGTTTTTGCGGCATGGAGTGGAGCCCGGCGCCGACTGGCTGCTGGCTGGTGCCAGGGAGAGAAAGTTGCTGCGCTGTTCCCTGTCCCATCTGTGGGTGGTGGCCGCCTGATCCCTCGTGTCTGCGGTGGGCTCTGGTGGCAGCAGGGGCGCAGACACCCACTGGTTGTTCTTTGCCAGCGGTGCCCCGGTGCCCATGGCCGCAGGGCAGTAATGTCAGAAGCGCCCCAGTGGCCGTGCCGGCCCCCCACGCAGCCATGAGGGAGCCTGGCAAGGGGTCCCGCGGTCCCAACAGCCCTGGGAATGGCCCCCGTGCGGCGATGTGGGCGTGGTGGCTGCTCGGGCGGCTCCTGTGGCCCCGGTGGCCTCGGGGACCCCTTTTTGGGGGTTCCCGCAGACAGCAGGTGCCCTGGAGAGGAGGCAGCCAGCCCACGGCTGGTAAAAAAACATGGCACTGGGAAGCAGCAGGCTCGCGATTTTGGCAGGAACCACCATTTTGCTGGAGCCAAAGATCTCGGAAGAGGGGGTGGAGCCCGGACTGCTGGCCAATCCGAAGAGGCGAAGCCAGGAAGAAGACGGCGAGATTCGCGCAGGACTTGGCGAGCTTAAAAGCCTGAAGAAACGGAAGCTCTTTCTCTTTGGCTTCCGGCAAGCTGGAGAGCAGCAGCACGGCCCCTCTTCTCCAACTTCCAGGCCCCACAGCCTGACTCTGCCCACCTCCATTGGCACCAGAGCCAAGCCAGCATAACCACAAGTGGAAAGCTTCCCCAAATAGCTTCCCTGGGTCCGGGGTGTGTGTGTGTGTGTGTGTGTGTGTGCTTTTCACTGTGTTGTGTTTTGCAGAGGCTTCAAGGGCTGGGAGTTACTATCACCAGAGAGAGAGAGAAGAGGAGCGGCTTTCCCTTCCCACTGCTTCTCCCTGGCCAGCCTGCCTGGTCTTTGAAAAGCAGTTCCCTTATTCCCTTTTTTCTTTTTTTCTTTTCTTGCGTGGTTCTTTGTTGGGTGTAATTCTGTGTTAAGTCTGGGACTCCCATAAACTGTTTGCTTTCTTTGGTTGAGTCTCAAATGAATAAACTGTTTTCCCTGTTGTTCAAATTCTGTTCAGTCTTCTTGTCACTGTTGAGCACGCCCCTTAGTGAAAACAGTGGCGCTAAACCACCACAATTTTCAAGCTGAACTATTAGAAATCTTTTAGGTTGCTGGGCACTGGTCATACTTCTGAGCTGTAGCCTACTTTAAGGATGTTGATGTAAGTGTTAAGGATATTCTCGTAATATTTCAAGAAAATGTTTGGAGAGGTGAGAGAGAAAAATCCAAGAGATGTACTTTAGGAGAGAGCTGAAAGGTGTAAAAGAGCACAGGACCTTAGGGTATAATGCCTTTAAAGATTTATCTAATTTTGGCAGAGACTTCCAGTCACGTGCTTCCTGCCAGTAATAAAGTTCTTTAGCTTTTTCTCATTTTTTCCCTGCTTAGTACCTGCATGGGAATGCATATAGAGATGTCATCTAAAGGGAACTAAATGTTCAGCTGGGAGGACCATGAATCCCTGGAGACAAAAGTCAGCAGAAGTGACATTTGACTTGCTTTGGCTGAATTTGGATTTTGAAGGCTGTGTCCAATAGGTAAAAACTGGAACAAAATAAAAAACTAGGTTGTGAATTTAGAGTGTATTAGCTACTACATGCTAATTGCTTTTTCTACATTTTGGTACGTTTGAGGGAAGGGATGCCTTCCAAAAGGACATTGACAGGCTTGAGAAGTGGGCCAATGCGAACCTCATGAAGTTCAACAAAGACAAGTGTAAAGTCCTCAATGTGGGCTGGGGCAGTCTCCAATATCAGTACAGCCTGGGGGGCGAATGGATTGAGAGTAGCTCTGAGGAGAAGAACTTGGGATATATTGGAATATTGGTGGGTTCACAAACGCATATTGGATATGAAGTGGCAATGTGTGTTTGCAGTCCAGAACACCTCTCAAAAGCAGCATCACCAGCAGGCTGAGGGAACTGAGGTGATTCTCCCTCTCCACTTTGCTCATATAAGACCCCACCTGGAGTGCTGCATCCAGCTCTTGGGCCCCTAGTATAAGAAGGATGTCGACCTGCTGGATCAAGTCCAGAGGAGGACCACGAAGCTGATAAGAAGACTGGAACACCTCTCCTGTGAAGATAGGCTGAAAGAGTTGGTGTTATTCAGCCTGGAGAAGAGAAGGCTCAAGGGAGATCTTATTGTGACTTTTCAGTCATTAAAGAGGGCTTATAAGAGAGATAGAGAGAGACTCTGAAACAGATTGCTCAGACAAGCTATGGATGCCCCATTCCTGGAAATGTCGGTTGCATGGGGCTTTCATCAACCTGGACTAGTGGAAAGTGTCCCTGCCCATGGCAGGGTGTTTGAACAAGGCAATCTTTAAAGGTCCCTTTCAACCCAAAGTATTATATGATTCTATATTCACAGTATGTATTAGGTGTTCCCAGTACCTTTGTTTTCTTTCAAAGCAGGAGAATCCAAAACTATTTTTTGTTTTCATGTAAAATAGCAGCTAATGCACATATTTCACTCTCTCTGTCCGTGGCTTTTAAGCTAATCCTAAAGAAAATGTTGCTTGGGAGTGTTTGGAAGAAGTGATCATAACCAGGATGAGATGCTGATGCAAGGACTGGATTAAGGCGTGGAGCAGGCAGGACTAATGCAGTTGTGGCTGGTAGAAGGCACTGACAAAGACAAGGCTAGTGACCAAGAACAGAGGAAGGCCATAGCTACTAGGAGCTGTCAGCTGACTCAGGGACAGAAGTTTGCAAAACCAACTTACTAAAAATCCTTGAATGACTGCTCAGAAGCCATGTACCCAGAGAAACTCTTTAGAGCATCATTCTTCCAGATTATAAATTGAGTGAGCTAGTTTTATAATCTAGATTTTTGAAAAACCAAAAGAAATTAAACCACCCCTGTTTTTGCTGCTTCTCCAAGTGACAGCAGTATGTTAACTAAAGCAATGTAAATGAGTGCTGACTCTAGTTTTTTTCTCACTTAGCTATGAAAAGTATTGAAAGTTTCTTTGGTGATGTTTATTCAAATTTACCAGCTGGAAAGAAGGGGGAGAAGCTGTGGCTTCAGAGATTCATTGTCAGCTGTGCCATGCATCTCCAGAGACACTTAGATCAGGCTTTAGGGTCTTTGTCCTATACAAAGCTACTGAGGGCTGCCTACACTTCATTATGGTGTTGGTCTTGACATTTTTGTGGGTTCATGGGATGAATAAATGGCTAAGGTCAGTACTGGACTCAGTGACTTGTCTTCTGCTAAAGCTTGGCAGAAGGTCACACACACTTCCTCCCTTTTTTGAATATGACATAATCCAGCAGTGCCAGTGTCTGTTTGAATATAGGAAGAAAAATGAAGATCCTTTAGATCTTATACTGTTACCTCTTTCTGATATCTTGCAATAAATGCCATAGAAAAACTGTTAAGTGAGGCACAGCTGTAATTCTAGTACATTTTCACAGAGCAAGTACTTTCAAAAGTATCCATTGGAGGACACTAGAACACTACAGATCACAGGAAATATGGTGGTTGTACTTTAAAAATTGCACATTGCTATTTTAGAAGAAAAATGAAAGTAGAGCATTTTTTGTTTACATAACACAGTCTGAAAATCCATTATTACTTGACAGTTTTTCTCTGTCTGTCACACCTTCTATAGCTCCATTGTTGGTTTGTATTTGTTTTTGGGAGTGGTGGCCTCTGCTTACACTACGTTTGCTTGTGCAGTCATTTGTTCTAATTTTAAATAATTCTCAGTTGGGCTGGAGCTTTTCTGTTAATATTTTCTTTTTTTCCCTTTTCAGCTTTTAATCACTTGCAAGTGTTACATTAGGTTTTGTATCTCATTTATATTTTAAATGATTACTATTCTTGCATCTCCTTGCTTACGTCTTACAGAAAAAGTTTAATGAGTGGCTTATCACTAGTAATATAACTGATATACAATTCAGATAAATTAGTGCTGGATTGAGGAATGCTTTATTCAACATGATTCTCTGTGAATGGAAGAAAAAAGGCTTTAAGTTTTGACTCAGTCTAACACAAAACCCCTCATTTACCCTCTCAGTGACTCCTTTCTGCTCAGTTCCATTGCATTCACAATTACAAAATTACAGATACTGAAATTATTGTTCTCCTCTGCCATTCAGAGGGTGGAGGTAGAAGATAACTATTTAAGGGTTTTTGGTGGTTCATTTTTTTTTCCTTTTCCTATCCTTGGTTCTAAGGTCCTTCAGAGCTTTGAATTTTCTATTACTTTTATTCACACCTGTGGTATTATACTCACTTTTCTTCCTAAATTCCATGCCAGTCCATCCTTTCCATTTGAAGAAATCTTTCTTTTCTACTTGAAATACAATGGCAGTAGGATGTCATGCATCACCTTGAAATTTTCTCTTGAATCTGATGTTTAAACATGAAATGCTTATTTATATCTTTCTTAATATCTGATTTCCATGTGAAATAATTTGGAATGTATGAATAAAAGCTCATTGCAAGTGGTGGGAAGAGAGATGTGAGTTGTGGGTAGGATAGCATGTGCTTTCTGGTCCTGCTACTCTGGTGACTTTGTGATACCTCCACTGTCAAATTTTTATGTTTCCTTGTTCCAGTACGTGTAAAATAGGTTGTGTTGTCACTTTTACATTAATTCATGAAACTATACATAAAGTATTTATTCAGTGGCTGACAATGTAATAGTAATTTCCAAAGAGAAAAATATTGTATTAAGTTGTTGTAACCAATTTTGAGAGCTTAAGGCTTTGAGGCCTGTTTCAGAATTTTTAGTTAGCCTGAAAGGTTTCTGTCTTTCACAGCAGCCTGAACAAGCAAAGCCAGAAATAAACAAAGAACATCTGCTGAGTGAAAAACACTTTGAAATGTGGCTATACCAAAACAACGGTAAAACTTTCTCAAAATGTAGCTGTGGTTCTCACAGTGACTTGAAGCCTTTCACGGTAGCTTAGATCTCTCGCACAACAACAGCAACTTTCCCTTATCAACAGGTGCTCTGCAAAATATGTTTTGCAGAGCTTTTCTCATGCTTTTCCTGGAAAACAATTCTAGCCAGTGTCAAAATAATAGTGAAAGTTCCCAAAGCAAAAAAGATGACATAATGCTTAGTTTTGAACCAATAAGATTGTTAAAAACAGGTATGCTGACCAATAAGGATGTAAAGCGCTGGTTTCTAAAAGATATAAAAATCCTATTTGTCTCTCATTAAAATGTCTTCCTGCATCAACCTACAGAAACCGTGTCGTTGCTATCTCCATTGGGAACGACGACATGAAATGCTTCTTGTAAATAATTCATTTGAACTTGGCTTTTCACTCCTTATTTTTGCATAGGGTCAAGCTCTAGAGTGGTAAGTATATTTACACTTCAGCGACCTTTATACAACTTCAGCTTTAGTTCTTAGTTTAGTTTAAAGGACAAACTAATGCTTTGCAAAGTTCAGGAATCAGTATATGCACAGACACAGAGAAACTATGATCACATATGACATTTCCATTTTATTGCACACAAATTTAACTGTGGATCATGAGCTTGAGTTAGTACTTTGTCCTTTCTTTTCCCTGTTACATTGCATGTGATACTGTCTCTCTGCTTATGCTTGTGCTCAAAGTCTGTCCATGGTATTTAATTCTTTTAAATTGGTACATAATTGTGATAAAGAAGCATTTATGAGGGAATATTCTATTTAGAATGTGACTTCACAGAGATATGTCTGATTAATTTATTTTTGTCCCCTATTGTTACCTTACTCAAATGATTTCTTGATGCCTACTCTAGGTATCAAAGCATGTAATAATAGATAGCATCAGATAATGTAAGAATCTGCTATTATTTAGTAAAAGCCACTATCTCTACTTGATTCTAGACAGTTGGTGCCACACCATCTTCTGAAATCTTACAGGGAGAGCCTGTTAGGAAGGCTGTTTGTCAGAAACTGCTCTTTCCCATAATGTTTGTTGTGCAAAGGAGAAGGGTGAATGGATAGCCTTGGTGCTATTGAATGCCTCTGTGTACAGGCAAAGCAGAGAAATCTCTGAGATTTAATCTACAGTTCTGCCTATAATGGACCAGGCTACTCCCCTGCTAGTTACATCACAGGTTATCTTTCCTGTCTGATTGGTTTTCTTGTTTTTCCTGGCTCTAAGCAATGTTTAACATTGTTCAGGTATCTCAGCCTGGCCCAACACTTGTAGTAAGGATTGTGTTTCACGTTTAGTAAGAAATATGAATTGAATAATATCAAACTGAAGCTCAAAAATTCTAAATGAATTATGTCTAAGGTAGGTAGAAGTCCCTAAAACACTTTTATAATGTGAAATTTGAATTTTAAAAAATTAGCATTTTTCCAGGTTTATGCAACTGCTTCCTCTGAAGAGTTATTTAAACTCTACTTTTGATTATTGTAATTATTATCCAAATTGCATATGCCATAAAATTATTGCAGCTTCCAGAGGCCTTTAACCTCTACTATGGCAGCTTTAGTTCCTGCTTGTCAGCAATTCATCAGGTACATCAAGTATTACATGCATTGGAGCTCACAGATGGAAATGAATTTTGCCTTTATATTGGTGATAAATTGTTAATGAATCCAATATAAGCAGCCTGAAGAGAGATGGTGACTGTCTCTGATTTGCCACTTCCAGCCATGAACATTAATATTCAATATGATCAAGGACTTTAGTTAAAATTAAAGGCTATGTGATTCTAATGCATATTAGAAACATTTCTCTACATTTGTGGTCAATGTTGTCATTGGTTTGAGTCATTGGTCATTGGTTCTGATTGATGCTGTCTACCATGCCCTTATTTCTCTTGCTTATGCACCACAGGTTGATAACATGGATGTTTTTTTAAACCAAATGTCATTAAATTAATATGAGGAAGCATACTGTCATTTGGGAAAGATCAGGCAGGTAAATTTAATTTTTCTCCAGGACAGTATTTTGGATGTGAGTTGGCAGGAACCTGCTTACATAAGGTAGAAGGTTTATTACTGGAAACTTTTACAGAATTGGCCAGCCAAAAATTACAGAGTACCCTTGGAAAACTAGGGTGCTGTTTTCACTTGCCTTTCTTTGCCCACATGACAGTTTCTTGTTTGGAAATACAGCACTATAGACTGAGATGAAAAACAAATATGGAAAGGAGACTTAGAATTGTCCAGGGGATAAAAAACTTGTTTATTTTCATTAAAGCAATGGAAAATTAGAAAAGGTTTTTTGAATTGAATGAAACTCCTGCTCCTCTTACAGTGCTGTCATACGATCAGAAATGGATTGTCTTGTGCCCTCTTAGTCTCTCTAGGAAGTAAGACACTATACTGGCTAAAAATCCACCTTCTGACTTTCACCCCAAATTGATTTGTGGCTAGTTTCATGCCTGCTTGTTCTTGATTCACCTTGAACCTGAATTTAAATGTATAGTTTCTCCTCTAGATGTTTCTCTCCTGTTATACTTATGGATAACAACAGACTTCTTCAATCTGCATTATCTCAGAAAAAGAATGACTGCTACTGCTACTTCTGACTTTGTGCCCTATTTGAGGAATGAGTGTACACAGCAGAATCCCTGTCGTGGATCTTGCCGTGGACCAGAATGACCCTTCTTCCCAGGTGTCACTTTTGGAGCTCTGCTCTGCAGTTTTAGTTCTTAGAAGCAGCACTCTGCTTGGGAGTAAATGATGTAGTCCTGGAACAAAGACCAGTACTATTGAGGAAATTTGTAAACTGAAGTTATGATGATTTTCTGCTGCAGACTTTGTACTGATTTTTAGGTGTGATGAACCATCATATTTGAAGGTGACTAAATTAAGTGTGTGGAATTTGAAGTAGGTTTCAAAATCTCTAAATCTAATAGAGTGTACAAAGTTGCCTGTTAGATTATTAGAAAAGAGCCTATTGAAAAGGGACAGAAAAAGTGCTGGGTGATTGGATTAGTTAATGAAATGTTTATTATGAAAGTTATGTGTAACTAGATTTAACTATCTTAAATATCTTAACTACAAAAAAACCCCGTTAATGGTAATTCCTGAAGGACCAGCTTTGCCACTTTTTCCTTCTTTCTTTGAGTTACACTTTAACTATGCAACTTTGTCTGCACTATAGAAGTTATTCAGAGGAAGGGAGTGATTGAATTCAGAATTCTGACTGGACTTCTAGGTAATTCCAGGCATGGACTTCTCAGGTTTATTCCATAATGAATGTCTGTGGTTTGAGTGGTTTGGAAGTAACTATTCTGAATTCACTTTTAAATCCTTTTTTTTGTAAGCAAGTCTTTACTGCTGTCAGATACTTTTTGCATCTGGATAATCAATTATTCAGAGTATTTTGTAATTTACTCTAATAATTCATTAGTTGGAACCAAATTCTATTCTTTCATGAAGCGGAGATGAAGCTGACTTAATGGCAGTGAAGTTTTACTATTTCTGGCCTTAAACAACTGAATAATGGAAGAGTGGAGACAGAAAGGGAACGAGTGAGCATGAATTTTTATTTTCTCCAGACAGCATACTCTGGTACAAGAAGACAGTGAGGACAACATATTTATTGTTACTTACCACTAAATCTTACTAGCAGTGCTTTGGACACTCCAGAGCTAGATTTCATCATTTTCTCTGCTTCCTGCAGTTGTCCCTGCTCTCTCTCCTCCTACTCTTTCTGCTGGAGCAAGGATTTTGTGGAAACTGATGATTTTCTGCTCTGCTGCTGTTACAGTGAGTGAGACTGAACTTCCCTTTTGTGACAGGCTGACAAAATCCAAACAATATTAATTGTTAGAGGTACTTACATTCAGAGTATGCTGTCTTGAGAGTTTTTTTGGCTTAGCTGACTCATGAGGGAAGCCTTTCTTTAGATAGGTATAAAGAATCCAGTTTCAGAGTTAAATTATTGCTACCAGGGGACTGTGCCTTGTGCAATTCCATTGCCACCATCTCTATCCTTGGGCTGAACAGTTTACTGTTAAGACTTGTTGCTCTGCATCTCTACACAAAGATCAGTGCCTAATCAACAATATGACAAAGAAATTTTAAATGGTAACAGTAAATCTCAATTTCGCTTTAATTTTAGTTTTTATTCTGATGTTGTGCTCCTTGCTAATGTATTTGTGGATGACTGACAGAAGCTGACACTATAAAGGTGTGATTAAACTTTGTGGATATCCATCTTGACTCAATAAATTTCGATTTGACTTTTCAGGCTGAATTCTCCTTCATTAGCCTGGAGTCTCTTGTTAACTTACAGATACTTTCCTCCATTCCATTTCCTTAGATTTTATCAAACTTGTTTCTATTATATGAACTAGAATAAATTTTGATTTATGGGAAGCTTTGTTCAATAAGGAGTTAATTGTCCTAAAGAGTTCCCATTGCCCTTTCCTGCCACTGGCAATCCCATCGTGTTCTGGTAGTTGGTAAGAGAAGATGAGAACCTGGAGGCATTATGCTGGTCTCTTGTAGAAGTAGTCAGGTACGGCTTAAAGATGCTTTAAAATTTTGCAAGATAGACCATAAAACTTACAGAGTTTTTTAAAATGTATTTTATTGGTATTAAAAATAAGATCTACATTTGCATGCATTCTTTTGTTATGGTAGTGTGCACACCATCTGATAAGCTAGAATTGTGAAAGGTCATCTAGAGGAAGAATAGAACAAAATTTTCTCTGTCTGTGAAAACATCTGCAGATCTAAAATAAAAAAGTGGGAGGAGGGGAGAAGAGAGTGGAACAAACCAGAAACTCTAACAAGGACATGAGTTGCTTACAAATAAGTATAAACTTTCTCTGTAAGACAGTCTGATAATACCGAACAGGGGAACTGGATAACGGGAGCTGATGATCACTGGTTCAGGACAGATTAGTTTGGGGATGCTAATATCTATAATAATATCTATTATAGAAGAGATATTCTATAATATCTATGTATTGTGAGAATACAATATATTGTGGCTTCTTTTAGACCTCGTGCTGGAGCCCTTATTTTTCAGTGAGATATAGTTACATAGAATTACATGGAATTAACAAGGTTGGAAAAGACCATAAAGATCAAGTCCAACCTATTACCTAACCTATCAACCTACCCAACACTATCCCATCATCTAAACCATGTCAGTTATGGTGAGGAATAAGTTTCAAATCCATTAATTTTGTGGCAGACCATTGTAGGAGCAACTTGGCTCTTAGCATGACTGCCAGTTCAGCTTTTGATGATTTCAGTGGTGAATACTCTGACCTTAGTTTTCATGCTACCTATACCAGTGCAGCTTGTGAATGATGATGCTGTAGAAAATAAGCCAAAGTTTAAGAAGTCTTAGCTGTTCTTTGTGTAGACTAGGTGATGGGAAAAAATGTCCTTACTGTAGGGCCTCTTCCCTTTCAATTTGCTCCTGGAACCTCCAAATGCCACCCAAAATTGGATAGGAGACACCCTTACATTATTTCCAAAAGCAGCACAACTGAGAGTCACAGGCAGAGAATTTCCATGGGTATTCTTGTGTAAACCAATATGGTGAATCCAAAACCTGTTAAGTTTTCTGGAGCCCAGGAAATATCAGGAAAAGAAATTCTGTTCACTGAAGACCCAACAGCGAGCTGTGTTGAGCATCTGTTGTTCCCCTGAGCACAAGTATCAGCATCTCAGAAACACAGGCTGAGCTGCTGCCCTCATTGGTATTTTTAGCAGGTTTATCTTTCATTCTGGTAATTAGGACCTCCTGATCCCTTTGAGAGTATGTAATTGAAAGCACGTTAGCAGAGTATTTGTGATGGACATGTATTTTGGCCAACTTCCTGGATTTCTTTTTTCTTTGAAATCACAAAGAGATAATATACAGCCGTATACTGCCACTACATATTGTCCTTATTTTCTTGTATTTTGTATTTTTTTTTTATGAAGACCAGAGATCAGTATAAATTCAGTGTAAACCTCTAAATATATTTAATGTAAGTAAACTGATAATTGGTTGACTAACTTGAATCAAGCAAAGATAAGTACATCTCTTAAAATTTCTGACATAGATTTATATTCATCACCTTTCACTCTGTTTTCAGTTCACTATGACTGGATTGCATGGATTAGTTTCCTCTAAATCTGAGACCAAGCTAAATGTTAGATTATGTTGTGGGCTTGTACTTTGTGTTCTGTAAACAGCTTATAAATCACTTTGGAATAGTAGCATTATGGTGACACTAAAACCAAAAATGTAGATTAGCCAATTTCGTATAGACAGTTCTATTTATCTAAAAAAGCCCCACATCATAGTCATAAGTCATCTATACGCTTGCTTTCATGGAGAACGACAACGGTGTTTCAATATTTATCTCTGAAACAGCATCTGGAGCATGTTTGTTTTTAATATAAGTGTGTTAGGTTTTCTGTGGCGAGGTTTTGGTAGCAGTGGAGGGGCTGAGGGGGAGGCTTCTTCGAGAAGCTGCTGGAAGTTTCCCCATGTCCAGCAGAGCCAGTGCCAGCCAGCTCCAGGCTGGGCCCGCTGCTGGCCAAGGCCAGGACAGTCAGTAGTTGAAGGAACGCCTCTGTGATAACGTATTTAAGTAAGGGAAGGGAAAAAAGTTAGTTTAGATGAAGATGGCTGCCAGAGAGGAGCAGAGTGAGAACTTGTGAACAGCAACGCAGACACCAAGGTCAGTGGAGAAGGAGGGGGAGGAGATGCTCCTGGCGCCGGAGCTGAGATCCAGCTGCAGCCCATGGGGAAGACCGTGGTGAAGTAGCGGTGCCCCTGCAGCCCATGGAGGACCACAGGAGTGCAGAGATCCACGTGCAGCCTGTGGAGGAGCCACGCCGGAGCAGGTGGATGCTGGAAGAGGGCTGTGGCCCGTGGGAGACCCATGTTGGAGCGGGGTCCTGGCGAGGAGCTGTGGCCTGTGGGGAGAGGAGCCCGCACTGGAGCAGGATTTTCTGTTAGGACTTATGGCCTGTGGGGGACTCACACTGGAGCAGCCTGTGCCTGAAGGACTGTACTCTGTGGAACGTGACCCATGTAGCAGCAGTGTCTGAAGAACTGTTTGCCCATGGGATGGACTCTCACCGGAGCAGTTCGTGATGGACTGTCGTGGGAGAAATGTGCGCTGGAGCAGTTTGTGAGAGGGACTGTGTCCCGTGGGAGGGACCCCAGGGGATGCAGGGGAAGGACTTCTCTCTCTAAGCAGCAGCAGGTAGCAACAGCTGACCACGCTCTGTCTCCCTGTACCGCTAGGGGAGAGAAGGTTGAACGTGAAGGAGAAGGGGATGGGGGAAAGGTGTCTCATAGTTCTCACTTTTTAGCTCTGATCTTGTTAGTAAGAAATTTAACTATTATCTCCATATGGAGTTTGTTTTGCCTCTGACAGGGATTAGTGAGGAATGTTTCATGGTCCTTATCNCAACAGCTGACCACGCTCTGTCTCCCTGTACCGCTAGGGGAGAGAAGGTTGAACGTGAAGGAGTAGGGGATGGGGGAAAGGTGTCTCATAGTTCTCACTTTTTAGCTCTGATCTTGTTAGTAAGAAATTTAACTATTATCTCCATATGGAGTTTGTTTTGCCTCTGACAGGGATTAGTGAGGAATGTTTCATGGTCCTTATCTCAACTTGCAAAGCCCTTCGTTATATTTTCTCTCTTCTGCTTTGTGGCAGGGGGAGTGAGAGAGTGGCTGTAGCTGGGCCCCTGGCATCCAGACCAGGTTAAACCACTACAATAAGAAAATAAGAAGAGAAGAAAGCTGACATGGATTTGCTAATACAATGTTTTATATTGATATCCTAATTGTGTTATTGACTTTGGGTATCAATAGCAAAAGCTCTATCAAAGAGACAATTTTAAATGTGTGTAAAGAGACTAGCATTCTTCTTTCTTTAATAAACTTCATTTCCATTCTGGAAAACACAGTAGGATATAAAAGTCTTTGCAAACCTTGCTTAAGGAGACAGAAGACAGGGCAAAAGTCCCTTTGACAGTATCTATTTTATTATAAATCTAATGGAATTTAAAACTGAAGACAAGTTTCCTCATGAAAGTTTCCTCATCTCTAGGATCATAGATTATGCAGATAACCTTCATCATGGGCTTCCAACTGGCTTATTGTAGGCAAGACCCCTGATGTAGTATGGCAGTGTGGTATGCACCAGGTTCCCCTTCTTACACCCTGTTGCTTGCCTCTGCTGCTTCCTCATCCTTCAAGGACTGCTGATGAATTCCTGCTGCCATTGCACCTCCCCTGCAGGTTTTGCTCAATGTGCTATATTGAGCCTGAAAGGGCCCAGGGCCAATTGTGACTATAGATATAGATAAGCATCCCTTACGCCCTTAAACATCCCTGTGGCTTGAAGAGCAGATTGGGAGGAAAATGGAGCTATCCTACCCAGATTCCACACAAGACTGTCAAAGCCGTGCCATGCTGGTGAGACAATGTGCTCTGTCACACACACAGATCCCACCTCACAAGGTTGCCTTGGGTAACTGTCCTCCAGGAGATCAGCTCTACAGTTTAAGCACTGAAGCTCCAGTAAGAACAGCCTTCCTCACCAACACCATCTAAATCATGATGTACTTTACAGGGTTTTTTGGGAGAGCATGTTGAGCTGGACTTTCAGGAAAGGTGGGCTGCTGCTGAAGATACCCTGCCCATCCTTCTCTGTCAGTCTGGCAATTATAATGCTTAAATATATATAGGATAATTATAATAATGGTCAAATGAATTTTTTACTTGATGGTATATAAGTAAAACACATAAAAATTAATAATGTTATTTATGTATGTTTGTGGGATTATAGTACAGGGTTTGTTCTGGAGATCTCAGAAAATTCATTGTATTTGAACATGAGTTGTGGTATTTTGTGAAGCCCTAATGTTAGACATACTGACAGCCAACCTGAGGGCACAGCTGCTTGCCTGGGAGAGGTCTCACATGGAGCAGAGAGCTGTGTGCGCTGGAGCACAAGAGACCAGAGCATTAGGAAACATGCATTCTCTTTTGTTTCCAGATGTATACTAAGAAGGTATTGCTATGTGTATAGATACCATTTTAATATAAAGTGATGTTCTTTCTTGGCCTTGGTGTGTCAGTACCTCCCATATAGCATGCCCTTTTATTGTATACATAAAAGTGTCAACCTTAAAGTATTCATCTTGGGAATGTACAAAGTTAGTTGCAATTTGTCAACAGCTTTAAAATTTTCAAGCAGCTCTCTCCTTTTGCTATCATACTCACTGTAGGTGCTGTTCTGCAGAATGACTTGAGGTTTTGCATTCAGGGATGTGTGTATGAAATTCTTACAGTCAATTATCCGGGCTTACTTTCTGCATGGAGAAGGAATTTATCGCTAATTGTATAATGAAATGTCTGTATTAGATTAAAAAAAAAAAAAGGAGTAAGTTTTATTCATTTATTGCACCAGGCTATCCCCAGACAGCTATTACTCATGTACATTTAAGTTTACATTGGTGTGGTTGGTGGCTCTACGACACTATTAGTCTTACACTGTTTGATTCCTAAGCAGTCAGTACAATAACCACAATAATCAGGATGGAATTTTTTTGTTTGTGTTACAAACCTGTCAAGTAAAAGGATATTTTTCTAAGGAATTGCTCCCTAGGAGAAACAGAAAGGCAGCAAAAAGACATTCAGTCTGACCTTGTGCTATTGAGCCAGGACAATATACTGCAGAAGAAAAGCTGTCAGCAACCTATTGTGGCAAATTGTTGCTAGTCCTCAGGTTCTCACACCAATGAAAATCTATGCCAAACAGAGAACTTGCTTTCTAATCTCCCTGTTTGGCTTATTTGTATCTGTGGCCTACTATAAAATATACTATTCCTGGAAAGACTCAAAGTGAATGCTCTCAGACCTGTCCATGAACCCTTCCTCCATAACATGAGCCAGAACTAACTGCAGCTCAGGTGAAAATATTTGTGTTTCTATTCTTGGTGTCTGGGTCACATCTTTCTTTGTGCTACACTGCACCTAGTTGAAGACCATCTTGAGTTATTCTGGAAGCACCTTGATATGTGCTTCCAGAAGAATGTGGCACTTTAGTGCCTGTTTCCTCTGCTTGTAACTTCTGCTGTTGTGAAATACCATACCTGAGTATGGTATTCAAGCTCCTGAGTGTTAATCTTGAGCAACAATTGTTAGAAATGGAAACTTTTATGACTTTGGCAGATGCTTCTACTATTTAGCCCATGGGAGATGTTTTTTCATCATTTCCTCTTCCTCATCCCTAGGCTTTTACAAGAAAATGTCAGGAGAACTTTAATCCAGCTCCTCATCCTTAAATTAGCAGAGAGCTTGCTGTCTGATTAGGTGATGGGGGACTTTTACCTCCAGAACCAAGGCTTTGGAACATGAACTGCACAATACCGCATGTTGAAGTTTTTTGGGTTTTTTGAGTGCTCTTTGCACAGATGGTTATGTTTGCACAGTTTAAGTCCTCATTGTGTGTGTAATTCATTATGTAGGAAAGTCATTTAGTAGGCAAAAAATAAATTCTGGGAAGACAATGTACTATTTCAAGTCTGTTATAGTTCATATAATATCCTGATGTTGTTCTGTTTAAAAGCTGATGGTTATGTTTTTCTATATAAATTTTTTGAGTTATTAACCCACTGCTGTTCAAAGCATCTAGGAAGTATGCACGTGGCTTTTCTTTACCACACCTCCATCACAAACAAGGTTAATTTTTGCTTCTTGTGTATAAAGTTAAAAATGTTTGTGTCGAATAAAGGATTTTAAGGCTCAAAAACTGATATACCTAAAATGTCACCTTCAGCATGTAAACTTTTGAAGCAGAACTTAGTGTTTACTAGGAAAGATTGGCCTCTACATTGGAAATGAGGTGAAGAAGTTGGCAAAGACAAGAACAAGAAGTTCTTGCAACAAGAATTTGGCAATTTGATTTTAGTTGTTCCACTTGATCAAAGATACTAGTACTTTTAGATTTTTTTCCCAGATATTTCACAAGAACGTTTTGAGGATTATACACTCATTCTCTAAGTTCAAATTAAAAAAAAAAGGGGCAAAATTCAAACTGTTTAGGGCATGAGCTGTTTAAGAAAAAGAGAGAAATGTAGGATGAGGGGCTAATTCCTTTTTTTCCCCTTTAATCTCCGTGTTAATGAGCATTTAATGTGACTGTGTTATCTCTAAAGGGTAGGAACATAATGAGATAGTAAATTGCTGTGTCAAGAATTTTCTGAAGCAGAGCAATCTTTGTAGCCCACATGACTTCAGGCAAAGTAGCCAAATTGCTGTCATTTGACAGTGTATCATATATCAGCCAGTGATATAAAACATCTTAGGCCCTGGGAAATATCTGTACAGGGCAGGTGCACATGCAATCTTGAGCTAAGGAACAGGGAAAGAGGTGAGGGTTATGTGATGATGTGCAGATCATGTGACTGGACAAAACTTAATGTATCTAAGTCAGCACGCAGCCTATTTCTGTCCCATCATTTATACTGTGGATCTGAAAAGAGAAATCCAAGTTGTACCAGCTCATGGGAATGGAGCAGATAATAGAGGAAAAAAAAATCTATGTGTAATTTTGTTTCCTCATAGTAAACCTTTTAATTTTTCCTCACCTCCTTGAGGGAGAAACATTTTTCTGTTTCTGAAGCCCATGACAGTCCCTCTTATGAAGGTCTAAACAGAATTATTAACATAAAAGGTCTCAAGAAGTCACTCTGTGTGGGTCAGCAAAGAGAAAAAATTGATTTGATCAGTCTTTCGGCCCTCATACAGCAGTGACATGGATAGTATCAGTTCACGTTAGCTGATCAAAGAGATTGAATTTTAGCAGTTAAAATACTTACCTCTTCCCCCCCCCCTCCAAATTAATCAGAAGTATGCACACATGCAGAGTAGAACAGGTTGCTGTAACTATGGTTATCAACAGCCCTGGATGAGGAGGATATAGTCCAGATAGGAGACAAGCGTATCTATAATATCACTCAGGGCAGACGTGGCTGCTGGGGTTAAGTTTAAAGCCCTGGGTGGTGTGCAGAGGGTGTACAGATGGTGGTTCTAGCTGAGGCCACTCAGAGCAATCACAGCCTACAGGGACCCTCAGGGCCCAGACACAAGCAGGTGCTTTGGTTTAAAATGGATTTAGTGGCAGGAAGGTTTGTATTTTTGAAAGATTTGGGTTAGATAGTTTGTTCTTGTAAATGATGCAGACATGAGGACATGCAGGAACTAGTTACAGTTCTCTGTGGATTTGCTCCAGTTTTCTTCAAAAGCAGAATGTGGTGGAAATAGTAAGTCGAGTTCCCTGAATAAGAGTAATAGCCTTGTTTTTGTAACACTACAGTAGCACTACTGGCAAAAATCTATTCCTCTGTTTATTCTTGGGGACAATGGGGAGTCAAGCCTGGGAGTGACCTCTTGAAACAGCTTTTTTCTTCTAATTCCTTACCTGGCACAGAAAAGTAACTGGAATACACAAGATAAATTGTTCTTTATTGTATATGAGATGTTTCCAAAACTTTTATCTTGCTGAATAGCTCTAATAAGGGCACCAAAGGGAGCACATAAATTTCAGTGAACGTGATATAGTCAAGCTGAAAAAGTCATTTTTCTGTAAGTCAATAGTGTAATATTCAGGATTTAGCACGTGCAGATGCAGTGTTAAAGATCAGCAAAAATAGTTTCAGTGACCTTGAAAACGAGCCCTTCTGTGCTAAAGATATAAGCAGTGCTGCCTGAAATGACCTGCAGAATCAGCAAATGTGTGGAAGCTGTTGGATACAGCTTTTACCTCTATAATATACTTAGATGTCTAAGCAATAAGCCTGACTTCAGGAAATAGAACCTTTTTCTTCTCCTTTTACAACAATTATGACTTACAGTCCTGCCTAAATCAGTTATAAAGTACATTTCTTGTTTTTCAAAACACTGAATTGGTAGGTACAAGGCAACTATTTTCTTATTATTCTGGTATTGAAAACTTTCAGCTAAATATTTTCAGTATAAATACATCTGTGTTAAAAAAACCCCACTTCCAAGTATATCCCTGAGGCTTGGTTTAGGATGATGCTAAGGAAAGAAGAAATATAAATCTCAACATGTGATGAAGTCTTGTTCAAAATCTGGTATTTCGAATGAAGACAGGATAAAATACATGCCAGAGGCTAACTTCTTTAATGCTGATATAGATGAAAACAGACACGTAAAACTTAGGTTTGTATGAAGCCTTTTAAAGGCAATAAAATCTCTTGATAATTGCTTGCAGCTAGTGCATTGGAGGTTAATATGTTTCATGTTTGTTCCTTATGATGCTTTATCAGGCCAGCTCAGGTGCTATGCAGCTTTGTAGAGACTCCTAGCCAGGAGCTGCACACAATCACAGCATTATGAGAGACTTGGAAAGCTTTAGGTTTGGAAAGCTTTCAAGCTTTTCCAAAGCTTTCTATTAATGAATGCAATTGCACTGCATCCCTGAGGGCAAATAGGCTGTTGCACGACCCCATTGCAGGCTGATTACTACCATTCCCACTGTGTTAATTGCTGAAAAGCTTCCTGGGATTTTAATGGGAATCCTTGCAGGGTAAAGTGCTAGCTAGGTGAAGAAAGGAGGCAGCCCTCTAGTCAGATCCATCATCTTCAGGCACAGGATAGAGACATATAGGGTTAATTCTCATGTTCTCACAGGATTTGAAAAAAGGTGACTCATTAGAGGAGGAAGACAAGAAACAATATATACAGAGCTTGGGGTATTTGGAGTCTCTGGGTGCTGCTGCGGTTGTCGTATGCTGTCTGGCCCTAGGCAGCATCATATGCCAGTGAGTGTCTGTTATTAACGTGTTTTTTCTCGAGAAAACTTTTGACCATGACAATATATGTGCCTCTATTCTAAGGTTACACAACCATTTTAACTTAAAAAACACCCCAACAAATAAACAGATCTACTTGGGACAAAAGCTTCAAAGTGTGAAGTTGAAATTTCATAAGGGAGATTTTAATATTAATCTAAATTTTTCAAAGGTCTACCCTTGCTTTTTCTTTGAAAGTACTTTAAAATACTGAAGGTGTTCAGTGGACTGTATCTGTCCGTTCTGCTGGCTTTTCTGGATTTTTTTTCCCATGACTTTTTGGTGAGCATTTATTAATATGTAAATTAATGTGCATACAGATCATGAGTCTCTGGCTTCTTTAAGCAATAAAATTAGCATTTGTACCTATTTTAAACTTGAACGCAGACACTTCTTGGATGCTTTCTTGCCTTTGACTTTAAACAAATGAAATTATTCCTATCATACAATTTTTTTTCCTTAATAGATCATAAGGGATTTTCTGTTCATTACTGCAAACACCTGGAAACCACTTCAGAAGTTCTCTATGTTAATTTCCTTAATAAGTTTCATATTTTAAGCACAAGTCGTATTATGAAACAATTTCTGAGTCAGTTTGCCCATATCACTCAGTTTATCTTACATGCTTATTTCTGGTCTTTTAGTGATGACTGGAGAACAATAGTCTTGGAAGTGTCACAGTCTTGATACTGATTTCTAAACTTTCTGGAACAAATTCTGCACTCTTTTTTAAGTATGTCTGGAATCACTGTATTTGTGTTGGTGTGCCAATCAGATATGACTGTCTCTGAGAGCCAGCTGGAACTTGTTTGCAGCCTGATTTATAAGAGGTCAGATTAGTAGTAGACTTTATTATGGATGAAATAGTGAGATATTTCTAAACCATTTTGCACATGATTTTGTTAGTGTGCAGCTTGAAGTCTCCCAGAGCATGTGGATCTGGAGATTAAGCTACAGAGTTCCAGCTTTATCATTTGAGACATTTGCTTCGGCTGAGCATCCTTAGTTCAGAATAGTGATACAAAATATTGCATATGTACATCTGAAGCTCAGGACTTATATGGATCCTGTTCACAGGCTATTTGAAGACTTAAAACTTTTTTGCTTTTATTTTTTTTCTGTGTCTGTTCTCAGCTGGTTTTAAATGGTAATTTTCCCTGGAGAGGAGGACAGGTCTATATCAGGGCTTTGAGATCAGTGACTCTTACAGTGTAATCCCAATCTGTTCCATGCTTCTCAAGAGTCACACCATTTTGGTGAGTCGGGATAATGATTGCTTTCTTTCAGGATCTGAGGAAGATGGAGTGATGAAGCAAACTGTGTAGCTACTTGCCTTTTGGATTTATTTCTGTATCAATCAAAGGGTTTCTATTAGTTTGTCAGTTCAGTGTATTTATTGAAGGGTCAGTTGTGCACGTGGGTGTGGCTGCATACTTGGAGCTGTATTGGCACTTCTTTGATAATGAAGACAGGACCTTGTGAGAGCTTGCCAGATGTGCTACAACGGCCAGCAGGTATTTCATCCTGTGGAAAGAAGAAACCTAAACCACAGCTCTATGTAAATACTGTTACTGTTGTCAGAAAATAGCACCTACAGTAGCTTTTAAAAAGCTGTATTGTACAGGAATTTTATTTATTTATTTATTTAGTTAGTTAGTTTTTACTATTTGTGGATATGAATGGATGGACCCCAGGTCTGCTGATGAAAAGCAGAGCCTTTCACAATCATTGCTTTGTAGACTTGGTTGTGAAACCAACTATTGGTTAGTCCAAACTTTACTGCTGTGAAGGGTCCATCTTCAACAGAGTTATTCAGAAATAAGCTTAAGCTGCTTCTTTAGTCCTATGTGTCTTTGTGTTCAAGCCCTAGTTATTCATGTTTGAAAACTATGATGTGTTCAGTGACACACAGGAAATAAATTTGGCTCTGGAGATAGTCATCCTCATCATCTAACATTGGAGGGGACCATGGTCACTGGGATCTGGAAGACAAAAGGGGAAAGGGACTTCTAATGAGAGTGAGGTTATAATTTACATTGTTTAACTCAGGCAAGTTGTTTTTTTTTTTAAAAGGAAACCGAATCTGGTTTTGGATTGTATTTCTTGTACATTTTGAAATGTCACAGCTGAGTGGTAAACAGGTCTCATTTCATTGTCATCTGACAGGACTGAAATCCAAGAAAAGAAGGGTAGCTATTTTAAAATCAAGATATAAAAAAAATTCTGATGCACATCTCTTACGCTTTACAAAGAACATAAAATTATTTCTTCCTAAAAATTTTGCTGAATTCTTACAGTCTACTTTTCTGTCAGTAGCTCTCAGCAATTTTTAAGCAAATAACATAATTCTATTTTACAAATGGAGATCCCAAGTTATGAGGACCTTCCTTGATGCCACTAAAGGAGAGCAGTATCTAATGAGGTTACAGGATCTAAATCTCTCAAGTGCATGTGAAATGTTTTACTGTTGCATGTGTAAACATGAGATATTCAAAGCAAATGTGTTCCACCTATTGTAAGAAAAAAATAAAAGGAATCCTCTTAGAGCTAAAAAGTTCCTCTTACCTTCCCCTGACACCTGTATTCATTTTTAGTAGACAGCCTTAAATATTCTACAGTATGAAGTGGTGCTACTGATTACCTGTCTTAGTAACATTATCATTCACTTAGCTTGACTGAAGTCAAATATCTTGATTTGTGCAAAACAAGTTTATCACGAGTTCTGGACTAAAGATCTGCAGGTGAACTCTTCTTTTTTGAAAGTGGTTGAGAAAGTCATTGCATTATATGTATATTATTATATGTATATTATATGTATATTATATTTTTTTTTTAAAATGGCTGTAAGAAGTATGCTTTCTTATAAAATGAACAGGATTTTTAAAGAACTGTATTAAGAAAATTTTAAGAAATCTAGCCTAATCCTTTTAACTTTAAAGAATCTTCACTGGCTTAATGGTGTTTGGCAATATTTTCCTGATGTGTGAATTCTGAGGTCTTACAATTTTAATGGGGACCTGGAGGTTACAGGACTTTATATTTCAATCAGGGAATTTAGCAACTAAATATTTTCTAATCAGTGAATGGAAAAACTAAGGTGAATTAAAATTTTGTCAATAAAATATCCTTTGATCCTATAAATACTTACTGGTGAATATGCTTTTATATCAGTAAAATATGCTATTTGTTTCAGGGATGCTTGCAGCTCATGGAGTTCTTTTACAAAATTAAATTTAAAGTGACCATGAAAAAATCTGGGAGTTGGTCTAATTTTAGACTTGAGACTTCTTTCTATGAATTCCTTAACCTAGAAATGCAAAGGTGTAACTGAGCCAGGAAAAAAACTTTATTCCAAAGCTAGAATGAGGATGAGAGCCTGAGCTTTACCAAAGATCCAGGTATAGCTCTTGGTGTGGTTGTCTCATCATATCTGATAGGCCAGTATGAAGAGGCTGATATGTAGGCTGGTGTAAATCAGAAGAAATGGGAATGCCCATACTCCTTGGAGCATGCTGATAGTGCACAGTGTTATAAGGGGAGGAAATCTTAAAGGCTGTTCAGGTTTGATATTTGAGTACTGAATCAGCTTTAAAAATCAAACCAGTTTTATCTCTCTTTGGTATTGAGTAGGTTCTTTAACAAGTAAACCCTGTGCAGTGTGTTTGACCACTCTATCGGTAGACAAATATTTCCTTGTGTCCAGTCTGAGCCTCTTCTGGCACAACCTTGAGTCATTTCCATGTGTCCTATCACTGGCTTTCATGGAGAAGGGATCAGCTTAGTTTTTACCCACTTCTCCTCAGGAAGCTGCAGAAAACAATGAGGTCAATCCTCAGCCTCCACCTCTCCAAATAAACAATCCCATAGGCCTCAGGTGCTCCCCACAGGACATTCATTTCAGCCCTGTCAGCAGCTTTGTTGCCCACCTTGGGATGCATTCAAGCATCTTCACATCCTTCTTTAATTGTGAGGCCCAGCACTGTACACAGTGTTCATTGTGAGGCTGAGCCAACACTAAATCCAGTGGGATAATCACTTTGACCAGCTGGTGATGCTGTGTATGTTGCAGTCTATGGTGTGGTCCGCAGCTGCTTATTAATTCAGTTTGAAGACTATAGATAAATGCAAAACCTGATATTTCTACCTGTTGAATTCTGGGAAAGTGTCAAACATGACCAGGAAAAATCCGATGCAAAACTTTGTTTTCACGGGCATTGCTCTAGACATCGCTGGGGAGATGGGGAAGAATAAATTTGATGTTGTCAGGTCCTGGCTGAAAAACCTGACTCTCTATCAGAAGAAACTGAGTGCATTCTTGAAAAATGTCCAGGAAAAAATCAAGTAACACTTGCATTCCTTGTTTCATTTGGAGAACACTGGAAGCTTGTCTTTTAAATTGTATTTTCCTAATAATATGTTAATTTAAAAAAATATATAATAATCTTCAACTGAAGTAACTATGGGAATCTAGCATGTTCTTTTGGCTAAAATTTTTGAAATATATTTTATTAATTCCTCTGAATAAAAAAAATGTACAGTTTAGTTATTTCTTTCCAACAGAGGGACAATTGAATTAATTGTGAATTTTGGACCTGCTATATTTTGTTTAAAACAAATATTTCAGTTTTAGGGAATTGATTGACAGCGAGAGTGACAGTCCTGCTTAATTTGACATTATCAGTTTTGCATTTGTAAAATGAGAAAAGATAATTGAAAAGCTGAACGTGATCTCCTTCAGAAGCAGTATCAAACCTATCTACAAGCTTGCTGCTTTCCTTTAGATGAGTTTAACAATTTCCATTCTTACTAGCCGTTTGCTAATGAACAAAATTAACAGATACAGCCAAGATCATGGCGTGTTCTGAAAAGTGATATTTTTAGATGACCGTGAGTTTTTTGGTCCTCTGATTTTATTGTATAACTTCTCATTTTTTGAGGTCATGAGGAGATTCACTGAAACTAATTTACTCGTTCATTAAAGACAGGCAACAAAGCTGTCTCTGTTGTAATTTGTAGCTTGATGTTCAGGAAGACCCTCTTCTGAAAATAGTTTATCTTAAATATATTTGCACCTGTACCCTAAAAAGAGGGAAGAGTCATTGTCCCTCCTAAACTGCCATGTGATCTTTCTGGAACCATCTGCCAAATGTTTTCATCTTTTAATATCCTGAACTCTTACAAATTTGAGGGGTAATCTGAAGGTATTGGCAATTAAATTGTAAGGAGTAGAATGTGAAAAGATAACAGATCTTTTCCCTTTAATTTGTAGATTTAGGCATAATTGACTTTGTAAGATACAGGGGGTTTTGTGTAATTTTTTCCAAGAGCTAGTTTTCTTTTGGAAACATGTAACTCTTAAACCTGTGAAGGCTCTAGCAAGAGATAGACTTTTGCTGTTTGCCTCAGATAATATGAGCTTCATAATTTAGCTAATATTGTTTTTCTTTTCTTTTTTTTTTTTTTTTTTAAAATTTGGACTTCTTGTTAAAAAACAACAAAATAAAAAGAGTTAAAACTAGAAAAAACATAGCCAGTCTGAACTCTTTGCATTGTTAAGCATCCTATTCCAGAAAGAAGTCAGATATGGGTTTTTTTGATGTATATATGCTCTAGCATCCTGTTTATTTTAGGTGTTAAAGGATACAAAAATACATAGTGGAAAGATCTCACTGAAAGTGGCTGCAGCTAAACTGGAGAACAGGTTCAGTTTCCTTTAGTCTGGAAATTCAGATTTGATTTTGAGTGTTGTGCTCAGGACATATAGTAAATTATGTCATATAAGACATTACAGATTCTAATACACATGGCATTACAATGAATTGTTCCTAGCTTTCATGCTGACAAATATTTATGTAATTTCTTGAGTGGTAGGATTTCTTTCTAAATTTATCTTCTGATACAGTGAGCAAAAATCCTTCCTAGTTGCTCTTGAGATAGTCTATGCTTTACATAAAGCAAACGTAGCCATTTCTTGGGAGCTGGTTTAGTAACAAACAAAGCAAAACATCTGAGATTTTTCTCTTGGCTACAGCTGCAGCTCCTCTACTGAGACTCCTACACTTCTGATAGGAATATATGACTAACAGTTGAAACATTTGCAGTAACTTAAGCTGCCTGAGAGTAGTCTTTGACAGTTTCCAGTTCAAGTTTTTGCATAAATAACCGGCCCTCTCC
>VXBA01003850.1:1671631-1717255 GCA_013399895.1 Serilophus lunatus
CAGCCTTCCCCAGCATCCACCTGCTCCGGCGTGGCTCCTCCACGGGCTACAGGTGGATCTCTGCACTCCTGTGGTCCTCCATGGGCTGCAGGGGCACAGCTGCTTCACCATGGGCTGCACCATGGGCTGCAGCTGGATCTCAGCTCTGGCGCCAGGAGCATCTCCTCCCCCTCCTTCTGCACTGACCTTGGTGTCTGCGTTGTTGTTCACAGGCTCTCACTCTGCTCCTCTCTGGCAGCAATCTTTGTCTAACCCTTTTTTTTTTCCTTCTTAAATATGTTATCACAGAGGTGTTCCTCTAACTGCTGACTGTCCTGGCCTTGGCCAGCAGCGGGCCCAGCCTGGAGCTGGCTGGCACTGGCTCTGCTGGACATGGGGAAACTTCCAGCAGCTTCTCGAAGAAGCCTCCCCCTCAGCCCCTCCACTGCTACCAAAACCTGGCCACAGAGAAACCAATACACATTCAGAAACAATTAAGAATAAATTAAACAATGTGAGACTGAAGATCAGTGACTTTGGCTTTCAGCAAATTCAGCCTTTAAAGTCAAAATCTGTATTCTGAATCTTTCTTTGAGGTGCACAGCTGGGCAGTTCAGAAAGTCTAAGAGGGAGTGAGGAGCAGGGCCTTATCAGGATTTTACTTTCATGTATTTGGCACTTCAATCTGTGAGACTGTATATACAGAAAGCAAATTGGTGCTTAAGCTCCCTATGGACCACAAAATATTTCTCTTTCTGATATCTTTAAAGACTTCAATAAGGAAAAGCTGCCAGTCTTTCTTTAGAATGATTCCTTGGAAAATAGTTTTTGAAGAGTGTGGAAGGATGAAATTTTAATTTGAGGAAACACTTCACTTCCACTTACCTATCTAATCAATTGAATCTGCTGTCTTTTACATTGCAGTGTGTGGCAAGGAGAAGGGAATCTGATTTCTTTTTGAAACAATAGCCTTTATAGTCTCATATCCGAGAATTTTCCATTCTGAAGAAGCACTCCAGCATGAAGACTTTCATCTGTGGAAGTCGCTGTGAAGCCATGCAACATCATGTATGCTGTGTCCCCGTATGAAGGACATTTCTAGGGACCTAGAACTGATGCATGAATTGCAACAGCAGTTAGGTTTGTTTAGTTCATGGTTGTGGCAATATTGGTCCAGGCTTCAGGCAACATCATAGGGATGCAGAAAGCTGATTTAGAATGACACTGGAATTACTTCTTCTCTGCTGTGCAAAGCATGGGCTGTATATCTGAGCCTTGAATGTTTTATGAGAAACCAAGAAATGCTGGTGGTTGGTCTCACTTTCTGAGATTGCCTTCTTCTGGCAAGGGGTTTTGGAAGTGCTCCAGTTAGTCCAAGAAGTGTGAAAGGAGCCAGTTTAACAGTACACACAATCTGTGCTACAGGAGAGCTGTGTAGAATGTGCTAAAAAGTACGCATGTAATCTGGAGCCACAATGCATTGGCCCTGACTTACTCTGCTCCATGTGCTCATGCTTTGAAATTATGAAAAAGTATGAGCCGCAATATGCCAGAGTGTTTGGAGACAGTATTTTCTCAAGAAAAGTGAGCTTATTATTTAAATAAAAGTTCTAACAACTATTTTGTAAAGATACTTGGGGCTGGCTTATGATTATGAAGTATCCCAATGATGGTGTTAAAGTGAGTGGAAATGCTTTCTGACACCCTACCTTCTTCACTCTATAGTTCAGACATATCGGGAAAAGTTAGATATATGCTATACTTTTTTAGAACTTCCAAGTTGAGAACATGGAACTGTTACCAAGTAAAAGGGGACCTGATATGAAACTTTGTTTATCACATAATGCCATCCCAAATTTGTGCTGCACTTATTTTCTTCTGGCACTTTAAAACTTTATATCTCATTGAACCTGTTTCAGATATATGAAAATTTTTCATTGGCGGTAACTTGAGTCTTTCTTTAAAGGAAACAATAAGCTTGAAATGATCTCCATTTCCAAAATACAGATGGATGTCTCTGGGTCATTGAAATGGAAGAAAAATCCCTGTAAATAACATCAATAGCAGTGTTTGAGATGCCTGGAAGATTAGAAAAAGGACGTTTCAGTCGGGTTTGGCTAAAACTTGTGTGAAAATGCAAGCAGGGCTGCTATTTCAGATGTTTTCCTAAGCTCAGAAAGCAAAACTCTGTGTTGGTAAAGAAAATTTTACCACATAGACTCAATTTCATTGCAGTTTTCCCCTCATCTGAAATAACCTTCTAAGCCCTTTTATTTTTTTATTACTATTTTTTTCTCAGATCAGAAAGGATAACAAAATGTTTCTGTAAGCCTGTTGTGTAATTATAAAAACAGTGATGGAAGGGCTGTTCTGTGTTACTACTTGTTTTCTGTGCATGAATGACTTACACAAATTCAGACCAAGCAAAAGGTTTATGTAAAGAAAAAGATGATTGAAAACTGGAGTCTGATATTGATTTTCAAATGATAATATATACATGGATATGTGAATCTTTATTTGCAGAATTTTAAGTGGTTTTTAAGACTTTATCTGGATAAGGTAAATGTGGAAGAAAGATCTTGCAAGCAAAATTATTATGCCATCCATACCTCCAGATCTATCATTACAAAATCAAAACCTTTTAATGCTCCATTTTTTTTTCCTTCAGAACCTTCGTTTGACTGACTAGTTCATGTATGACAACTCTGTCAGTACATCTGATAGATTTAGGACATTTGTCCTGAAAATACAATAATAGTAAGTTGTTGAAAAGAGCACCAAGTACAAAAATGTGCTATTTTACAGAAGAGAACAAATCTAAGAGAATAGTTGTAATGCAGGGAAATGCATTAATAATAATGGGTAATAAAAGGCACTGTTTGGTATACAAAAAGGAAATGACAGTAAGATGTAGGCTTTCTTAATGAAAGACAGACTTTGTGTAGCTCATTGGGTTAACACACAATTCAAGAATCCAGTTCACATTTTGATTATAGTTATTTTGGGGGGGGACTCTTAGAAGTTAATTCTTATAAGCTGATGTTGATACAGGTTGAACTTGCCTGAACAGTTCTATTGCACCAAAAAAATTGGATAACTTTTTTCTAGTTAAATTATTGTAATCAATACCAAGATCCATTCATTTCCACAGTCCATATTTACAGCAATACAATCTAGTATAGGTGCCAACACTTATCAATATGACCTATTATTAATCTATGAAACTAGCTAACGTGAGATGTGACTGAGGTTAAGAATGTATAGGCTTCCAAAAAAATTAGGCATGAGGTGGATATCCTCTAAAAGAGGATATACTGTGCTTTATCACTAAAAGACATTGTGAGCAATTATACCAAGTCTTTGCTTCCTAATTCTTCGTTCTTCCCATCATCAAAGCCTAGCACCAGCCAAGGTTCATGTCTGTACCAGTTTTCTTGATTCTCTCTCCACTTTAGCTGTGATGGGACTTAACAGAAGTATGACAACTTCTACCAGTGCTCACTGTCTCCATGGCCTTCAGAGGCGGGATCGTTCTGCACTGTAGCAGGCTGCATAAATGTCTAAGCTGATTCTATTTGTCCAAGTGGTTGAATCAAGTATCTGTCACTCTGAATTTAGCTAAGATAAAGTTGTGCTTGATTATTTTGTGACACAAATTGAGTAATCTTCCAAAATACCCAAGGTTTCCACTTAAAAGTCTCTTTTCAGTCTTTTGCATTATCAACAGGGTTTCTTTTGCAAGGGTGATATGAGAAGGCATGACCTTACCTAGTTATCCCAAGGTCCTAGTTGTTCCTCCAGTGGCCACTACAACCTTCCTTTCTTTCTCTGAAATAAGAAGGATTCCTTCTGCATAGAAGCCTAAACTCAAATTCCTGCCTCTCGTGTCCAGATTTGATTAATATAATACACATGCTGTGCTCAGGACTAAACCTTTTAAATCAGTCTCAAGTTGATGAAAAATCACTTTGATACCTGTGGTGCCTAAGACTTTCCTGGATGAAGTTCAAGATGCTGGATTTCACCTCTAGATCCATAAATAGCCCTGGAACTTTTCCAGTTAGAAAGGGATTTGGTTTTTCCTATCCTCAATAGGAAGAGTTAGAGAGGCCCATAAGCTGGATTGAACTTTAATAGTGTGAAGTGCTGCTAGCCCCTCTTTTGTGAGGGGGTAATTCTTTCTGGTGAAACCAGGGGGGAAATAGTACAGAGAAGAGGAATATGATGTGCTATTTTTTGGTGAATTATTGCTATTTATTTTCTGGCTTTGATGCATGCTCTTAGCTCTTTATGTATATCTTAAATGTACAGATGTGCTCCAAAGAGCAAATTGATGCTAGTCTCTACCCTTTCCAGATCTCTTCTGCTGTATCTCCATGCAGTGATTTGAAATAAAATGACATGCCCACAAACTGTCAGCTGACAAGCACACTAAAGAAGTTCCTGTCCCTCTTTTTCCATCTTGAGGTGTCTGTCTGGAGATCTTGGGCAGGTCTACAATGGGGTTATAAATTCTACAGTGGGGTTATAAATTGCAGCAAAGAAATAGTATCTCTAGTTGTCTTCATATTGCAAGTCTAACCTGTCCACCACTTTATAGGATTATGGGTGGGATAGGAAGGAAATCCTTACAAAATTCTCAGCAGCAGTAGAGGATCTTAGTGTGCTTAAAGTAGTTGAAGTAAGGTGCCCTAAACAGTTTTTTTGTGGAAGCCAGTGACTGTACTACTCCAAACTAGCTGCAAGCTCATTACTGCACGTGAGGATTTGTCTCTTGTGACCAATTTTTTAACAGAGGTGTTGCCTTGTAGAGCATGAGTAGCACTGTTGCTCTACAAATGGATGCTCCTCTCTCCTCAAGAGCAGTTTCACCAGCAGGGATATTCTTTTGTTACTGATGCAGTCTTTCATGTGGAAGAAAAGCAGAGTGAGTTTAACAATTGTAGTAAAGTCATTTGACAGAAAATGGTTGTTAATAATATAGAGTTGTTGTCTTGAGGATCATTTAGTTGATGAATGGATTTACTAGTAATATATTAGCTGGTAGAAATGGACTATCTGCATTTGTGCAGGTGACAGAAACCATTGTTGAATGATGAACACAGTGAGTGTGAGATGAGGAGAAAGGATAACAAAATATTTGTGCTCCAAAATATCTTCCTCCCTCACTTTTCCCCAAAAGAAAGAGACAAGAGGGGAGTGCATGTAGAAATCCATGTATGGGTATCAATTAAAATCATCTCAAAATTGTTATTTATACATTATTTAGATTTTCTGAGCATATCCCAGTTTCTGTACTAAAAATGCATCGTGACCTTACAGAAGAAATTTACTTTATATGTGTTGGTGGTGATATTACTTTCTTGGTTTTCCATGCACTTATTCCTCATGTTTGCCAGAACGCTTTCCTAATGTGTGTGTGCCATAGAGACTTGTTTGGATATTTTAGTTGCAATTTACGCACTGGAACTAAAGGAAACCTTCAGCTAAGGTAAGTGCCCAAAATCTTTTTACTGCATGTTTTTCTTCAAGTCTCTCTCGCCATTTTGTGCACTTCAATCTCTAGTTCTGACCAAGACATTTTACTTTTGCAGACTGATGGTAGTGCAGACACTTCAAGACTCATGTGTTCAGGTTTACTTATCTTACTAGTGTTAAATGTGTTCAGGAAGCTTTCTTGTCCAAAATTTTTCTTGCTGCCTTTTCAGGATAAGTGACTCTCCACTCAGAGCACACTTTGAAGAATCCATCACAGTTGTGGCAACCTTGGGTTATATTTGCAGAAAATGAAGGGTTTATAGCAGTTGAATGTCAAGACTTTTTCGTATATTTTCTCTTGTTTCTCTCTCTAAAATGTTCATTTTATTCAACTGTTTTCTGTATCTTGGGGTTTGTTTGGGTGTGTTGGTTTTTTTGGTTGTTTTTTTTTTTTTTTTTTGTTACGAGGGTCTTAAAATCATCAAATCTGTATTTTTTTCCCTCTGAAAGGAGACTAAGAATTGTGACCTTCATGTAAACCTTGCTTGCTGCTGTCCATCTTTTAACAAAAGCACCTGCAGTTGGTTTGGCGTTGCAGTTTGGCCTTGCCAAAACAGTTTAAGGGATGTACCCTTTATAACTATGATTTTTGCAGTACTCATCTAATCTGTATTTAACAAGAATTTAATGTGTCCTGCAGGGGTTGACAGTACTCATCTCATACATTGTCATTAGCTTGAGATACTAACCTTGAGGGAGGAGAAGCTTAATAAGACTTTATTTGCTTCTGATTCTTATTTGTGACTGTGTTAGCCTTTCTTGTGGGTATGAGATCCACTGCTTAATGGAGCAGGCACTGGTAGTTACTGTGAAGGTCTCCAAAAGTACTTCAGGCATATTGTCCCATGCCAAAAGGGTTCAGTATAGCAAATGATATAAACCTAAAGAGAAAATTGAGGCAAATCAGCAGACTGATCCTCCTTAAGGTGTAGAAGGGCAGCAGAAAACAGCGGGAGAAAGAAGGTGCTTCTATACGGGGAGCTCTTCTATTTCTTATCCCAAGTCTTCCTCTTCCTCCCACTCCCTAACCCTAAACCTTCTTATTCCTCCACAAATTAATTTTGTAATGAACAAGCATATGGTTTTTTGTAAAAGAGTTTGTTTGGGAATATTTAAAGCAAATTCACATTGCCTTTGCAAAATATACTCATATTAAGTGCTCCTATGTATTCCGTGATTTTTTTATTTTTGAGGGAGAGATTTTCGGCAGGAGACCAGAAGTGGTGAACACTTGCTTTTAATGCAGTCTAGTTAGTAGCAGATGGCCAGAAAGAGCCCATGGGCACTCTTTCTGTTTTGAATTCCAAAATTATACTAGCAGAAGTGAAGATGATAAGGTGAGCAATTTGATTTATGACAAGCACAGAAAATAATTTGTTTTCAATTAATCTGGCAACACATGACACTAAGGTTAAAGTGTTTAGGCATATAGCATCATTTGGAGTTTAGTGCTGTTCAAAGTGTGATTGTATTGTAATACAGAAAAGGATTGGAAGCGAGTGTTTTTAGGCTGAATTTGGACTTGAGAATCATGGGAACAGCTGCAGCAAAAGCACTGAGGCCAGCTGAGTTGGTTTGTGTTTATATGCTGGTACATTACATGGTGTTTTTTCCATTGGCTTCAATGATTGGCAATGACTAGCAAAGTGAAGCTTTCAAATGCTTTTCACATATATTGCACATTTACTTCTAGGAAAAGGTCGACTTTATTCTAAGAATGATTCCATTTCCCATCACAAAACCATATGCATGTAACTTAAACTGCTCAAACATATATGTACTTGGGTTACCAAGTTTTCATATTTTATTGCATAATGTATTATGAAAATTGGAAAAAAAAGTTGATTGAATGTCATAATGGATTCTATACATGGTGTTCTTGGAACACAATTGTTGTCAGAAACGACTGTTGTTCAATGCTTTTTGACCTCACTGTGTGTGGGAGAAGACATCAGTGTAAGAACTGGCATGAAAACATGTATAACACAACCCACCACCTTTTAGAAGCCTGTGTGAATCTGACTATGACCCTTGCATACACGGTAGGGGGCCCTTTGTGGGTCTCCTAGAATGGGGCCTATAACCCTCAGACATGTTTTGAGTTGTTTGCTCTCATTCCACCACCCCCCAATATTTTTGACAGCTCCTGTGTCTGAATTTCTACATTAACCTACCTTCCTCCTGATGGTTTAGAGATCCTTAAGCAGCGTTGGGAAGTGTGTGCAGAGATGCCCACTTGACACTTGAATTTACACTTTTATTAGTAATCATGCTTATTAAAGATGATGTTTTAAACTTTATACCTACAGTTTTACAAGTTTATCTTCACATCAGTGTATGTATACACAGATGATACTTTATATGTACTTATTAAGCACAACTAGGTTTATATATATATTTACCAGTGTGTAGGTTTTTTAATACTTCTAAGCATTTTCCTGGTCCTAAGAGAGAATGTACAGTACATATTGAGTTTGCATGGGTATGGTTTTAAAGAAGAACAACTAGACAATTGCAGAACAGCATAAAAATGCGTGTTTTGGAGTTGTGAAACTTTCCCTGGAAGTTAGGGCTGGGGCACTGCTTACCTCCTGGCTTGGGAGGCGTCTGTCCCAATCTGGCTGGCTATGTCATGGAAGCTGCGTATGCTCCAGCACTCATCCTAGAGTGAAGTGCCAAGCCTGAGGATGGGAAGGGCACATATGGTACAGAGCTTACTTACAGCTCCTTTTACCCAAAACAAAACTATTGGGTTTTCCTCTTGAATTAAAATAATAATAATAATAAAAAAATTAGACTGTTTCTGAGTAGGACTAAGTAGAAGCCTCTGGTTTTGTGTACATCTGTATACTATAGCTTTTGTCCTTCTCATAGAAATTTCACATTGCTCAGCATGTGGTATTCTGTCATGCAAAAATACCACTGAACTGTTTACAGTGTAGAAACCTTACAGGATAAGATCTTGCTACAATGACTACTTGATTAATATCTTTTGTCAGGCAAAAGTCAAAACAAATAAAGTTTACCCATATATTTAGGGTAGGGTATTTTAAGACTTCTTTTTTGCATCATACTATTACTGTGACTCCATCTTTGTTAAAAATCTTGAAATATTCTTTGGAGGGGAGGAGGAGTGTGGGAAGGCACCTGCTGACAACTTACTGATGTAGCTGGGTTGGGAAATAACTCAATTTCTTTAAGAACCTACAGAGATATGGGCAGTTCAAAGATGTGGGATTCTTCACCCACCATTACCCTTTTCTGATACCATGCCATGTGCTTCTTGTAAACCTCTGGAAGAGCTGGAAAGTGATACAGCTTATCTTTTCAATGCTCACTGCTTGCTCCAAGGCCAATACTATTACTGAGTAACAGTACAAAAGAGTACAAACTCTTTCATTTCCTAGAGATTGTTGTTTCCATAGTATAATACTTCAATAACTGGACATCCATTTCCATATGAGAAGCTTTTCCTATTGTTCCTTTTTAGGTCTAATGAGTATCACAAACTTATTAAAGACACCTAGAGAGTTCTCCTGCCATTTAAAGGAATTAATGTGTAAAAAAATTTAGCAATTCTCATGCTTGCTCAAGTTAACTTTATCGTTCTTTATTCAGAAGAGTTTAAACAATCACCTCCTTTTCACAGCTGTGTCTTGGAAAACAAGTGTCCAACTCCTTGCTTGTCCAAGTACAAGCAAGATATCTAAAGAGGAAACTAAAACTTTAAAACAGGCGTAAATGGCGCTGTATATCCAGGTTTGTCATTAGTTGAACCAATGGTGTGATGGGCTGTTGAGTCAGGTGTTCTCAGAATCACAGAATTATAGTTAACAAGGTTGGAAAAGACCATAGAGATCATCAAGTCTAACCCGTTACCTAATACCTGACCTATAACCAAGCTACTACCCAATACCATCCCATCATCTAAACCATTTCACTAAGTTTCTCATAAGATTTTTCCTATGCCAGCCTCTTCTCAACTGAATGACTGCACCTGGCTTCTAGGTCTTCAAAGAGATGTTAATAACACACATAATATCACTGATGCTTAAGTTCCTCCTTCCCTATCTGCTACTTTTATTGTTTTTGGACATTCTTCTGCTGCAAAAATTAATGAGAATGAGATGCTCAAAACCTTGGCAATACAGTTACAAGACTGGTTTGTTATTCTTGAAGTAGGATTGAAAATAGACAATTGCTGTTACACTTTTTGAATCCTACTCTTTTTCAAGAATGTGTCTACCATAATTTTAAAATCATTGTTTATATTTCTAATCAAAACCGAATCTTCCTTTTATGTAAAAATATTCTGTGCCAGTTTGTTGGCTTTTCTGCTTACAACCTTAAACTCTACCAGTGACTACTTCGGGAGAGGGAGCTGTGGAAATGGCATCTTCTGTAGTAAAGATATAGGAAAATAACTGAAAATACTGGATACTGGACTTTTCTTTTGTATTTTAGAATTAGAGAAATTTTATTCCCTGGAGAAGTATTCCCTAGCATTCCAAGCATGGTCATCTTATGAGTGAAAAGCTATACTAGATTTTGAAAGTATAGATGATGTTTGAGTGTCACAGTAGGTAAAGAATGGACTTTTTTAAAAAAACTATTAAAAAAAATTTGCTTCAGCTTTTTTTTAATTGTGATAGTTCCCCTAGACTAGACTTCTACGTAAAATTGAATGCTTTCCTGAACAGCATTTTATATGTGTAGTGCTAAATTTTTAAAAAATAAAAGGTGAAACAATGAATTAGGCTTGGTCCTGTCATAATTTAGTTATGCAAGATCTTATCTTACCAAATAACTCCAAATGCTTATTTCAGCATGTATGCTCTCAGACCCATTTTAAAGAACTTTGATTTTTTTTTATGGTTAAAAAAAGATATATTTAAATAACTGCACTTAGGATTTTGCAATTCAATGAAATAAAATTTCTTTTTGTGTATAAAGAATGTGCTGAGTAGAAGTAGGAAACACCATGTGGTTTCTTTCTGAATAACTTGGTCAATCTGTGTGACTTGCAGCCCAGGATAATAAGCTGCTTTTGAATGCAGGAGTCAAACAAGCTTGATACCTGTTTTGTTGTGTAGGCTTACTAATATCCATCTCTGCTTGATTCAGTTCAGTAGGATGCAAAGTAAACATAGTTGAAAAAAAGTCCCACAAATCTAAGGTGGGGTTAACTTGTCATCCATCCTGTGTATATTTTTAAGTGTCATTTGAATAATGAGAACGGAGGGAAAGTAATACGAGGGGGAGAGTATTTTATCCTAGATATATCCTACACATATCTGAAGCACAAGGTGTCCATATTGGGAGATGCATATCAGATAGACTACATTCAGTGATAATTGTGGTGCTTTCCCAAAATAAGAATATTTCTAGGTTTTGTAATGTCTGCCAGTGAATGTCTAATTTTACATTATTTTTGTCTGCAGTATTTTCACTGTACATTGCTTATAAACTATATTACTCAAGTCCTAGAAACAAAATATTGTGTAGAGAACTGTTCTTTTTGCACTTAAAACTTTGGACTGTCATTTATGACAGCTGATTGGGAAAAAAGAAAGATAATGGTAGTCTAAAAATAGTTCTTAAAGACTCAAACTAAGCTGGAGAATCAGTATAACTTTTAAAATATTAATGAAAAAATATATTGCTGTTTAAAGAATACCACACAGCATTGCTGTGAGCTCAGTTACTAAATGGATACTGGTACATGCCTATGGTTAAGCCCCTATAGAGTCCGTTCTCTAGATCAGAAGAAATTAACATTTTGATTGTGTTGTGTCACTTGTGCAAGTGAAGAAGTGTTTACACTAGCATGAATTCGCTGATGCAATTAGCTGCATTTACAATGCTGGAGCTTGAAGCTGATCTATCAGGTTTGCCCCACTATTTTATGGTAGATCAGGCCTTTTACGGTTTCAAAATGCTGCTCTTATGTCTTCTTTTTCCACATAAACTTTGTGCTCCTCAGATAACCTCTAGGAAAATACAGGTATAAGCAAGTTCCCTGTGAGTTGAGTTCTAACGCAGGGATGGGATTAGATTAACTTTCCAGAATTCTGATTCCCATTATGAACCCTGTCAGAAAGCTGGATTCATGTCGTGCCATTTTCTATCCTCATTACCGTTTTTGTTGCAAGAATGAAATTTTTCATCTGTCATACAGGCTGGAAAAGACAGCATCCTGCAACAGTAGTATGATATCCTTTCTGCTGCTGTGCAGTTTGACAGGATGTGCCTTTCTGCTTTGTTCTCTTTAATGGTTTCTCAATCTGTGTGAGAGAGAGAAGGAATAGATATCCATCTCAAGGTACAATACATGATTAATAGTACTGCCTGTATTTAGAGGACTGCAACTTTCCAAACTGAGCTAGTTGCAGAAAGAATGGCAAATATTAGAAACACTGCTACTGCTAACTGGGCCCATTTTTCATTTTCCAAAGGTGAATCCAAGAACTGAGATGATTCTAAAAACATTAAAGGATCTAATTCATACCTGTGTTTCCACAAATTCCTGATTGCATTTGCTTGCTAGCACTGCATGTACCAAATAATAAAGTTCCTCTGTAAAACAGATATGGACAATGGTCAGTGTTTTACAATATTTAACCCAAAATTTCCTACTCTTAATTTATTCTCCTTACCATTGTTAAATGCCCTGCAAATTACCTTGTTTTATCTAATTCCTTTCCTGCTTTTCTCTTGGTGTCAGTAGACCAAAGAAATATATGTGTCCTTTCATTATTCCTCACACGCTCTGTAATGAAAACTTCAACAAAGGGTTTTTAGGTAGATATCCTTCATTTTTATATCTCAAATTTGTAATGTCTCCTGACCTTCTCTATTTAGATGAGAAAATAATCCACGGTTCTATGTATATATCTTCCCCGTGATGTTCTTGTCAAACTACCTGCATAATGAGAGTGTGTTACTACTCTCGTAAGGGCTGACTAACAGAAAGATGCTAGGTTGCTGCATACTGAAGTTTTTGCCTGAATGAGAGAGCTGCTCAAGTGCAGATGCCCAAAGGCCTCAATTGTTAATAAATAAAGACCTCATAAGTGTTAATATACAGCTGTGTTTTGTAACAAAAGGGCAGGAACCACAATCTGTGCTTCTTGGAGAAAATGTTTTTGGGAGAAATACTTATGAATGCAATATTTTCAGTGATACATCTTTGTAAATAACGTTATCTGTTTCTGGCCTGATTTTCCCTTCTGAAATGTATTGACTGACTAAATGACTTTTTCCTAAACTGCTCGTCCCATCTGCAACACCCTATAAAAATGAACCGCAAAATACAGAACATTATGCAAAGGACGCCAGGCTTCATAAGTTGTGTTATTTGTAAAAGAGATTTGTATAACTCGTCTTTTGTCAACACAGTGGGTTCTTGGAAATAAGCCTAGTTTTCCTCCATTTAAAGGTAATAGGTGTATTTGCTTATTCAATAAATGAGTCTAAGAGCAGTTCTACAGCAAATGGGAAACCATGGAAAAAACCTCCATTGTGCTAAATCCTTTCCTATAAGGGCCTTTACAGAAACAGAGGTAAAAAAAACATGTCTTTTTGCAGCTCCTAAGTGTTACAGAAGTGCACCTTTACATGAAGACACCTGGAACATAAAGTGCAACTAAATCACTGAAGATTGCATTTCAAATGTAATCTATTTCAATATGACCTTACATCAGTGAGCACTTGAACTTTGCCTGCTGGCAAGCAAGGTCCCACTGCAGCTATCTTATCCTTTCACAGAGCTGTGTAGTTTACCTGTATAGTGTTGTTTGATTGTGGTGCTTTGTTTTGTTTTGCCCTTTTGTTTTATTATAATGGAATCCCAGCTTCTTTTCTTAGCTACCCCGAAGGCTTACAGCACCACTTAGTGTATATTTGACCTTCCTTTTCCCATGAAAATCTAGCTAATTCAGATTTTTTCAATACTTGTCTTAATTCAGTAAATCGTATTAGAGTAAATGCTCGGATGTGATAGCAACAAGAAGAGCATCAGTTAATAGAGAAATTTCACCCCAGCATTAAAACCAATTAACCTAACGTCACCTATGCTTAACGGAAGCAAGGCAGACTACTGCTCTTGTATATTATTTACTCTTTAGTGTGTCCTATTTAAATAATGAAGTTGAGACAGAAGAATGTGCTTAAATATTGTGATGCATTTCATTAAAACATATAATATCTTTTGAAAGCCCCTTATGCTTTGTTCTCTTCCAAGATGTTCTATATAAAACAAGCAGTAAAAGCTGAGTCCATGAAGTCACTAAGGTCATACCAGAAGAATGGCCTTGGGTCCATTGTCCTTGTAGTTACTCTTGAACTATCAACCTTTTATTTTGTTTGATAGTTCAGCAAATGAAAAGGTCTTATAAAGTGTCCTAATCCCTGCTGTGTAGCTGAAATGACAATGCAATTGTAAATATATGCTTAAAATTAGAGATTATATAGGCATGTAGCAGGCTGGAGTAGGGGGAGAAGGGGGAAGGCAAAGCTGGGGGAAAAGGAATGGTTAATAACAGCTTGTTCAAGTGCCTCAGGGTGCCTGAAGAAGGAAATTTATTTATTTATAGTATATTTATATTTTCCCTTGTGACAAAATAAAAGCTAATTCAAATGTACAGTCTTCATTTGCATCTGACATGCAATATGTTATGTCTCAGACATGTCAGTACTTTATTTCTGCTCTTTTTCTCGAGCTTTTTTGTCAGACTGTAAAATGCCCATGGTGTACTAAGAGATACTGACAATCTTGTTACCCTGATAATTTCCCTCTAGGAAGAGGCACCTGTACTTGAAAGAATAATAGAAACATCATACCAAACAGAAGAGTAAAATAAAACCAACGCAGTGGAAATCATGACAAAATAAGAGGGAGCTTTATCTTCTGTGGAAGGCAAATACACTCATTTTGATTTTATTTACAGTTTATAGGGAAGTTGTGCATTACTAAGAACTTGCTTAATGATCTGTTGGGGTGAAATGTTGAAGCATCTATCATATTTTACTGACCTACTATTTTTGCTCTTGTTTTTTCAGTTTCCTAAGACTTTCTCTTCTTTACCCTATGGAGTAGGGTCATGATGGAGAGAACCCTTAGGTAAGAAAAGAGTTGATCTTTGCAGCATCAGATTTTCTGCAAGGACTAAGTTGGAATGGGGACTGTACCATTTTCCTCTTCTTTATTTTCCTTGTCCCCTTCCTTTTTGCTGTGAGACTGTGTTATGACTAAGCGGTACAGACTCAGATTTCTGTAGGTTCTGAAATGAAATACAAAAAAAGCAACCAAACAGAAATCAAACCTAATATCTAATCAACTCTTGATAGCATGTGATTATAGAAATACCAACACGCCGTGCTGCTAGTCATACTTGTACTTGTAGTCAGCCTCAACACTTCAGAGTCATAATACCATGAAATCCTGCTTTCAAAAAATCCATGAAGGCCTGTGGCTTGCTTTGGGAAAGCTTAGAAGCACAGTTGTGTATTCAAATATATACTTAGTTACTGGATGTAGTACTTAATTGAAAATCAGTTTTAGAGAAGAATAATGTAGGTAAATGTCTGCATTTACCTACATTATGTCTACATATGCTGAAAAGTTTTTTTAAGCTATTATATTTGGACACCCAGAAGTAATGTTACTGCAATAAAAAATTTAGTGAATTCTTATGTTTTACAGACTTGAAAACTAACTGGTTTTACTTACTTTCCTCCCCGATGAGTCATGATTTAATACTTATGATTCGTAAATTTTGTCTATATTAAACCATTGTTAGGTGCCCACATTAATGGGATTAGTAAAATATATTCTAGTTTGTAAAATGCATTTCAGCTGTGCAAGGCTCAAGATGACGATAAAAGCTTCTACTGGAACATTTGTCATCGCAATTTGTGACGGTTGTTTTGGATGCTACTGCCTAAAGCTCTTCAGTGATTGATACAATGGTGGGTTCCATCTTGATTAATTATGTGCCATCAGAGACTTCTAAGTTAGTAAGCCAAGGTATATCCAAGTGTCTTCCTATTTCTACAAAATAAGCTTTCAAATAACCTTTTTTAGGTTTTGTAGCTTTTGCTTTTTTTTTTCTTAATGAAAAACAGAGTTTGAAAAAGTATGTGATTTAGGTTAAAAAGGAATTGTGAAAAAAGTGTTTTGGTTATTCTCCATCTTAAGAGAATAACTGCTTTTGGGAGCAGGCTGCAGTTTTTTTGGTTTCACTCCGCGTTCACCAAAATTTGGGCCATTTGTTTTCTCCTTTGCTATTCTGCTAGAAGAAGAGAATTAGAAAGTGTTTTTTCTTTGACTGTTGGCCTTTAAGCAAAAACATGTGATCCTGTTACCAGTGTGTAGAGGAAAAAAACCGCAGTATGGAGGCAATGAACTGCATTTAACCACTTTTTTTAAATGCTGTCAAATCTTTTCATAATCCCAAATCTTTCAGAGGAAAGATGATCTTTGCTAGGTGTAACATGATGATACTTTGCATAGTGTTAGAGAGCAATTGGTGAAAGCCATCATGTGGAAAAAAACATTTTGTAGTGTAATACTTCTGGTTGTCGGAGTATATGACCCAAGAGGTAATAACCACAGCTAAGAAATAACCCTCATACTCAGAGATTATGTTTTTTTTTTTCCTAAGAGTAAAGAATAAATTATTGCTTTGAACAGAGAAATCCAGTGATTGGAGAAATTATCTGCTGCCTCCTGGTCAACAGAGCATGCCAGTTTTGAATTAGATAAGTAGTGATGGTTGAGACAGTTGTGTGGGATTTTTTTTTTATTTTTTTTTTTTTTTAGAACTCATCTTTTAAAGTTGATACTAAGAGCCATAGCATTTACGGAAACATACTGTGTACTTTAAAAGATATGACTTCAGGTCTATTTTCTTTAATAATGCAATTCATATGGCTTGCATTGGGAGGGACCTCAAAAATAATCTAGTTCCAACCTCCCTGCTGTGGGCAGTGACATCTTCTTCTAGACCAGACTCCTCCAGAGCCCTATCCAATTTGGCCTTCAACACTTCCAGGGATGAGACTTCTCCAGGCAATGTATTCATCCTCATCATCCTCACAGTAAAGAATTTCTTCCTAATACCTAATCTATCTGAATCTCCTCTCTTTCATTTTAAAGCCATCACCTTGGTCCTATAACTACATGCCCTTAAAAACCAGGCAATTAAAATTGCTTGTAATTACAAGAAATTGATATGTATTTTGTTAATTTCTGTCAGAAAATGTCAAAATCCTTTTTCTGGTGTGTGTTAAAAGGGCCTTTATGAACAATTGACAAGCCAAGATCTCTTTTACTGTGTTAGCACTGAGTTTCAAAAAAGTTGAAAGTGTTAGATCAATAAACATAAGTCACCAGCAGTTCTAGCTCTTTCTCAGAGAGAAAAAGTAGGCCAAGAATATCTAATATTGCTAAATTTAATTTTTAAATAAAAATATTCATTTACGCAAAAGAATAGAATAGCTTTTATGAATCTAAAAATATGAAACTAAATGTAATAACCTAATCTCTTTTTTAACTTTCTTGATAAATATGACTTTTACATGTGTACAACAATTTGTGTATGAATTAATTTGAGTTTTGAAAATAAAATGCTGCTGCTATATGGTGTGAGAGAAGGATTCCTTGCCAGGAACAGGTTGGTCACATGGTACCTGGTAAATGCAAGATGCTCCCTGCTGCTGTATGTGTGTACTGTCAATATTCATTCATGTTGCAATTTCCATTTCAATTCCAAACCTCACAATTGCTGTGCTCTTGTATAATACACTCCTGACACTAAATCATGTTACCTACTGATGTTTAGTGACCTGAATGAAATTGTTTCAATGTAATTGACTGTCATGCTTTGTGTGTAGAAATAAGTCTGCTCAGCAAAGGCTAAATTATGTTTTTAAGCCATAAAAAAGGGACTTGTCTACTTTAGATTTTGAAAACGTAAGGGCCCATCGATTTCATCCACAACAAGAGGTAAAATATATCAAAAAAAGTACACAATCTTAAAAGCCATTGCTCTAGAATTGCACTCTACCATTTCTCTCTGTTTTCATATTATAAACCATATCTTTTCCTCTTGTGATAGGCTTCTCTGATCAACACTGTGCTGCTTTTCACTGGGAGTACAGCCTTATTTCTCTTTTGGAAGTAGGTTATGTATGGTTGCCAAAAGGAAACGCAACATACAGCAATAGAAATATGCCAAGTGGGTGGGTACGGGTTGTGTGGTGTGTGTTAAAAGCCTGTACTTCCTAAAAGGCTTGCTGCTTGGAGGTGCAATTGAACAATATTTAAATCTTGTTTGGAAATTATTGTTAGCACAGAACACGTTTAAATCTAATCTATGTGTCTTCCTACTCAGTACCTGTATTCTCAGTGCCAATTAAGTCTATTGTAGACATCACAAAACATTTTGTCTTCTTAAAAAAAATAAATCAGTTGTCTGTGTTTTCTCTGGCCCAAGGGAAAAACATTAAAGTGAGATGGGAAAGTTAGATCATGATATTTATCAATTTACTTGAGAACTAGTTAATAGACAGGAAAGGTTGATTTCCTTTTTTAATAGTTTAATAATAAAGAGCTACCATTTCTCTCATTTCCTTGCATTCTTCATCAAAGCTGGTTCTCTAATTGTTGTCATTCAAATGATAGCTTTAAAGGATAAGGATGAAGGGGAGCAACTGCAGGAGGGTAGGAGTTCTCAGCCTCAATTCCTACACTTATTAGATAGGTGTGTGTGAGACAGATTCTAATTCTGGTTATTAAAGAAACAGATTCCCTATGGCATAAGTGCTTCTTTCTGTCTGGCTTACTTGTCAGGTTTCTTGTGTTATTCAGAGATACAGAAGCTTCTGGGCGACAAGCAGATGTATTTGAATGAAAAGATAAGTTACTGTTCTTCACTGCTCACTATGTTGCTTTCACCTCCTGGCCTTGACAACCATGAAAGTCAGGTAGTGTCCTCATAAAGCTCTTTAGACTAACTTATTTTCCCCCTAGAAAAGATTCCACGTCTATCTGAAATCTGCCCTTTGATTTTGTGAGCTCCTGCAGAAAATCACAATTTTTGCTGAGAAGCAAAGTAGTAATTTCATGTAAGTCCTTTTGGCTACCAACGGCTACAAGAAATCAATCCCTACTTTGCCTCTTCAGATTTTCATCACCTCTGAGGAATAGCTATAAAGTTCTCTCAGACCTGACTGTCCCTGTGTGGGCTCATTGCCCATGTGGCTCTCCTGATCTGATCCCTTCTTCTTTGTCATTTGCCTCCTAATTTCAGCAGGAAAATTTAAGCAACTTGTACTGCTTGATACAGTCAAGGACAAAACCATGTCCTCTGCAGTAACTCCCTTTCCTGGCAGGAGAAGTGCCAGTCAGGTCTCTGGCACTTTGGCTCACTAAATTCTCTGGATGAAGTCACAACTTTTGTGATTTCCTTTGCCTTCACTTTCCTCGTGATCTCTGGATTGTTTTTATGTTGCTTTAAGGTTTTGGTTTGGGATATGTGGGGGATTTTGAGAGAGTCAGGTGTCAAACCTGTGTTCCTAACTGTAGGTTCAGATTTATCCTGGCTAGCCTAGGAAAGTATAGCCTTAAACACACAGAATTTCTTTCTACCCTCCACTGACTTTAGGGGGGGGGTGGGGGTGGCCTTCAGAGAAATATTAACAAAGGAATGCTGTAAAAAGTGAATATCAAAGCTACAAAGCTATGTATTTTAAAAATTCATATGGTGTATTATGATACCTCTTTATGATTATAAACCTTTCCATTAGAACTGTAAAGATAGTTTGTCCTGGGAGTACCCTGGAATAGCAATAGTAAGTTCATGATCCCAACCTATGTTATTTAAAGAATTATAAGCTGGTCAGTATATGTGATGTTGGGCAGTTCAGCTGGCCAGGGTGTGGTAATGATCTGACTGAGGTGAATACTTGCGGATGCATTGTGGGTGTTAAAAAGAGCACAAACATTTTGCAAAAAGCTAAGCCTTTGTGTTGTGTGAACCTTGGCTGACGAAACATATACTATCCCCTGAAGGATGAACTCCAAAGGGAGAAATCTGACAGCAAATCCAAGGCCCCAAGGAGTCTCTTGAGCTTCACTTTCATAACTGCTCCTGTTCATTAAAGAGGAATCTGCTGGAAAATGTGCATTTTGGACCTGATGTCAGCAATGTCCCATGGAAATAGCACACAGCTTTCTTACTTATCAGTATGTTGAAAGAAAGAGCAGCCTTGTAGGTGATGTGGAGCATGTACCACATGGACAGAGTTCCTGGAACAGAGAGAGGAGGCAGCCTCACACTGCGTCACTAATCTTTCCTTGCCACTTTTTACTCCTCTCCACTGCCTTCAGTAGTGATGGATTTTGTTGAAGAAGACATCTCTGTAGCCAGAGGCACTTGGAGTGACCTTGTGCTAAAAGAAAGCCATCAGAGCTGCTGGATCTGCAGTTCTCTCCAGTGCTCTGCACTGAAGTGAGACATACTCCCTCTGCAACAAAAATGATCTGTGCTTTGATTTACTCATGCATAAGAGATAGTGACTAAAATGTTGACATGTGGTATTTTAAAGCAAGCTGGCGATCTGAAAGCCTTCTGAAAGATACCCTATAATAGATACTAATAAACCCGTGACATAAGTCAATCTGTTCTTCAAGTGTTCTTTTTAATCCTTGGCACCATCTTTCTTCTAAAGAATACTTACAGGTTTTATCAGGCTTTGGCTTTTATTAGGTTCTTAGAAAGCAATCTCAATCGTTTTTGCATGCAGTTTGTACCCATTTAAATTGTCTTCTTAACTTTGGATATGCAGCTTGAATTATATGTGTTTTTCTTAAAACATTAGTAAAATATCTGCTTTGTGTTATGTGTCGGGTTTCTGTTTATGATTTCAACCTCACAAGTGTGTAAAATTCCAAATACAATCCCCGTAATTCAGGCAGAAAATCCTCTGGCAAAGTGATATTTCAGGCTATGATTAGCTGAAATGGGGGGTCTGACCTAGAGTAATTTTTCTTATTTGTTTTCTCTTTCCTCAAGAATAGGAGGTGTACAGTCCTTAGTTGTCTATACAGTCCCACTTGCATACTCTTAAATGGAACTATAAGTCTGCATTTGTACTTTTTCTCCAGTTACACATTTGGCCCCTAGACTCCCTCCTCCATGACCTTTTCAGGTGATGATTTTTTGACTTCTTTGCTCACATAAAGATGGTTTCCCTTCTTCAGGCTCTGTATGAAGTCACCTTAATGTTTATACATTGTTTTTCTACAGCATTTCTGCTGCTGTGCAATAATTGCAACAATTTTTTCTTTGCTTATTTAAAGACTGTGTAAAAAAAAGCAGAGATAAATTTCCTTCATTCTACCTTTCCTTTCCAGGTCTTAGCCAAATGTTTTGCTATGATTTTTCTAGTTTTATTAATAGATATTTATTTATTTGACCCTGTAGTTTCTGCACCTTTTGCTTTGATTGCTTTGCTGCCACTTCACTGGAATAAAGGTAAAAGTAGAACCCTTGTAAAGTTGAGCGAAAGAAGCTTATCTTCACAATTTTCTTTTCCTGTCAGCTGCAAGCACACATACATCACTAAGAAATTCATATGTCCCAGGGAAAGCAGGATATGTTCCTTCTTTACTCAAGATAGGTTTCCAGAAAAATTTAGATTGACGATAGTTATTACTCAGATGAAGCCTTCATTTCTGTGAATGTTCATGGTTCCTGTGATCTTTTCTATAAAGGTGTTAACAGTTGTGTTTGATGTGCATGACTTCAGAATAATTAAATTTGTTCCAGTTTTTTTTCTCCCTTATTTTTCAGTTCCTTCTCTTTCTTCCTAACCCTCAAAGGAAAAGAATTATTCTACTCTGGTAGGTCATTTGCTATCTTGCCTTGATTTGTGTCACCTAAACTCAGCAATGGATGAACATCCTGAAGCATGGTCAGTTAGCTCATGACAAAATGCAGATTGGCACTGTTAGATGCCTAAGAGAATAAGTAGTTCAAAGCCATTTTTTTCTATCTGCCATATATGTTGTGGTCTCTTGAACATTCAATCAAGTTATTAACAAGATAGATTTTTGTATGTTATTCATGGGCATCCAGCTTGTGGATGGTCCTTATTGTTCAGTTGCCTGCTGACAGAAATCTACAGACGCCAGGGAGACATGCAGACATGTCAGCTGTACAGCCTTCCTTTATCAGAAACCTGTTGTATTTGTTTTCCTTTTAGACCTTTTACTTCTCTGGTACAAAAGGTGAGCCATAGAGACTCATTTTTGCAGTTTTTAGTCTCATACCTGTAAAAATGCAAACAATTGCTTTCAAGCATAAGCTTTTCTGTTACCTTGGTTCATCAACTTCCACGTGTAAGTGTATACGCATTGGCAAGAAATGCGTTGTACATTTTTCTTTCTCTGACCTATTTTAGTTCACCTCTATAACTTGAACACTATTGAGAGATGAATAGAACAACTATTGTCCTAAGAAGAATGTTTTGGAATTGAGCTTACTTGTACAGGGTACAGCAGAACAGTGGAGAATGTAAAAATACATGTTTGGGACAAACATTAAAGAGAAGTGAATAATTGTTTGGAATGATTTTGAGGAAAGAATTTTTATGACAAAGAACTAAATCAAACAGAGTCCTTTTATCACTCCTTGTAAGTGGTTTTCTATCGTGTCAAGATGCTTTTCATGTTTAAGATGGTCTCATTCTTTTCAAGTGGAAGTGACAAAGAGGAGAGAGGAAAAAACTTATTATAGGCAAAAAGATTTCCAAAATGTCAGACAATGAGGATCACTTCAAGGTGATAATGAATTAAAATAGTTTTCCATCTCCTAACATTCTGCAGCTTAATCTGTACCTGCATTCAGTGGGAGAAATAATCCTCATAAAATGAAATATGTGTGGTAAGAGTCATGCAAAAATATGATTTATAAGAGGTAACAACCTTCTAAGTTATTACTTCTTTTCTTCCCCAAAAGCTGTGATTAAAAAGTAGGTCAACAAGCCCATTTAAATAGCCTGTTCCACAGTGTGGTTTAAATGAGTGCTAGTGACAAGTGTATGAAGTGCCGTGTATTTTATTTTTGTAGCATATTGGTTAAATTTAGAATTATTCAAAGCGGCTGTTATACACAAGCCTCCAGGCAAATCCTCAGATCTCTCAGTCAGTGGGCTTTGTTCTTGTTTTTAAACATATATTATATGTTGGCATTGTATTTGTAAAGCAGGTACTTTAACTGAACATGCAGTTAGAGTGATGAGCACTAATGTTAGTCCAATGGTGGAGCCTCTACAATTTTAACTCAAAGGGTAACACACTTACGTGCTCTGGGCACGTGACTCCCATTACTAATTTTGTCCATGAGCCCCTCCAGAAGAGCGATTTTAATCAGGCTAGACCCGTTAAGTCTTGCTGAACAGAACTGCCCTTGTAATGTTATCTAGTATTGATAGGTCAGGCAGCTTCCATCAGACAGATGGCCTGAGATGAAAGAGTGATTGTAGGCAAGGAAATGGCTTTTGCAGGAGCTCTGTTCTTGTTTCAAAAGCCATTCTTTGGCTTGCAGTCTCTCTTTCTGCCTCTTGAGAGCTGCCAGAAACAATTCTGGCCCTGAATTCCAAGGTACCTAGAGCCAAGGTGAGGAGAGAGGTTTCCAGCCCAGCTAGAATTTTTTTATTTCTCCTGCCTCTGTTGCTTTTCAACACAGGGTTCTCATTGCACCCTTACTGCAAAGATATCAGCAGAGATGAGTGAATAATGAGGAAATCTACTCACTAGTGTTTTGACAATTGCTAAAGAGAGTTTTGCTTAGATCATGATTGTGCTTATTTTATCAGCTGTGAAGCTTTTTGTGAAAAGCTGTGGGAGTGAAGTGTTTGCTCAAAAGAATGCTTGCAGGGAACTATTTCTGGACTGTATTCATTATTAATTTAATCAAAACCCAGTTTTTCTCACTGTAAAAGTAGCTGATTAATGATTATGTCATAAATGAAGAAACAGAAACATGGAATAAATCAGTGTGTTAAATTTGAGCTTATTCTTTTTCAGATCTCTACATAATTCAGCTGCAGCAGCATGTCTTCAGTAGCTTTTTTTGTATCCTGCTCTCCCAGTAATGATACCCTTGTCAGTCTCCTCCTGCCCTCCTCTTGTATGCCATTCTATTTTATGTAGGTTCTCATTCTGCTTTCATTGTGAAGTGTATGAGTACCTTGCAAGTTTATGGTACGTGAGGTGACTAGCATCTGTTGTATTTGGCTCATTCCTCCCCTGCATGAAGAATTAGATACTTAGTAGGAGCGTTTTGTTTTGGTAAGATTGTTTTCTGCTTGTGGGAAACAAGACAGACAGAAAAAGTGATTTGCATTTGGAATGAAAGTGGAAACCATTTGTGATAGTCCTTTATTCCTGTAGGAATTTGTTTCATAGCCTTGGCTGACTGCTGGCAAAGCCCTGTGTTTTGAGGCTGTTATAGCTGAATGTTGCATTTTGTGCTTGCATGCTCTAATAAAACTTTTTCAGGTCTCCAACCTCACTTTACTCCTGTTTCTTGCATAGTTGTCTCCTAATTGGAATGGACAACTGAGAAACTAAGGCATGAAAAGAGCTGCCCATGCAAGAAGTACTTTCCCCTCAGTGCTTTTTTTTTGTTTTTTTTATTCATAATTTTGCAGTTGTTGGAGAGGCTTCTTGTTTGTGCTCTGAAAGCTGAGACACTGACAAAGATGAGGGAAAAAAATTACTGCCTATTTACAAAGTAATTTATCGTGTGGTTATTTCATACTATTTCATACTCACCGCTGTCCAGTAAAGGGAAAATTCTTGGGCCACAAGTTGCTTGGAAATTACTTGAGTCATTGGTAGGCTTTAGCTAACAGTCCACATCTATTTGGGAAAGCACTTAAAGCACATATTTGTGTTCCCTTGACTGCAGTGGACTGGAGAAAATGATTAAGCATACTTCCAGTCAGGATAGATTTCCTATATTGGACAGGTGTTGCAAAAATATCTTAATAGGAACTGTCGCATAATCATTGTCTTTCCTCCTTACATGAATAGTGAGATACGTTAGGTACAATATACTAATATACTAAGTTTATATAATGTCACAACTAATATAAAAAGTAATTTGAATGTGTGTTTTGTGGTATGAATTTGACACTGCCTCACAAATTTCCATGAGAAACTCAAAGTAGTACTCCTCTAAGGTCTATTCATAAGTTATGATGCCATATTGAAAGGTTATTTAAATTCAAAGAACCCTTTAAGTAGTAGTTAATGTTTAAGAGCTTGAGAGGTTTAAAAGCAGAAGGAATAGGCTTTTATTTGGAACAGTATCAATTTTTATTAAATTTGATGACTCTGAAGGATATTTCAGGGATATGTCCTGTTTCGCATTGCAAGAAAAACTCTAAAGATGCTCTGAGAATTTACTGCTACAACAATATTGACAAATCACTCTGTCATAGCACTAACGGATTATTCATGAACTGAAGATGAATATCCTGTTTTCTTGTGCAAGGCAGTAGCAAGGATGCAGGTAAAAAAGGGCAGAAAGAATAGATTTCACAATAGAGCATGAAGACTGACAACAAACCTATACCTTCTCAGCCCAGCAACCCCCATATTGTCCTGACTGAAATGATGAAACTCCATCAGGAGTTAAAATTTTAACATAGTGCATTAAATAAAAATTAAAAGGTGATTGTAGCTTGTCACAGTGGGCAAAACCTGTATAAAGTAAATTTGCTTAAAGCATGGCCCTATTTTTTTCATCTAGAAAACCAAATAAGGTAATCCTTAGTGTAAATGCCCTCTCCACCTGTGAGTGGACTGAGTAAGCAAGGCTTGAGTAATGGAAATTTATTGCAATGATGTTACCATGTGTTATCCACAAAACTTCGAAATATTTAAATGTCTAAATTTCTCTTTGTTAATTTTGCCTCTATTATGTCACAGCTTGCTTTTTGTCTCTCACAGGGGCTCTCATGTTAAAAGGAAATAATTACACTTATGCTCTAACAAGTGATTAAGTTTTTTGTTATGCCATTATTAGTCTTTCAACAGAAGTGAGGCAAACTGGGCTAGCCAAACAAGTATTTACTGCTACTTCTGATATGCTGAGATAGTACTAGGTAAAACATGTTTCTGTTTTGGTTTGGCTGCTCTTGACATATGCTGCTCATCTTAATAAGCTGTCCTGAAATGAGTGCAAATCTCATGGAGCTTAATTCTGGAGAAAAGGTTATAAATAGCGTAATGTACTAACTCCTCTTTTTTTTTTTTCAGTTGTTTTGCTTTGGCTGGGGTTTTTGTTTGTTTTGTTGTTTTTGGTTTTTTGTTGTTGTTATTTCTCTCTTGTTATTCTGTTTTGATAGTAGGTAGATAGAAAAAAATGACACTGTGTGGTACCTGACCAGGAAAGTCAAACAGCTTGGATTTCTGCTCCTGAAAAAATTTCAGTTAGATACACACAGATGTAGTTACTTTAGGATAAATCCACATAATATTTACATTTTACGTTTGGTGACTTCTGAAACAGTACAAGTCAAACTGACACTTTTCATCTGAACAGATAACGCAGAATTGGCATGACATGAAATTTTGCTTATCCTTTTGAGCTAAAAGGGATAAAAAGAAGTACTTTGTAGAAGTACCAATTTTTGTAGCAAAACATAAAATATTGGTGAGTCTCTTGAGAATCTAGGTATGATTCAGTATGATTCAGTGATAAATTTTGGTGGTGATTACCAAACTCTTATTCCTAAATAATTTTTAAATCCAAGTGGTTTCATCTAGCATTGGCTAAAACTACCTATTGTGAGCAGTCATCTATGTTTTTGTGGTGGTTTGGCAGCTGTGTTTGAAGATACTTTTTTGCCTTTGCTCCCATCTGTAAGAGCTAAGTGCACGGCAGATGATGTACTTAAGACTCCAGCTCTGCTGTAAAATTGAGTGTTTCTTCTGGAGTAGCTAAGGCTATGTTCCCCCAGAGATAAAGATGCTCTTCTAAATGAGGCTGTCCATACATATGGATAAGCTTATACCTAAATTCCCAAAAGAAACTCCCTTGAAGTTTGACCTGAACCACAACAATCTTCTGGAAGCAACAGATTTCTTAATCATCAATTCCTTGATGATTATTTTTTCTTTATTATTATTTTTTTAAAATTAAAATTGCTCTTCCTCTTAGAAATATTATTGTCATTGAAAAACCTGCTACAAACATGATCACAAATTCTGGAAGGCACAACTTCTGGTAAAACCTATAAATTGAAAGGACGGCAATATCTCAAAATTCCTTTGTCAGACACTGCTGTTATTTTAATTTATTTTTTTCTTCCTATATTATTACTGTTCATACAAGAATGATAGATGATATAGAATGAGGTTCCCCTTAACTTGTTACCCATAAATCCTCCAGAGATTTCTAATTAACATAAAAGTTAGGTCTCATTGTGAGAGCCTGCTCATGGTGCTCTGTATTTCTATCAATGCAGTCCAGAAATCCATCTTCATCACCATGGGATTCCCAATATGTCCCATTACAATGAAAAAGTGACATCTGATGCAGGGAGTGTAAATACTGTAGGGAAGTTCAATAAAGTGTTTCATTCTTCACTGCTGAATTACAGCTTTATGGAACATAAATAAAGCAAAACAAGGAGAACTAAAATATAAGGAATAGGTATGTATCACACATGTTATCTGGAACGAAATTCTTTCTGCTGTGGTGACAAATGTCTTGCCTTCAATTTGCATTCATGTCTCGTGTTACGCTGTTCTAAAAGCAGATGGTTGATGTTATACATGACCTCAAACAGTTAAATGATTGATTTTGATATCCTCCAACTATTCATGGGACAAATATTAGACTGGGTTAGAGACCAAGGGATAAAATTTATCAGCTTGGAAAGTTTGAGAAAAACTTGGATTTATTTTAAGAATCAACTTTATATATTTAAATTATGATTTGGACATACAAGGTCTTGGTTGGTTGATAAGGATAAGAATCTTTTCATCCACCTATGTGTTTTTGTTTGAAGAATTATTATTTAAATTAATTTTGACCACTTCGTATTTTAAAGGATGCTCCTCCTCTTTACTGATTCTCGATAAAAATAGCCTCTTGAATGTAAAGATGATGAGTATGAGGCTTAACTCCAGGAAGGAACCCGGATGGCTAAGAAGAAGCTGGACGTTATGGATGGTTCAGTGTTCAATTCTCTAGTTAAAACAAAAAAACCCTGCCCTTCTTCTAGGCACAATGACGATCTCTGTGACAGGTGATCACAGCAATAAGGATATTTCAAATTCCAACATCAGGCTCTGCTACAGCTTAATGAGTGAAGCCCAAGGAGGGGTATGTGGGGGATGAAGACAGCAGGAGTGGTAGACATATATCAGCTGTGAAGAATGCTGTATTCCTTGTTCCATGTTGGTTCTGGGGCTGGATGTAGCACAGCAACTGCAAAGGACTCATGTTTCTTTCTTCCTTTCTTGTGCACACCTTTCCTTAGAACAGAAGAACTCAGATTTAGGGATGTGGATCTTAAAAAATGAAATAAAAAACTCCCAAACAATAAGACCCACCAAAAGAAAACCTGAATAAAAATAACTCTCAAAGCAAACACACAACATGAGCCCCAAAACCAAAAACCTAACCAAACTAAACTCCCCCAAACCCCAGTAAAAAACACATAAATGAAAAACCCTCCCATCACCCCAATAAAACAGTACAGTTTGAGAACATCTGCTTTGTTCAGCACCAGCCCATGATGGGATTTGTTGTTGTAGTGATATGTGAATTTTTCCAATTCAATCACTACAATAACCCCTTAGCACAACATGTGATGACGGAAGTGAAAAGGATTTTCATAGATCATCAAATCCAAGCTGCTGTGCTAAGCATATTGTCATATCAACCTATTTATAAATGCACCAGCTCCATTAAAATTGGTTAAGCTGTCTGCTCCTCTTAGCTGCATGAGCAGCAGATTCTAGATATGGATTTGTCTTAAGGAAGGTCCACTCTCTGCTTATTTATAACCTGGTTATATACATTGGCTCTTCAATCTGCACTGCTCTTCAACAGCTCTTTGCTCCCTCCGCTGTTCATGACCCACTGAATTCTTATACAGCTGTCCAAAGACTGATGGTATCTTTCTTTTTTTTCCTGTTTTTTGTGCCTTTCATGTAAGATAATATATATTCCTCTGATCATCTCAGACCTTCTCCAACCTTTAATAGTCTTAATTCATCATGAAAACAGTTAATTGCAGTTGGTAAGCTAAATTCTAGATGAGGTCTTACAGAGGTAGTACATGGTACTTTGACTTCTCCTACCATGTGTAATGTGTCATAGGATTGCATTTCTCTTTTTTATGACTGTACTTATGGCTCATGATGATTGCAGTGTGTGTGACCAGGCATTTCCAGCTGCTGAACATTAAGATCCACATCCCTGGTCTTTGGTAGAAAGTTTTGTTATGTGCCAAGACTTTGTCTGTCTGATGAGATCTAAAGCTGCCTTTCCTTTCACAGCTGAAATGAGAGCAAGCCCTAGGGGACAGGCAGGAAGAAATGCAGTGCTCTTTGGTCACGTTCCAACTGCACAGGTCAAGACTGTTGTTGCAGAGTCTGGAATGTCTTTGTTTATTTTGTGAATCATTTTATCATTTTTATTGCGTTTCTCTCATCTTCTCTGTGTTTTTGATGTTGTCCTGTTGTGTCATCAGTACAACTTACTATGTTCACTACAGTAAGCAGTCTAGCTGTCTTCAAGAATCACAAGTATGGGTGAAAACTTGAGTGAGGTAGTTCTCTGTTATTGGTGACTAAATATGAAATGGTTTTAAATCTGCTTCAACCAATATGTTTCCTTTTTTTAACCTCCGTATATTTCTGGGCTTGGAGTTACAGAAGATAGTATATGTATCATTTTTTGGGAGTATCTGTTTACATCTGGAACAAAGACTAAGAATTTAAATTACTATATTTGAACAAGCTGATTTCTTCCTTAGAGATTATAACTTAGTATTTCCTGCACAACTGGGGAAAGAAGTGCTCCAAATATCCAGTATATTAGTGGTCTTGGTTAATGGGAGATACCATAACTCTAGCAGCTGTCTCTTCCCTAAATTTACAGATTAAATCAAGACACAGTGCATTTGGCTTACATGCAAGATTGAGGTCAAGGTATATGTGCTATGTTCTCATCTCTGCCACAGATCTGCAGGATAAGTGTGAGTCAGACTCTGCCCTTTAGTTTCATTGTCTGTAAAACTTACTCATACATAATCAATTTAATAGTCCATGATACTTTACAATTTGAGTTCAGTAATGGCCTCTGCCTCAGGGGTTTCAAACCAAGTAGCATATTCAGTTGTACTTGGCAAAGTTGCAAAACTGTGGCAATTATTATGTTAAGTCAGTGAAAAAGAAAAGACATGAAATACATTCTGTATGTTCCTTCAAGTTCAGCAGCTGAGAGTCATTGAAAATGGGGTTTTTAAGGTTATTTTCAGAAAGTGATCTCTTGTGGTGGATACATTGGCTGTACCTGAACTAAGGGACCATAACCAGTTATCTGTGTTTTAGGAAGCAGAAGGGTTAGAAGCAGGTCCTTATCTTATTTCTGTTGAATATCTCATTCCTTTCTTAAGAGTTTCTGTCAGCTTCCCTCTAGGATCAGGAGCTCTAATGTGCTGTCTTTTCCTCATTGTTCACTGCCAGGAGGGTAACGAGGCCTGACTTGGAAATGCTGTGTGAATGGCAAGCAGCTGAGCAGTCTGATTCCGTATATTGCTGCATACAGCACTGTAAATCTGGCAAACCTAATTACGCTCAGAGGGATAATGACAACTCCATATGGGATGGAAAATTGTTTGCATGTAGATTTTGCTTCTTAACTCTTCTGGTCTTCCTGTAGTTAGTAGGCAGGCAGCAGCCTCCAAAGCTAACAGCAATGCTATTTCTTGTCCAACTGGCATAGAAGATTTAACTTCACATGAGCCAGCTGGCTATCTCCTTGCCTCTTTTCACCTAAGAGACTGAAATATGTCATCTTTGAGATATGACCAGACTCCTGGAACTCACACCTCTTTCTGGGAAAGAAACAATATTATTAGTATTCTGTATATGCTTTCCTTCAGAAATATATAAAATATATAAATGCACATACACACACGTATATATATTTTTTTATCTATCTTCATGCACAGATGTTAAAACTGAAATGTATACCAAGGAAACTTCAAGCTTACACATAGATATACAGAAAAGGAATTTAGAAATGAAAAAACAAGGTATTCTGTCTTCATTTTGATGTGACTATATTATTTCTACTACTCGGCGTACATGGTAACTTTAATTATCAGTTGGATTGTTTAAATATGCAGCTAAATTTATTCTCTACTCAGAAGCATTGATATTAGAAGAATCAGAATATTTTCATTTCCTGCATATAAGGGTTTAATTTATTACACTTCAATATGTGTAATATGCATTAGTGTTTTTTGTACTTATTTTCCTTTCCCTAATAAATGCAAATATAATGAGAAAGATAATTTTTTTTAATAACATTGTTTCATAAGTAGCCCTACTAGGCTTTGAAAGTCATATCCAGAACAATGAATTGAATGGGACATTATAACATTAACTGATACTGCTGTTTGGCTGAATCTTGATTTTGCAGAGGCAGCAAATTATCAGGCTGAGCCATGAATCTTTCCCAAGACAATGTAGAATTTGGAGATAATTGCAAGTGATGAAAAACCACAGAATTTTATTTGGGTGTGGTGCTAGGGCAATATTGCTCTATCTCATTAAGACAATGTCTTGTTAAAGTACAGATGCTTTTAATGCCATTTTTTTCGAGTCAGACAAGCTGCTTTTTAACACCATGAGAATTGAAAGGGGTTATTTTGCATCTCCTCTTTTGTCTGCTCAAAATTTTAGAAATGCTCCAATGAAACAATTTTAAAACCATCCAAACTCGCAAAAATGAAATTAAAAGCATGACATAAAAGCAGTTTAAGAAGCACTAACTGTGGATTCTTGTCTTGTGTCTCAAGAAGAGCAAATGTGGCAGTAAGCTCAAGCAATAACCTCAGGTTTTAATAAAGCAGAAAAGGAAATTCCTTAGCTCGTGTAAGTAATGGATGCTCCCAGTGTTACCAAGTGACTTAGTTTATATCAACTAAAATAAGAGGAACTGTATTCAAATTAACCTTTAAATAGGGCTAAAAATTTAGTTAATGCAACTTTTTTCCAGGATAATGAATGAGGATTGTGATGATGAGAGCATTGGGTTGCAATTATTATTTGAATATTAACTATAAGTGAAGGTAGGATTTAGAGTAAGTAAAACACATGGGCTACAGGTATTAGGTTATTACAATGTAAGCATTGTATTGTTAACTGTCTTGTTCCCTTAGTTTTATTAAAGCAATGTGTACAGTGTTGCCTAATGACTATAGCTAGGTAACTAATCTTGGCCACTGGTTGAAGGAGGGGGGCTCTCAAAAAGGGTCTCCATGGTTATCTGGTGCTGTTTGGCCAAGATTGCTGATCATGCATTACTCAGTCCTCTTACTTGTCCTAAACATTATCTGCTCTGTCATTTGTGATATGGGATCCATGTTTTGGAAGTCTTAGGACTTATGTAACATCCCTTTTTATGGATGGAGTACAGACATGAGACATCTTACTTCGCATCAAAGATCTACAGTGTTATGAATAATACATGTTTAGGATGCTGAAAATTGGGCAAAGTAGATAATATGTAATTCCAAGAAAAGATCTCAAAGGCCATCACATAAGACTGTATTATAAGCTGACTTTGGAAAGTCTTATCTACATTGTCGTTGAAAATAAATAAATAATGAAATGACCTACTTAAGGTCTTTGCATCTTTTGAAAGTTTTAAATGCTTCCAATGGAGGCAATTCTTAAAGTTGCTTAGCACCCAAATTATTTGCAGTAGTTTTTCAGCCATAACTCCCTTCAATGGCATCTACAGAGATATATCCAGGAATGCATCCAACCATACTGAGAACCAGAGATCCTTGATGCTAAGTAAGATGTCTCATGTTTGGATTCCATTCACAGAAATGGATGTTGTGCAATTCCTAAATCTGAAGAATTCCAAACCATGGATTACATTGCTAAAGTTCTTTTTAAACCTTTTAAGTAAAATCTATTGCTCATGTCCTCCCTGAAGATTTCTGACAATCACATTGTATTTATGGGTATACTCCGCAATTTAGATGGCACAGACATGATGTCTCTTTTATTCTAATTTATCTTTGTACATAGTTTGTAACATCCCCCCAGATTGCTTCTTGGAGTGTAATTATTCATGCTTGTTCTTCTCTCAAGAGTGGATTTTTTTCAAAGGATTTCAAAGAAAAGCATTTTAGCTCCAAGTGAGCTGAGTGTGAAAAAGGATTTTTTTGACACACTTTTATGCTCTGGTTGCTCCAGAAGCATTTAAATCTGAAAACTGCAATTGTGATGGATAAGTCTCAGCCTCTCAGATAAGGTGTTATAAGCATGCAAAAATATCATTAAAAGGATGTTAAGGTTGCAAAGTTAAGCGCTTGCCAAAAAAAAAGTTAAACAGTGACAGAATGAGCATTGATAGTGAACCTTTAATTTACCCCTGCTCTATGTATATGTTAGGAAAATTTTTAAATAATAATGTACTATTTTTTTATCCACTGTCTGTTTCTTACCTGGTATTGCTTTTCCTTGATGAGTCTCATCACATTTGTCTTTTCAGATCAAATTTTCCTGTCCAGTAATTCTTTCCTTTATCCATCCAGACCTCTCATTGCTACCCTGTCTCTGACATTTTCTTGCCTTATGTTCTTACTTTCACCTTCACTCCTGAATGTCTCTGCCTCTTTTTTGTTTTTTCTTTTTTTTTTTTTTGTTTTCACCCTGCTGTCTTTTCTCTTTTTCCTGCCATTGGCCAAGAAGAAACAAAACTGTAAGGAATGACAACAGATAAATCTGCATCATATTTTGTATGTACTTATCTTAAGCTATAGAGAAGTGATTTCTGTATGAAAATATGTTTGGAAGTAAACTTTTTTAGGAGAGAGGTGGGATGGAGAAGAACCCTTCCAGACTGTGGTCACAGTCCAGAGTCTTCCATACTTTGGTCTTGCAGGTCTTTTTGTGATGCCAGGTGCTTTTGGAATTTCTAGTGGGGCTTCAGCATCTTTACTTCAATTATGGTTGTTCTGAGCTTTCTAATCCTGTGTTAATAAATGAAGTTAAGATGTTAGAAAGGTCTTCTGGAAGATGCTATCTAGAAAAAAACAACAAACTGAGATAAAAAGTATAGTTGGTATTCCACGTATATTTGTATTTCACCAGATACATGTGAACAGACTAATTTTGTGTGCAACCTCCTGTGAAATCAAACGATTTCTCTTAAGTTAAACTTAAGAGAAAACTTAAGAGAAACTTACCTTCTCTTAAGTTTAAGCCTATGGGAAAGTTTACTGCATATACGTGTCATCAACTGGAACAAACCCCTGAAGAATCAGGGGGCACTGCTGGTCTGTACTCTTGCTGTGCTTAGAGATCAGTGTGCTAGGAAGTGTGAACACATTGAACAAACCAGAGAGCCTGACTCACTGGGTGAATTTTAACTTTATTTAATTTGGAAACTTCCACAGCTTTCTCAGTGATACTACAAAAAGCTAACTTATGTTCTTAATTTTCTACACTGTGAGTAGATCTGGCTAATTTGTTCCACAGCTGTTTCATTTGTAAAGGGGACTGTCATTCTGTGTTAAATAAAACTGGAAAAGATGGAGTCCAAGGAAGATCTGTGTAATGATGAAAGTTTGTTCCAGTTCAAAGGTGCTGTTGTTATTGGGTACAATCCAAAAACTCTTGATGCCAGATATAATGCTTCCATTGATGTAATCAGATTTCAAATCAGGGCTAGTGTGTTCAGCCCACTATTCCTTTGGCTACTGCTCTTGTAGCTGAATCTCCGTGAGGATGAGCTGTGCCAGGAGCATTTAGAAAGACCTCACTCCTACTTGTCCTCTGCCTTAGTGCTGCATACAACAGATGCTCCCTACTACTTGTATAATTTGCTCTGTTTCTCCCACCTCATATTTAATGTGAGATTATTTCTTTTCCAGCCTAGCTTTGCTTATCCTGTATTTACCTGAGGCCATATGTGCATGGTTTTGTGTCATCCCCTGATGTTGTGGACCACATCTGGGTGACCCTCACTGCTTGATGTGCAGCTGTCTACTACATCTGAGCTGTTGGCTTATTCAGCCAGGAACTGATTCCTGAATGGTCTCTTTGGACTTATGACCTGAGCCTGGACACACTTCTTGGCCAATCATTGGCACTTTCTACACTTTTACATGGGGCTTCTTGGCCCCATTGTTGGCATTTTCTATACTTTTACATTATTAAAAAAAAAAAAAGTTTTGAAAATCCAGGCAGTTATATGAAAGAAAATGGATGAATCAGGGTTTGTAGTGATTTTCTCTGCTATTATTTTATGTTATAGACTCAAAGAGCAAACCATGGTCTTTGCAAGCCCCATCAGAGGGTGGCTGTCCCTGGAACTCAGAGAAGTTCCCTGGTGAAGAGTTTGAAATTGAAGGTCTCCTTTTGACTCCAGTTGTCAGGGAAATGCTCCTCATTGGACAGTCTCGTGGCTGAATTGATTGCTCAGCTGTCTCATGATTCATATTGCCCTTTGGTGTTGCTGAGGATACTATTTTCTTTATTTTCCCAGGCTTTGTCTGTCTCTGCACTGCTAAAACTTCCCATTTTCTCTTCTAATTTATTTTTAGAGGAAGTAAAATGGAGACCCCTGTCAGATAATCTGTCTGCTGGTTAAAAAATGCTGCTGCCCTTAGCTAAGTAATCTCTTAGATCAGCTCATGGAGCAAAGACATAAAAAGGCTTTTCCTGTTGTCAGAACAGAGCAAATATTTAACTCTTTCCAATATCCAAGTGTTTTCTATGTGACTCCCAACAATTGTTGATAATACTTTAGTTGTTATGGTAAAACTTTACTGTAGGCACTGTGTACTATATTAGGGTCTGTGCTGTTGAGTGAAGAGAGCTGGTTTAAGTCACTTCTCTATTCTGAATCTGTTCTGCCATATATAAAGACTAAAATTGCTGACTACCTTTCTGATGTGCTTTGAAGTCCACTGCTAAAAAAACGTTACTAAGAAGTTGGACGTTATGATCTGCAATTATAATCAAACTCATGTAAGCATTATGCATAAGAAAGCAGCAGATAGCATATAGGGTTGTAAGGGTAAAGAGATTGGGAAGTTCCTACCACTGCTGTAGAGTGAAACTGGAGGCATTTTCAAATACAGATATTATCTGTTCATCCTGTCAGTAAGGCAGAGAACTCGGGGAGCTGCATTGCTACTTGTTAAAATTCCTCCTTGTATTTAATTTATCTGCCATGATTTTGCATTAGCATAATCCTCTGACCTAAATATGAAAATATCAGCTAAGGAATGGAAACTGAAGTCAGGTTTAGAACTGACTGTCCTGCAATTTATTAATGGTATTAGTTTGGTGGAGGAGGGGGGAACTTTTCCCCTAAAAAAATCTAGAATTCTATGTCAGAACTTATTTTTTAAAGGTACAACTTTTCTTTTGATGTCTACAATTGTCACTCCTATTATCGTACAATTCTTTCTTGAGTTATAAGAACCTTGAAAGTGCCTTTGGGCAATGGTTTTCTTCAGAAAACTCTATCTAAAACATCATCTTCTTACTGGCTTACAAAAGTAAAAAGGTTTTGTTATCTCAAATAAATGCACATTGTTATTCTTGATTTAAAAACTATTTTTAACTCGTGAACATGCCCAAATTGTGAAGTGTCAAATGTGAATCTTTGTTATTTTCTGATTTCAGATACCTGATTGGGAAAGATCAGCATGGAACTGTGTAGACAAGCAAAGTTCCAGATGTACCTCCAAAACTCTAGCTTCTCCTTTTGCTGCTCTCAGTTCTCTCGCTGATCTTGCCTGGATGCTTCAGGAGACCCCAAGGGCATGCATAAGCTGCTATTTGATAGATCTACATTATAAAGATTGGTTCAGCAAAATTATTGGATTTTCTCTTATTAGATTTGTATTTTAGTATTTATTGGTTCCAGTGCCTGACATAAGAACAGTAAACTTAACCTACTCCCCTCCCACAAGTCTTGACTTCATTTAATACGTGTTAGAATATTTTTTTTCAGAAAATGAAGGAATGTCTTTAATGTAACTGCAATGGCTCAAGCTCCCTTGTAAAGCAGGAATAAGGTTGTGAATTGCATGATTCATCAATTTGGAAGTGCTTGTGCAACCCAGTTCTGTTCTACTATTTGCATCATTATACTAGCCTATAGAATTTTCAGCATTTCTATGAAAGCTCAGAACAAATACTTGTTTACAAGCGAAGTAGACTACACTTGGTATAAATCAAGATAGTAAATTGAAGTTGAGACTATTTTCTTTCTGAACTAAAATGATTTCTTGCTACTGAGAGTAATAATAATAATAATGCAATGAGTACGGTGTAAAACTAGCGTCTTGTGGTCTTAAAAGGATTGTGGCCATATTGTAGCCACAACAACCCCATGCATGCTGAAGACTGAGAGCTGGACAATGGTAAGGCAGAAAGGGACATGGGGATACCGATTGACATCAGCATGAACATGAGCCAGAACTGTGCTCAAGTGGCCAAGAAGACCAATGGCATCCTGGACTGTATTTGGAATAGTGTGGACAGCAGGACCAGGGAAGTCATTCTTCCCTTTTACTTGGCACTGGATGGGTCCAGTGCTGGGTCCCTCTGTTGCCTACCAGTGTACTCCTTAAGACATCACCTCAACTTAGAAAGGATATCGAGATATTGGAGTCTGTCCAAAGAAGGGCAATGAGGCTGGTAAAGGGACTGGAGCACAAGTCCTGTGGGGAGTGGCTGAGGGAGTTGGGGTTGTTTAGCCTGGAGAAGAGGAGGCTCTCTACAGCTGCCTGAAAGGAGGTTGGAGCCAGGTAGAGATTGGTCTCTTCCCCTGGACAACCAGCAGTACGACAAGAGAGCACAGTCTTTAGCCGTGCCAGTGGAGGTTTAGGTTAGACATTAGGAGGAAGTTCTTTAGAGAGAGAATGATTGGGCATTAGAATGGGCTGCCCAGGAAGGTGATGAAGTTACCGTCTCTGGAGGTTTTTAAGAAGAGACTGGATGTGGCACTTAGTGCCGTGGTCTAGCTGACATGGTGGTGTTAGGTCAAAGGTTGGACTCAATGATCTGAGTTCTTTTCCAACCTCTGTTTCTGTGTTACTTACTTTAAATACACCTGATGAAGTGTTGTGAATTCCTCTGAAAGGGGGTTGAGTTTGGAGTGGGGGTGTGGGAAAATGGAGCACAACTGGACTTGTTAGAACACGTCTTATAAATTTGGATTTTCTATTAGTAAACTTCAGATGTTAGTGGCAAAAAACCCCTTTGCACTATTCATTCATTTATTCTTTTGCTCAAGTTTACCTGCACAGAGCTGGAGCAACAGTGAGAGGACAACCCTGCAGTACACTTATTCAGAAGTGCATGGCCATCCTGGGTGCAACTGTGGTTTCCAAAAAGTTGTTCAGAAACTTCTCTGAGGTACCTTCGTCAGGAGGCGCGTGTGTCACACCTCTAGTTTCTCTCTGCATTTCCTCTTTTGACATGGTCCAGGTTATCCCATCGCTGGTTGATAGGCACATTCACCAGCCTCTTGCCTTCAGTTTACCAGTTCTTGGGAGACTCTGCATGTGCTATCTCATGGCACATATGTTTCCCACTGTTTTCCAGTGATGGTCCCTCCCTCCACAGTGTAGGTCCCTGGTCTCTATTCAGGAAGGCTCATGCAGAGGGGCTTTTGTGGCAGGAGCAGCGCTGCTGCTGAAGCATCAGCTGTTACTGAGAGAGACAGAATGTGCACAGGAGAAAGGAGGAAATGATCCTATTGTGTAGGTGGGAAACTAGGCCACAACATTTTACTGACTTTCCTCACCCCTGGCAGGAAGCTAGCTGAAAGGCTGTGAACTGAGTCCAGGATGTCTGTGTGCTTCTCGCTCAGCCCTTCATTCTCAAGAGTTACCATCTCTGCAGTTTTCAGCTCCTGTTGCTCTTACTCTAGTGCAAGACATACAGACAGAGCATACTTGCCTTCCTGGATATACTGTCACTCTGGAACTAGGCTCCAAGATCTCAGGAAAACCTTGAAATATTTGAGATGATTGAGTTTCTGGGGCTTGGTTGGCACATTTACTGTGACTCAACCTGTGCTTTTTGTTCCTCTGAGTGAACGATAGACATTTCTTCTAGTCTTTATTCCACAATGTATCAAAAGAAAAGGAGGAGCTAAAAGAGATGTGTCTGGTGTCTGAGGAGAACAGTTGACTAGAAGAGTCCATTTTCCCTATGACTATTACATCCAACATATATATTTAAAAGAAAGAAAGAATAAGCTAAACGTTTATAAGAAACTAAATCCAAAGGGATTAGGAGATTATTATTGAGACTGTGATTCACTATCCTGTGTTTTGCAAGAGTCACTTTGCTTTACTAGTTCTTATCTTTCCACTGTTACCCAGGCCAAGTCTGAAAACAGCAGCTAACAACCTTGATTTTATTTCATTCTGGATATTGTTAATATTTCTTTAGATAGACTACAGTTGTACTTCAGGATTGCAGTGGTGTCAGGACTAGACTCTTCTGAGGGTATTACACATGACTAGGCCTAGGATTGTAACTTCATGTTAACCTTTTCTCTAGCTCTTTTTTTTTTTCCCAGTCTCTGAAAGCTCATTAGTTTTATAGAGGAAAGACTGTGGGGAAATTGCTTTTATCTTTAGATAAAATCCATTAATGGAATTCACTTAATCAAAACCCTTTAAATAACAGTAGCTTCAACAATTTTTAGTTATTCTTCACTGAATTGTCTTAGCTAATTACTGTCCTATTTAAACAAACTTTGTTTGACAAAAACTGTTAAAATACACCTTGAATGAGGCCAGAATATTTAAAATGAGTTGACAAAACTATCTCTTCAACCTACTTTGTGCTAGTGGAAGGAACTTCCTAATCTTAAAAGTATTTTTGAGACTCTCGCTTCTTTGTTCTCATTGACTTAGGAGTGATTAAAAAAATAATTGTTTTAAACCACATCTACCTGAAGGAACAAGAATGGATTAGACGATCAAACTCTAGGTAATTAACGGAATGGAGATGCCTCCTTGGAATACAAGGATGGGATGACCTCTATATTTGGTGAGTAAACAGTCTATTGCCAACACTGATAGGAGGCAAATGATAAAATTAGTACAAGTATCTTTGCATGATACTAACTTTCACGTTTCATCACTGTTTGAATGTAATCGTACTGGTTTTGACTATTCTTCTTGCAACAAATTGTTCTCCTGTTTATACATGAAAAGCCATTGGACTTTCTGGGAATTAAAGGAAGGGAAAATGACATCAGAACTTGGCTGATCATAAAGTGTGTAGTAACATTTTGGTTGTAAGATGAAACATGTTGGAAAATTTATGCAGACATATTTTAGGTTAGGAAAATTGATATCCTCACCTAAAATGAAAAAAACAAATACTTGAGCCTTTGTTTTTGGAATTCAAAAGTGGGAACAAATTCCAGGCTATACTGAAAGCTAGAGAAGAGAAAATTCACATCAGCTTAGAAAACCAGAAAATTATAATTACAAGAAAGCATTGTGATTATTTTTCTAGTGTAATTCAATTGGGAGTCATCGCTCAGTAAAGACATATGATCAATAAAGTCTTGTTCTGTTTAATTATTATAGAACAACTTGACAAATATCTGAGCCAATTTCCCCACACTGCCTCAACCTGGAATAGACAGAAAAAGAGTCAAGTCAATTTAATGCATAGTGAAGATGAGTAGCCAGAAATAGAAAGAGAACTGTGGAACAGTTCTGTCAAAACTCTTGATCAAGCAAAACGGGTATTACACTATTTGGAAGTGTTGAGGCTGTTTTTAATGATGGTACTAGGTTTGCTTAAAGGTGCAATCTGTAAGAGGTAAGTGCCTTACGTCCTTAATAATTTTTGTGTGTTGCACTGGAATACTGGCTGAAATTCAGGTTTTTGTAAATCTGTGGAAGGCTGTATATGCATGCATATGTGTGAAAGGCACTAATAGGCTTTAATGACCAGCCATACTTGGAACTTCCACACATAAGGTCTTTAGCACAGCTCCAGTGATGCCCTGCTTGCCCCCTGACACAGACCTCAATATGTGCATTGGTTTCTTGGTTTGAACTTGGACCTGCCTTATCACCATCGCATTGACTTATGACCTAGACTCTTGGTTGGACCTGGCTACTATCTCACGATCTGTCTAACTCCACAACTCAGGGTGATGGATGGGCCCTGACCAGTGATGCTATGCCCAGTTGGTCTTATAATAAAATTAATTTATCATATTCTGCAGACTTGTCTTTAAGTCCATTGGCTTCACATACATGTTTGAATTACATCTGATACCTAACCAATAAACAATTAGTGCTAGTTGACTGGGAGCACATCCATAGTTAAACCAGAATAAACCCTTCATCTCTAAAATTTTTTCCTGAGCTTGGACTGTTTCGAAGAATTTCTTGCAGGACTCTTCTATTATATATATCTCCATTACCCATTCTCTAAAGATCAGATATAATCCTCTCATCTATCTTGTGTGGTTATTACTGTCTGCTGCAGCAATTGGCACAGCTTTAGCAGCTTTAGATGGATATCTACGTAATCACTTCATGGCTGGGCCAGCAGAATCCCTCTGCTCACAAGTACAATGATCCTTCACATACATCACATGAGTTTTCAAGTGCTCAGATTCTACTAATGGGACTGCCCTGGAGAGAAGATAATGAGCTTCAAGGAAAGCAAACATTAATCTTCGGTTTTGAGGTATTTGCTGAAAACATTGGTGTATCTATCTGGTTTTATAATTTGCACACTGAACCGTGTCTGATTATTTACATTAGTTGGAGAGCACGGTCAATAAAGTAGGACTCCTGTGAGGTGAGTTTCACTGGAAGTTAATTACAGGTAATTAAGGAATAGTCAAAGTATATGATAATGGATCTTAATGCCGCAGAGTTAATGAGAAATTTTGTCATTGATTAGTCAGTGGACTAGATTTCATGAAAGATTTGCAGTGAGAAAATGTTCTCAATTCATAAGGCAGCTTGATGTTAATAACCATTTACTTAAATTCTTTTAGTAATTAAGAATGTATGAAAAGTTATATACAAACAAAAATTGTCAGAATCTGTTATTTGCTTTTTTTTCAATTCTTTCCTGTAACTGCTAGCAGTACCAGTTAATATCACCAACTCTCTCTGGCTGAAAAAGTTAATCTGATTGAAGTGACACAGTTCAGTCCAGAGCACAATTGACAGACAAAACTGATCACAAAGTTATACAATCAGTCAAAAGACTCAAGAATGAAAATACTAAGCTTGCTCCTTGTGAGTGGAAAAAGGATATGCAAGAAAGTGCTTTCTACTTAGAGAAGATGTAGATTTTATAATGATGCCTTTCATTGTAAGTGTTAATTCCAAATCAATATATATTAGAAATATCAAAAAGTCTATAAAATTTTAAAGTTTAATTATTTCAAAATCAATAGCGTTGTAAGAATAGCCACAGTCCATTAACTTTCCCTGTTTTTATTGCACAAGAGAAGTTTTTCTGGGGATTTGTGGGGTTTGGGTTGGGTTTTGAGTTTCTTTTTTGAGAACTTAAGACCTTTGGATTTATTAGAGTGCAAATCTGAAAAAACTTGATAAAGAGGAGAGGTTTTACATGGCCCAGGGTACAAATGGACTTCTCACCTCTTCTTGAGTTTTCATGCCTAATTTTATTTCTGGACGTCATAATAAATTTAACAAAGCCTCTGAATTTTTAACCATGATTTTTAACTGTGATTGAGGTTTGGAACATGGACTTATTGATAGCTATATTTAATATGGAGGTGCCCAAGGGTAAACAAAGGGCTGGGATTTGTGAGACAAATTTTTGCCGATATGAGGAGTGAGTGACCAAAGGGGATGCTGGGCTGAAGAGGAAATCTAATCCATGAGAAGATGGAGAAAAGCAGTGGCTGCAAGCAGTGAAAGGAGTTCCGGGCTTCTTATCATAATTAGTGGAGATGGGCTCTGGAAAGGCTGAGATAAAGCAAAAACCATAGGAAAGAAAGAGAATGAGGCAAATGTGAAAAGGTTGTGACAGTTGGGACAAACAGTCAATTCCTCAGGAAAATCAAATTGCTGGGGATATTTAGACATACAGACTTTAGTGTCATGGAGCTGTATTCTCATATTTCTAACATACGAGAACAACCACCACTCTGACTGAGAAAGTTGCTCATATCCTGTGGTGGAAGAATCGTCTCCAGGCATCAGGTCTAGCAGAATTTACTTCTGAGGGATAAACAAAACCCACATTAGTTGCCAAATAAAAATCATTATCACATGAATTTCTGTTATGCTTGCTCAGTCTCTAGTGTATGGAATAGGTATTACTAACTCATCTCACATAAACTGCTCAGCATGTGGCCGACAATGGCTTTAGGCTGACGCCAGGCAGGATCACAATGTGTGTCAGAGTCACAACTCTAGTCTGTGTATTGAGCCACTCTAGAAACCATACCTCAAAACCACAGCTGTTATTCAGCACTCTCCCTGAAAGATATTCTTGGACTTCTGAATTCACTTACAGCAGTTGTTTCATCCTTTAGGTTTTCCTTGGGCAATTTGATTGACAAAACAGACAAACCCCCCATACTATAGATACTGCAGGCTTTTATAATTTTTCATGTTTTTTTGTTTGTTTGTTTGTTTTTCCAGTTAGTCAAATTTCTTTTATGCTGTCTATATGTCCATACAATGCACAGCAGTACAACTGTAAGACTAGAGGGCAATGAAAAGAAAATTTTTCTCTTGTGTGCATTTTTTAATTTTTGCAGTTCAGACCACCAAATTAAAAGGTGTGCTATTCATCTCTAATATTTGATGCCAAATGTAGTCTGCACTGCAGATATGGGTACTGCTCTTTGGGGTACCCCATCCAATTTATGTTGTAACTACTAAACAATTATTTAAAAATTTTGATGTATCAACTGCTGGGAAATGATGTAAAACCCCTATATTCGTTCCAGAATGTGAAAAGATGCTGCTAGAATTCCTGTCATTCCTTTAAAAAGGCTTCCTTATTTATCTTTGTTCTGACAAAGAAATAAAGCTTGGTCCGTGTGTGTCTCTTTTCAGAGGGTGAGCAATGCTGGAAGGACTAATTTTCCTGCCTGCTGTAGCTCTCTTGAGTATTCTTTTAGCCAGATGTCAAACAGAAGACTGTAAAACTTCAGATGATCTTAAAAATGATGAAAATAAGGGAAGATCATAGAATATATCTGAATGGTACTCTTGCAGCTGAATTGCCATTGATTTTAGAGAATGTACAATCTCATTGCAAGACAGCCATCTCTCCAGCCGTTGGTGTCACTCCGCCACCTTGCCTGCAGGGAGCAGGATAGCGCCTCAAAAATGGTATCACTCTTTCCAAGGAGATGGCTTGTAGCATGGAATTCTGCTTTGTACAACCCTAGTGGTTCTAATTTGTCTCTGAGTAGTCCTCCTACTGCAACCATCACTAGACATTACGTTGTCTTCAAGTTTATAAAGCAGTGTTGTATTAGAGCAAAATGGTGATGAATTTGTATTCAGTGCTGCATTGTAGCAACATTGTTATAGAGGGATATATTGTTGAAAAACAAGATATAGTCCCAAGCCAATGAAACAGGCACTTGTTTGACCCCAGACTGTGTATTTCATAAATAGTTGAAATATAATTCAAATATTTGTATTTTTAGTATGATTTTTCTTTCTTTCTAACCTTTCACCTACCGATTTTCTTCAAGGAAAATGTTTTGTTTATCTAATTTCATTTTGCACTTAAGGAAGGAGCATATGAAAATATTTTTGCCAATATTCTGCTTGTGTTCCCTTCTGTGCAAAGAATTTAAAAAAAAAAAGAATTAAATATTTATCAACAAGATGCAGCCTACAATCATTAATCGTTGTACAGATTTTACAGCTTATCTGTAGTGTTCAGTTGCAGCAAATGATAGTGGCAAAATTGGATTTTGTATGGCTTTATTACTATAAAGGACATAGGACAATGCAAAATGGTAATATTTCTGGTTTAACTTTTATATGACTGTGTAAAAGAAATATATGATGTTGTAAATTGTATGGGTGCCTTTTACCAGAAGACTCTTCTGTTAAAAGATACTGTTCTTCTGGCTAGCTTACGGATGTCTCATAAGCATATTCATGTTCTTTATTCTAGAGAAAATATTTGTTTCCTGGCTGTATTAGCACAAATTGTTTTTCTATATGTATATATCTGCATAACTAAGGAAATATGTCACAAGTAATTCTAGAGGATGTAGTTTTCCTTTTCTTCTGTAGTGATATCCAACAACAGTATAATTATGAGAAGCACTGAGTAGTGACATCTTTAACTTGCAAAGACAAGGTGTCACATCTAATACAGAACAAATCTAGTAGGGTAATATAGTATGATGGAAGAGAGTTCAGACTCTGCATGCTCAGTTACACGTTGGAATATGTGTTGGAACAAAGTAGGAGACAGTTCAGGAAGCAGAAGTCTTGTGATATTTATAAACCTAGAACTATAAATATTGTATTCTTCCATCCTTTTGTTTTGTGTGTTAGCAAAGTTCTGGTGGCCTAAAACCTGATTTTTTCCCAGATATCTTATTACCGTATTATTAAACACCAAGGTATTAAAAAGTAACTGGCTTTCATCTATTACTTACATAGCCAGATACTAGGATATGTTAAATGTACAGGCTATCTTTACTGTGTCTTCAGTGGGGTTCACTGTTGCGATGTAAAGTGCAATAAACACTAAATACATTCCAAGGGTTTTTTTGTTTCTTTTTTTTTTTTTTT
>VXBA01003850.1:1717270-1738154 GCA_013399895.1 Serilophus lunatus
TTTTTTTTTTTTTTTTTACTTTATTATTGCAAATAGTATCACAATAAAAATCTAGAAATTTTAAGTGATCTAAGTTTCAAGATCTGGCTTGGACCACTCTTGATAAGGCTTTGCATGTGATCAACTTGAAATGTTGTCTCTGGCAGGCTGCTGGAACTCCAATATAGGCTCAAGAGGTTTCTGCTCCTGTGACAACCTTAATGATACCCAGCTGAAAGAATATTTTATATTATTATTAGCAAGGATGAATAAAGGAAACTTATGATTCAGTATTTAGGAGGCTTGGAAAAACAAAAACAACTCGATGCTTGAAGAATTTGCTTTGCATTGATTAAGTGCAGTGGCAGCTGATGTACCTCTGTTCAAGGGCAAATTTTGCAATTCAACTTGATAGATAAACTCAAAATGAGTTATTGTTACACAATATATATAGCTTGTTACAGATAAAAATGTTTCTGATTTTTTCAGACTGTCCTGTCTCAGAGATATGTTGTGATTCAATGCAGTTCTTCCTTGTGGATGATTTTGTAACATGTTTCTAGTAAAAACAGTCAATACTAGCAAGACAGGGAAGGTATCCCAAACAAAACTCATAACAGTATTTTGGGAAACCTTGTGAGTGAAAGACTGTGTTTTGCATGGAGGCATGTCAGTAACAAGCATTAGGACGAGGGGACCAAGAAGGTGAAGTTAGCACATATAAAGGCCTGTGTGCCAGTACTTGAGAGTGGAGTCCAACTCCACTGTAAGTAAATTTTTCTTTTTTACCAGAAAAGAAATATGATCACCATTTAGAGCTTTAGCAGGCAGGAACAAACCATAAAAGTTCATTTAAAGAAAAAGTAAAATTCCTCAATCCATTTTCCTATCTGCATATCAGGAAAGCACTTCTTTTCCTTTTTCTGCCCTTGCAGAGGCAGAAACTTCTTTATTTTCCAAAAGACATAAATATTCCTGGAAGAAGTTAATGCAACAGTTTCTCGCCAAGCAGAGCAGTGGGTGTAACTGGGGGAGTATTCAGGATCTAGTTGTATGACTGGGGCACAGTACAGAACTTTATGGGATGACTCCCACGGTTCACGTTGACTGTAGGCATTACCTCCTGCAGTACCTAGTGGTAAAGATTGTTACTAGCACAGTGGACACAGATGCTTTATTTGCTATAGCTCTGTGTCCATCAGAGGCAGCTATGTGAAAAAAGTGTCAGCATGGACTACATGGCAGTGCTTTTATGCACAAGCCATGGGTTGGGCTTCTGGAATCCTTGTTCTGAAAAGGTAGTTTCTGCCAGAGATATTGCTTTCCAGAAAACTCATATGTAAGTAATCTCAGTATCCGAGGCCATTTATGAACCACAGACTGTTTCTGGAAGTCCTTTTTGGTATATGCCTTCTCACCCTATTATCCTGGCCTCTTTCCCTCCTCCTTGATTTGTCACTTGAGAATCCACATAAAAAGAAGAATGCAGCACGTTCAAAGGAAAGTTCTTGGAATTGAAATGTTACAGCTGTTCTGTCTCTGTTATCTTTGAATCAGAGTTTCAGTTTGTTTTAGTGATGCTGGAGAGAACTAAAAACCTTAGAAAAATTTGCTGTTGGTATTTGTGGCAGAGAGTACCGGTACTTTGCAACACAACAGGGAATAGGAGCTCTTGAGAGCTGGAAGCATTTGTGGATTTTAATGGTATAAGCAAATATAGTATGGGCAGACCCATGAAAGTAGCCTGAAGTGTTCAACCTAATGACTTCTCTTAGGACAATTACATATGAATTTTAACTTAATGAAAGCTCCTGTCTCTGCAGGACACCAATATCCTGTTTGATTTCATTGCTTGGAATTATCCTAACTGGTAAATTCATATCACTGGTGTGTGATTGAGAATAGGTTTTTTTCCTAAAATAACATTTCACATACTAGAAAGTGTAAAATATTAAACATTCTTCTTTGAAAGTGATGTTTTCTCATAAGTTTTACATACTGTACTTATCAGAATTTTGAGATTTTTCCCCCTCATATCCACTAATTGGATACTGCAATTGAATAGTGTGGAAAAATGAAAAGTGAAACAAGTCTGTTTTAGCAGTTGTTTTTCATGAGCTCTGATGAAGATAGCTGTGGTTTTGAATGCATTTAAAAATGAAATGTTATTGCATTTTTAATTTATTTATATGTTGCTGTATGTAAGATGAACTGCATCCCCCATCTTTCCTTTTCCTTATCAAATTTATCCACAGGAAAGAAGTTGCAGGTATACTGTATACCTCTGTTGTTTTATATTTTTGGTTTTCTATTCCTTTTCTTTACACAGGAGGAAGATAAAAACTGGAATATCGTGGGCAGCAAAATCACTTTGAGTATGATGCCCTATAGGTGACAGGTTGGGCTGGAGTGAGCTCATTAGTTGGCATCAGTGAAATTTAAAGGCCAGACAAGAAGCAACACTTAAGTGCAGCCTGTGGTTAAGGACCCACTCGGAATGTTAGTCTTTTTTTTTTTTTTTTTTTTTTTTTTTTCCTTTGCACTTGGTTTTTCACCAATAGCAGTTACCTTCTTTGGTTAATTGAACATAACTATGTTGTCTAGAACAGGAAATTTGGTATTTCCACTGCATCAGACTTGACATTTAATTCAGAGACAGTGAATCAGTGAATAGCTTCCTAGAGTCAACTTCAGGATTACATTACTGGTCTGTCTGTGCTAGAACTGCTATGTGTCAGGAGGTCAGTGTAAATAGTGAAAATATGTAACCTGAAATAATCCGACCTAACTCCACATTACAGTTAGCATGCTGAGACTTAATTCCTGGCTAAACTGTGCTGCTTCTTTCACTTGGGAGTGTAAAAGTGCTTATAAACCTAATTAAAATCCCTATTTGAAAAAAGGTGATCTAGGCTTGGACTCACTTGGGCATTTAACATCTCAAATATAGAAGGGTCTGCTCTTATGCATAGAAGATATTGATAATAGCAGACAGTTTGATAACATTATCAGAAAATCAATTTATGAAGTGGTTTTACAAGACTGTTTTTTGTTTATCTTGGTCAGGCTTAATTTTCTGCCTTGAGAAATCAGTACTCCTTCATTACTCTTCCCTGAAAGGCTCTTGCTGACCCTGCTGGTTTCTATTGAACTAGCTCCCCAACACATAGTTAGCAAAATTACATTTGCCTTTTGCTCAGCAGAAATTTCAAAGTTTCAGCCTGTCTCTAATTCCCAAATACTTGCAAAAAAAGCCAACTAAGTGAAAACACATAGGAAACCCCTCCCCACATCCTAGCATGAAAAATGGGCTTGGTTGCACATACTGAGAGGGCAGAAAGTGATAGTTTTTTAAAGCTCATCTTTCTTCTTCTCTTTGCATTTTTTACCTTTCCTTTTAAGGTGTTTCCTTTTTTCCCCTTCCCCTCGGCTTTCTGGCATCTCACTTGAAAGGGCACCTCAGAAAGGTCAGCTGATTACTGGCTGAGAACAGCCTAAGTCGAAGAGGAGGATTTACAATTAGGAACAGATAAAAAGATATATAAAAAGATGTGAAACTCTTTCTGAAGTGGTTGTAATACATACTTGAAAGGGTCATGATGACACTGCTTCTCTGCACTTAAATTAGGCATTTCATCTGAAGATCTAAAAAGGTTTTAAGGGAGTGAATTTAGTAGTACTGTAATCTCCTTCTTCACCTCTAACAGATTACAATGACAGTAGGAGAAAAGTTAGGAATGGGCATTAACAGAATTCACCATGTCCCCTCCAACTTAACGCTGGCATAGTCTCTCCAATAAATGATGTGCTGTCACCTTGTCAGACTAGCTATAGCATATAGAAAATCATAGGTGCTGCAAATCCTCATCTGGTAGAAAATATTATGCAAGAGAACATCTGAAAAATTCTGTCACAACCAGAACCAGAGGTACATTATGAAACTGAGGGGTCATTGTGCCAAAATTCAGATAGCTAAAACATAAATGGTTACAAGGGATCACAATGTTGATTAGTTGTCTAGACACCCCTGTATGCTCAAGAAGTGGAATAGGCACTTCTATCACACAGTCTCTGACCTGTTTTAGATGTTCTTCCTAGCAGCATTAACTGAAAAGGTTAGGTAAATGTTTAAAGTGAAATAAAATTACCTCCCCACTAAGAGTAAGCACTTTGTGGTGTTAAGGCTAGGCTGAGAAAGGGACTTTTGATTCAGATCTTTTGATGCCTGGGTGAAGACTCTAGTAAAAAGAGAGTGCTAAAGTAATTACGAATTTCGTGAAAGTTTCTTGAACTGTTGTGCTTAGTGCTGGACTGTAGGTGGTTTTTTATGCAGTGGGTATGCTGAGAGTTGTCTTAAACAATGAAATCTTATAGAGACCAAAGTGGAGAAATAATGTCTTGATGTATAATGTTTGGATCACAGCAGATAAATATTCATGTCTCTGAAGGGTCATGATGCTGGATGTGTAAGCACATCTCTCCAGGACTGTGTAGTTAGGTGGGTGCTGGAACGTGGGGTTTTTATTGCTTTATGGACACAGGATCGCCAGCAGTGCTCTTCTGTGTGTCACTCAGGGAGTTCTGATTTTTAGGTAGCTTGCTCTATATGACACCAAAAGACTTTCTTGGAAATGGAAATGAGAGCCTTAACATACAAAAGATGGAAAATGCTGAGTATGCTTCATAGCTGTTTCTTGGAGTAAGCCTGAAACTGTTCTGATTGTCTCAATACTTAGTGTGGACCAAATATTAAAAGAAAATAGAGGGGCAATAGACCAGCCTGACTTGCTTCAGACCTAATGAAGGTCTAGTGTTGGTCCTGCTGGGATCTGTCAGCAGCTTTGAGGGAGCTGAAGAATTACCTTATACAACATGTATTCCCTAGGAATGCTTCCTACTTGTTTGTATACTAGACCTTTATGATCTTTTTGGATAGTAGAGGGTCTGCATACTAAAAACCTAACTTAAGTTTACACTGTAGTATTCAAGTAGGCAAAAGGTGCAATGCTACTATGTTAAAAGCTGCTGTGCTTTCAATAATTTTCTGCATTGTATTATGGGAGTTCTGTTGTTGTTAAGACATCAGCCTGCACAGTGTCCTAAACATGCTCCTAAAACTTGAAATCTTGCATGCATTTGCAGAAGCAGCAGGTGCTAAGGAAGTGGCAGTTACAGTACTGCCACCAATTTCAGTGGCACAGCAGGAATGGTCTTTAAGAAAGAAACTAGACTTATAAGCGTTCCATGTTCTTGGGAAGTAGTCCTTATTGCAAAACAAAACTTCTTTCTTAAAAGGTTTAAGGCCAAGAAATTTCTCCTTGCCAAGATGTCTGCTGCTGTTGGTTACTGGCCTCACTAGACCTTTTAGAAAAACTTGGTTTAGGAAATGGTAGAGTCATGCTTTTTCAACAGAGTATTTTATAGGGAATGACTGAACTGTGTCATAGTCAATTCCAATCTTGGCAGCTTAAAACCTTTTGCTCAAGTGAGGGATTCAGCAGCCCTCTCGGTTTCTCCTCCCTTTTGTGTATTTGTCCTAGGTCCTTTGACACATTTTGTCATTTTAAAGTCTGTAGAGAGAACTAACTTAATGTCTATGCACCATCTGCCGGGTAAGTAAATATCTATTTCACAGCATGACAACACATTCCTTCCACCAATAAAGATCTATAGAGATTTGCCCAAAATCGAGGAACTGTTTAGAAGATTGGAATACTTCTGTTTGGCTTGTGTGCTCCATTTTCAGTTTTCACATACTTCTCCACATCTTAGCCTTTTATTGTCTGAAAGAAGTGTTTAAAATATTCTGGCAGAGGGCTTTTTTTCTGTTTGATTTTGTTTTGTTGTTGTTGTTTGTGTTTTTGTTTGTATGTTGTTTCTTGGGCGGGGTTTTGTTTTTTGTTTGTTTTTTTGCAAACTATCTCCAATTAGGAGGCAGCCAGAAGAGGTTCCTGGAATTCAGGCAACATTTACTGCCCGATTAATGCGTGAGTGGCTTACTGCATCTGTCTTTCTGCATTTGTGTTACAGTAGCATCTAGAGATTGTAGCTCTGGCAGGTTGATATTATACAAATATGACCCCTCTCCTAATGAGAGGATGCCTAGGTGCACAAATTAAAGGCAACTGAAATGCAATCTCTTTCCAGAGTTTTTGTATCCCTTATTGCCTTATTACTGTGTGAGTGGGAGTAGGTTGTCTTGATCTGGAATTGCTGTCTCTGGTCTCATGTTCTTTTTCCTTTTTTTCTGTGAAGTGAAAGATTTTTCTCATCACTAACATAATCGCACTAATAATTCTTGGATTTTTCCATAGTTTTAATAGCATCACGTGTGAAAAAGAAAGCAATGAAAAGGGGTAAATGTCTGCACAGAAGCTGGTTGCCTGCAGGTTGGTGAAAGATGGTGATTGGGGTAGAGCTTTAGGGAAGCTCACATGGCTCTGACCTGGGTACCCTAATAGTGGTAGTCCACTGAATAACAAATTCAGTCTTAAAAGGAAGCAAGTGAATATATCTCTGAATGATATTATCATTATTATCATCTCTGCATGGTATTTTTTCTGGGTCATCCTAAATTGCATACTTTTTGAAATCCTTCTTTGATTTTTTTTTTTTTTCAGAAACATTTGCTACAACCCTCCAGTTTCTCCCTGTGACTTACTGTTAGTAATTTCATGTTACAACTGTTTAGTAATGTACTGGAATTTTTTCCTTTCATGTTTTTTTATTCTTCTGTTCAGACTGAAGAACTCACACTCTGGTCTTCCCTTGAGATTCAGCTATATTATTCTTGTATTTTTGCTGTTCCATCTCAGCTGCAAATTGCATTTTCAGTCTTTTTCTAATAGTGGAATGAGCTGATATTGTCATATCACAAGTTTGGTTTCTTTTGGTTAATTTATACCTTTTCCACTGATAATTTATCAGTTTCTTAAGCATTCTGTTGTGTTTTATTAGCCTTACTGTCTGTTTTGCTATTTAATAAGCCTGGTGCAGTGCCTTCCCAATGGGTTTCCTATGCTCCCCTTGTGTACAAGTTTTTTAGCAGTTAGAGAGATTGTTTTCTTATTGATTTCCATTTGTTTGGGCCAATGAGTTCTTTCCTGCTGTTTGAGTGGCACATTACTATGTCAGCTTCACCACTTTTCTCCAGACAGATTATCTATTTGCTTGTCATATCCTTCCAGAGCTCCAAATATTTTCTAAATGTTGGATTTGAAGTTTTTGCAGTCTCCCTGTTGGTGTCCTCACAGGGATGCAAGGTGATTTTCACCAAAAGCATACTGAATTTTAAGCTCTCTAGCCATATACATGCACTTATAAAAGCCACAGGGTGTCAAAGATGATTCAATTGTTTGTGACAAGGTGACATCTGGAATCTCACAGGTCTGCCACTGCAGTTGCCCAAGAAATAGGTGCTGAGACAGACCAATAACTATCTCATATGTGCCCGAGATGGGCTTAAATGCTGCAGGTTTTCTTAAGTGATACTCAGAATGACAGCCTCCCTAAGTTCCTCATGGCAGCTGACCTTGAATGATAGCAGTAGTATACAGAACCAGACTGGTATAGGCCCACCTCTAGAATAACTAGTGATGTTTCCACCCCAAGAAAGAGGAACCAATTCTAAGTAGTAAAACCAGAAATTATAAGATAGAAAACAAACTTCATTAGCATTGAAATATAAAGTCATATACCTAAAGCATTTGTATCCCCGTTTTTACCATCAGCATGCTTCAGGGAGAGGTGTTTGGGAAGATGAAACATAGGCTTGTGTCTATTCAAGCTTGTGTGTTGCCCCTCCAAGATCCATAACAGAATCATATTTCTTGAGTACCTAGTGCATGAGGTATGGTGTGTATTGATCTCTGGCTCATATTTGCTGGATTGAATCTTTCATCATTCTCATCCAGGTTCTTCTATGCATCATCACAATCAAATCCTTACTTTGTACACCTCTCCATGGAAGACAACAGAATAAGTTATGCTGTGTATTTGAAGTGGAGCCTTCATCAACCTGGACAAGTCACTAACTTTCTGCCAAGCTGATGCAAGTCACTTCTTGAGCTGGATGTGCTGTTTGTTCAGTGAATTCTTTTAAGATCAGCATTGTACATTAGAATCAGAGCAAAATGCTGTGTGTGGAGGATCAGTTTGCAGGACAGAGAGCACCTGTAAAAAGCTTCCTGACCTGGGATTTTGTATTTACAAATTAATGAATGCAATTAATTTGATTAGTTTATTTCCTGTGCTGGTATTTCTTTTTGTTCTTATAAGATTTTGCATTTCTTTTACCCCATCTTTGTGTTTAAACTTCTCGCTATAATTTGTCCATATAAAACTCCTAGGAGGTAAAGATATAGTCGAAAACTGGAGAGTTGAAATGACTTTAACTAGCAAAAACTAGTAGCGAGAGGATAGGGACAGAATTTGGGATTTTAGTGACTTGACATCAATGCCATTTCCACTAGTGCTCCAGTTTTGAGAGGGTTTTCCTTCTGGAGATTTGCCTTATCCATCTTTTAGGAATTTGCTGTTGAGCTTCATGTAGTGCAATCCCACAGTCCTCCTTTTAAAGATGTCTTTCAATTCAGTGTTTTTTTTTAATGGACTTGTAAATTTAATTCTCTTTTATGGTAAATGAACATCATGATTTCATAATGGTTGAGGTTGCAAAAGACCTCTTCAGGTCATCTTGCCCAATTCTCCTGCTCGCCTAATTTGGGTGCATCTCCAGATGTTTTTTTAACATCTATGAGGATAGAGACACCACAGCCTCCTTGGGCAAGCCGTACCAGTATTTGGTCAACCTTGCAGTGAAAAATTGTTTTCTCGTATTCAAAGGGAACATCTGGTGTTTCAGTTTGTATTCATCACTTGTTCTATTATTGTGCACCATTTAAAAGAGCCTGGCTCCGTTTTCTTTGCATACTTCTTTGATAAGATGCTCCTGAGCTTTTTGTTGTCTACGTTGGACAGTCATAGCTTCTCAGCCTTTTCTCACAGCATAGATGCTTTTAAACAATCTGTTTAAAAATAAAAATAATTTTTTCTTTTCCTAAAAACCAGAAACGTAACATAATTGCAGACACTCAATGCCACTCCCTTTCGAGAGCCTATGTACTGCATTTTCACTTCTGCCTTGCCTATTTGGATTTCAGTTTTTCCATTATGTAATGTTGTTTCAACAAGAACAACATGTAGCTTAGTACGGGAATTGTTTTTATCCTTTGTGTGACTGTGAAGGAGACAACAAAACAAGGAGTTTTATTCCCTCAATAGACGCTAGAGATATTATGATTATGATTATGATTATGATTATTATTATTATTATTATATTCCAAATTCTTGGTAGTATGGAGTGGTATACGGAGATCTTCAAGAAGACGTCTATATACCATTGCTGTAGGGTGTGATAGATATTTTAAAAATGTATGTAAGACATTCCTGTTAGATCATGTGTGTCTAAGAATGGCCTCTGTCACCCTGGGAAATGGTATAGCTGCTCTATTTCAGTGTTCAATATTTATGTTTGTATTGTTGGGGAGAAATGCACCTATATGTTTGTTTCAATGCAATTAAATCTCAGTGATGTAATTCTAAGGGCTGGGTCACACTGAAGATTCCTTATTAACCAAACTTCACGGTGAGTGGCAGATATGAATTGCCTGTGCCTGAATTATAAATTGAGGACATCTTTTAAAATTACCAAATAGAAGATGAAAGAAATGTTCACAACATGCTGCATTTCAATTTCCAGTAGTGATGCAAATGAGGATAAAATTTGAACACCAGGACAGAAAAAAAGAACATTTGGAGGTGAAATTTGGAATGAAACACTGTTCCTTGGAGACAATGGAAAATCTCTCTTGAAGGAAGGCATTGGTGATAGGAAAGAGAGGTCAAAGAAGTGGGGTGTGACAAGAGGTAAAAGATGGTTTCCAGGTGCTTTGGGGGATGGGGGAGGGGAGGGTGGCACAAGCAGCACTGTGCAAAGTGTTCTTTGCAACGTGTCCTGGCAAAATCCCTGTTCGTTTTGGAAATACTCCCTAAAGTCAAATGCTCCTTCAGACTTCCTTTGTCTGAATAGGGAGCAGGAAAGCTTTCTGCACTTGAGCACTTGGTATACCAGGCCATCCTGACTCTAGAAAGTATGATGGAAGACTGAAATCAATAGAGAATTGTTGAACTTGCACAGCTAAAAAGTGTTTCACTTGTGTTTTGAGTGGAAATTTTGAGGTAATTTCTTTTAGGTAAAGGTTACTCATGTGTGCATCTCTAGAGAAGCATGAGTTGATATGTCTATACCTCTATTGAGCAATGCAAACCAAAGCATAGGAAACAGAAGAACTTCTGTTCTAACTAATCTAACTTCTATTTCTAATTTTTTCTTAATTGTGAGTAACTTACAAAATTACCTCTCCAGAACTTGACTTGTTTCTATGTATATGACAACACCTTTACAAACTTTACTTCACAAAAGGCGGGACTTACAAAGGGATGTTATTCTATAGTGTGTGGTAGAGAAAAATGAGGTAACTGTAAGAAGTTGATTGATTTCTATCCAGAGGATTCATATGGGACCTATTTGTGTGACTAATGTTGAGTAGGAGATACACATTGTATAGAGGTTTAGACTGGTTTTTTTCTGTATTTCTTTCCTTCATTTTTATTCTATTGTTGAATCTTGACAGGCTATCAATACACTCTCTGGATTTCTAAAACAAATAATTATGATATGCAAGCATGAAAAGCCCCCCGTTTAAAAAAAGAAAAAAGGCAACAAATTCTAAATCTTTTATGGTGTATTATTTACTACAGATTTTTTAAACAAAAGCACTGGTTATTCAGCCTATTCCTTTTGCATTGGGATATCTACCCTTGTTTTAAAATTTCACTTTGAGCTAACAATTGGACCTAGCTGTAATCCATTTTTAATAATAATAAAAAGACCTTATAAAGGTACAAAGAATAAAACAGCAGTGGGTTGTAGGATGGTATTAATGCAATATGCTTTTCATGTGGTTTGTAGGAATTGCCACTTTTAATCCTAACCATACATCTTGAAAGGTCTGCTTGGTTTGAAGTAATTTAGTATTGTAAAATCAGTCATGAAAGCTCCTTGACACGAAAGTTTGGCAGCTTAGAAAATGGAAAAACAGGCCTAGAAAACATAAGTCTATTGAAATGTTTTAGAATATAGTAAATAAATTTTGTTAAACTCACTAGGGCAGATTCACAAATATGTAAAGTCTATTGCTGCGGCTTTCACTGGATGCTTTACACACAGAACAGGTTTGAAAAACAACTTTCTGAGAGTAAATTTCAGTGATGTTTTAACTTGATTCTCATTCAGTGAGAGTAGTGAAAATTTTTATGTATTTGCATCTGGGCATTGTAAGATCTTTCATGTTGTGACATTTGCAGTAGTCACAGTGTATGCCTGAAGTATGAAAAAAGAGCTTACCTTGTAAAACAAGGACTTAACAATCTCATCTGCATAGATTTTAAAGTTTCATTTTGTATTAAACGTTTACTCTGCTTTAATAAAAACCTTAGTCATTAGTCATGGATCTCGTCAATGTATGCTCTTGTATTGAAAAAGTATCCCCACCTGGTACATAACACGGAAGAAAACTGAAACTGTCTAAAAGCTGACTCAGTTCAAGGCTCACAATCTGACTGCTGGTGAGCATGTGGATTTGAATTTTTATTCATTCACGTTTGCAAAATTAATTTCCTATTAAATTTCTATTTCTAACAGGATCAGAGAGTGTCATCTGGACACTTTTCAGAGGATAGAGAAAGAACTGCCCTCAGGAGAGGAAGAGTCTCATAGGTTTCTAGAGCTTCCGGTTAACTTTTCATAGGAGTTAAACTTATACCTCTAAGGCATATGGGTCAATGTCAGGCTCAAGAAAGGCAGAAGTTGAAAGGCTGATAGTTGCTGGTAGTACTACTCTTATCTGATCACACCCTAAGGATTGACTTTGTTCTTCCCATAAAAGCTCTCGGGTCTAGTCTTCTCCACTGGCAGTCCAGCCTGTGTGATATTAAAAATGTGTCTCCATTTGTGTATTGACAGTACAGGAAAAATTTCCTTGTTGCCAAATAGACTTGGGAAAAAATCAAAATTAGGATGTTCTTAGCACAAGGAATACTTCTTTCTTCAATTTGTAATCAAGACTTGGATTTAAATGTTTTTTCCAAGTTGCTGTGCATTCACACTTGCATGTGTGTTGATAGGGATAGCCTGAATCATAATGTGACTTCCAGCCCTGATTTCTCTCTCACATTTTTGTCCTTTCACTGTTTTGGGGAAACTCGTTCATTTGCCCTTCTTCCAGTTCTTAAGAGTATGAGTAGCTTTATGAAGGCTTCATATTCCAACATGGGAGATCTGGAGCACTTAGAATTTGTGCCATCTTTATTTTTGACTAATCTTTTTAATATTCTTGCCTTCATTTCAGCATCTGCTCTTGAGCCTTGGAAGGAGGCAGTTTTTGGTACTGCATTTGAAATATACAGGGTAAAAAAAAAAAAAGTATAAATGATCTCTCATACCTNTTGACAGTGTACGCAGGAAAGGGAAAGTTTAAAACTTGTATGATTTAGTTACTTTTGTCCAGCTGCCTCATTTATCATTTCACTATAATTTTTAAATATTTCATTGCATCTTAATAATCAGCTTAAAATTAAGCTTGGCATGAAATGTATAACCTGTATTATTAATACCCCATTATTTTATGGTTATACAAGAGCAGATTTGAATTGTCACTTTAAATCAGACCATAAGTCAAAGTAAAGACCTTAATAGACTGCCAGATCTGTATCTTCACTGAATTAGACAGTAATTTGGCAGTCTCTTCTGCTAAATGTAGTGAAATAGCTAGTTAGTGTGATATGCCCAGGCAAATATGTTGTGTTGCATTGATGGACATAATTCCCTGTGGCAATTGCACTGGCAGTTGAGTTGATGCTTTTTGATACAGTGATTCAGCTTGTTCTTAACATTGGGGAAGGAAAATGTGCTTTAAAGGCTCCTAATATGAATTCTAGGAATTGGGCTGAATATGACTTGAGTTACCCAAGACAGCCTTCCCATATTCTTATATGTTCTTTGTAATCCATTAAAATGCCTTTACTGTGAAATGTATCTAGTTGAAAATTATATTTAAATTGTACAGTATTGGTGAAAATGCTCGGTGCTCTAAAAGATCTCCCTGTATTTGATAGGGACTAGACCCTATACTTAATAAGGACACCTAAGCTGTCTTGTCCAGCACCGGTGACTTTAACAACCAAATATTTTTTTCCAAATGTTTCACCATCAGCACTTCTCTACATCCAGAAGGTAGCTAAAACACATGTGCCAAGAGACTGAGAATACTCACTGAAAAGCAAGAGTTCCTTTAGTGCTCACGTGAACTGCACACAAGTGGGACTTGCCCATCTCATGACACAGAATCCCTCCTGTCTACAGGATTTTGGACACTAAGGGACTGCAACATCATGTAGATGTCCTTACTTTTTATTTTAGGTATTTGATTTAGACCTCTACTTTGATAGCATCTTCCAAGGAGGAAAAATGATGTTTACAAAAATCACTATTGTAAATAGAGTGATGGTGTTATTAATACCTTAATGTAGATATAAATGCATTTGTCTTTGGAGTTTACTGAAGAGAAATGTGATTCTTAGGTGGTCAAATGTGCTTGAACTGGAAATGCTTAAGAGGTGTTTTGCCATAAGTGAGCATTCATTAAGGAATGTAAACATTTTTTTGCAGGTGAGATAGATTGTTGCATGTGCAACAATATTTTTTCAGATACTATTAAAATAAATTGCTGACCTGGTGTGCTCTGCTCAGAAGAGTCTATCTTTAGTAAGATATCAGCACCATTCCACTTCCTTTATTTGTCATCCTTGTATGTCAAAAAACTCCTCTAGGTACTGAAAAGCAAGGACGCAAAGTGAAGATGAAAGTGCTCTGTGTAAATATAAGTCACATATTTCTGACTTGCCATCAGTTCTTCCATCAACCTAGAGGAAAAATTGTGTATTTTCTATGTTCCTGTATTTAATTGCTGTTTAAAATATGTTCTATGCATGTTTTAAATTGTATTTTACATCAGAATTATAGTTCTACCAATGACATTGGAAAAGAGCAAGGTGATGGTAAAAAGCAAATCCCTTAGGAGTAAGCATTGTAGAAGATTTGTGTCTCTCCTGGGAATAAAGCAGCAGTTTTCACCTGCACCTCGAGTTTTACTGAAAGCAAAACTTATATTTCAAGAATTACTAATGTTGGAAAGAGGATGATAAACCAATACTTAATGCAATCATATGTGACATGTAGAAAGATTTTATGGATAAATACACTGAAAGATTTAGTGTTGTGTTTCTCCTATTTCTTTTGCTACTTTCACTGAATGCTACTGCAGATCTACAAAACACTATCATTTCAGTCTTGCTGTCAAATTAAAAGAACAGCAAGGCAAGAAACAACTATAATTGAACTCCTGTCTGTTAAAAGGGGAAACAGAAGCAGACGGATGCTTGTGGTGTAGTCTCATCTTAAACCATTGGCTTTGAACTTCAAGAATTTTTACTTTCTTGTAGTGTAAGTGCATTCTTTAAAGTTCTTCAGACATCCTTGACTTTGCTTACAGTGAAAATACTCACCTATACTGATATTCTGTGAAACATACTCAGCACTTATATTTCTTGATTTTTCTATGTTAAGGACACTAGTGTCGCCATTCCAACTGTCATTGAAAGAGTCTCTTCTCGTGAGCAGAAGACAGTTTGTGTCAGTCTCTAGCACAATGCCATTTCATAATTTCTGTTCTGTGCAAAACAGACATCTTTGTTCCTTGTTTCATGGTAGTAGTCATCCATAAAGTCACCACTTTGATTTTTCAATAAAAATAATACAATTTTTTGCCTATTACATTGATACATGTATCCTCATTTCACTCTTGAGGACTTTTCTTTCCCATACCAGTGAACTTCTTCAGAAACTATGTTAAAAAGAAAGGGCTAAGAGGAAAAAGGAACAAATCCCCACTCATATATTCATTACATTAATTTAACTTCAGTTTTAACACAGGATCTTGTAATCTCCCTAGAGGTTGTGTCTCTATTTCCTTCCACAGATTAGGCAGGATTATAAAAGTACTAATTTGCAGCTGCTTTGATGCAAGAAAGTACTCCATTTTTTTTTTTTTCTTTGAGTGAAACTATCTGGTTTTGTCAAGTGCTTTTACATTTGGGAGTTTCCTGGTTTTGTCCAGGCTATCCACTCACCTTTGAAATGCTTCCATTTTTGCAGTTCTGTGTCCTAGAGGAACAGAGGAAGGTACAGCTACAGATGTTAGCAGGAGCATCGGCACGTGGATCCCAAGAGTACAGGGAGACCCTTTCACGTAGAGACCCGGGCAATATAGAGCCACATGATATCCAAGTTACTTTTCTACAAGAGATGTTGTGTCTTCAACACATAGGTGGACCTGGAAAATGACACTTATCTGTAGGAATCTTTTTCATCATGCGGGCATTTAATTTACAGTGTGTCCATAACTGTAAAAATTAATGAAGCCTGTTGTCTTATGATTCTGTGATTTTCTCTCTGATTTCTCTTTCATCAAATCTTTACCTTAACTGGAGGATTTCTGAGGAGTGGCCTTCTCATGTAAGCATTTCCAGGGTTTCTCTATTTTTCTTGAAGCTGTTAAGACCCAATCTGTCTTTCTAGATCTGTCTTTCAAATTCAGTTCAAATCAGTCTGTGTAGTCAACATTAATTGAGAATGACAAATATGTAAGTGGGCACATACAAGAAGCACTGTCACAGTGGAAAAAACAGACAAAAATCTAACAAGAAAACTTGTCCTAATGGAATATTTTTTTAAGTTTCATAATGTTGAAGACTTGGCTAAAGAGAGGAAGAGATTTGCAAGCCCACTGACAAGTTGTACAATATGCCAGAGTCAGCATTTCTGTGTGGATTCTTGTAGGGAATGTATCTCGTGTTTCTCTCCTGTGAAATAGCACTTTAAAAAGTCACTATTTTGCTTCTGGTGTTACCCTGGCTATTAAGTTCATTTAGTTTATTTATACCTTATTTATAGTGTGTTAGAGGTTAAAGAGGTGCCCTATTGACTGCTTGCATTTTAGCTGAACACACAAATCTTGCCTAATGTTTAGATATTGTAAATATTTGTGCTTTTTTAATAGGACCTGCATGAAAAATCCAAATACCTTTGCTTATGAGATGCTTTTTAGAGTATGAGTTTTAAATGTTTAGATATTTTTTCCAAATGCAATGGAAATCAAGTACACATGCATTTTTGCAATGTTAGTTTTTGTTATATTTCATAAGTAATAGCAATCAGTGATAATCCAATAACTTTGATGACCCTCAGCCTTCTTAGAACTGCAGGTATAAAAAATATGAACAATCATATGTTAACAGCAGAGGAGGTTTTCATAAGCTTGTCTGTATATAATTTGACAATGTAATAGAAAATCAAATTTAATTCATATATAATAAATTGAGCTGACATTTCCCAAACAAAGCTTATTACTCACAAGCTGCAAAACACTGGCTATAGTAAGTAACTTCAGCTCTGACTCATTGCAAAAGTGGCTCAGTGCCAATTGCCAATTTTCATTTGCAAAGATCTCTCAGAACCTGTTTCCTTACTTGGAATCACCAGTATTTTGTCCTGAATCTGAACATGTTACGGTCTTGTTTCATTCTCTCATCTTGGCATAGTTAAAGGTTCTTCTGCTTTCATGCTCTATGTGAATGATTTATATGTAAAGTTAGTGTAGCTATGTTTTGGCATTTTTTCCTGTTTTCTCCTGTTCTCCCTACAAACCTCCTGTAAGGTACAGAGCCAAATACCTAGTGGCTCCAGGGCCTTGCTACATTGCAGACATGTCTTCAGATCTGCAGTGCCAGAGACTCAGTGCTCTTTAGGCTGATGTTGTACAGGGGCAGACATAAATTAAAGTATAAAGCTATCTTTGTTACATTATACATCCAAACAGTAAAAAGCCATTATACAGATCTGCCTCTGCCATAAGTATATTAACAAAAAGGTTGCCTTGAGGCTTAGCTACAGGATTAGAAATATATTTTCCTCATGGTGTTTTTATGACATGCTGGTTTTTTCCTCAGAAAAGTTCTTAAAGGCTAGTGTTTTCAAAAGCTGACTTATTTGCCTCTTATTTGATTGTCTATTATAGACTAAAAGCACTCTCAAACTCTGCAAAATCATTCCAATGAAATGCAAGTTACAACACCAAAAATATTAGCCATAATTGAAATGCAGGCTTTTAACTTTCTGGGGCTCAAAGTTTAGACTCCAAACAGTTTAACGTGACTAGGAATGCTTCTGTATGTTGAGTGGATGTGAGATGTCATTGATTAATTTTGTAGTAGTTTTGGAAATGCCTATGACTTTGCCAGCTTGTGAGGATACATCAAAGTCTTTTAGGAAGTCTCCTCAATTTTCACAGAGACTATGTCTTTCAGCTGATATGGTTTTTAGTCATGACAATCCTGGCTAATCTTAACTGACTTTTTAGTAAAAAAGCAAATCACGATAGAAATTTGAAAACATCTTCCAAATCAAGAAGCAAGCAGAACTGTAAAAAGTAACACCTTCATGCTACTTTTTTTATCCAGCTGGGATTTGTGAGAAACCTGTGTGATATTTCTGGTGGGCAATACTAACCTGACATTGCACAATGGAACTTCTAATAGCTATGGTGAGTAATACTGACAATTTTAAATCCTCTTTGTAATTCTAAACATCCTCAGGGTGGCACAGTTTTCTTAAATATAATTAATCATAGGTACTATTTTCTTCTACATATTTATTTATTCTACAGACTGAATAATGGACAAATTAAAAGTAGTATTTGAAATAAGAACAACATTCCTCAGCCATCAGCAAACTATGATATTTTTACTCTCTGAATGAATGATCATAGCTTTTTATCATTTTCTGTCTTCCACTTCTAGAGTCCTCACAGGTGAAATCCACATTCACATCCGCCCTCTTATGTGTTGCTTTGCTGGACTTGAGGGATCTGGTGAGGAAATTTTGGAATAAAATTATCTTGGCATGGATTTTCCTATACATGATGTGAAATAATACAAGGTAGGTAAGATTTTTTGGTTATAAATGTTTTATTAGCAAAGTAAACTTCTTTTCTGTGAAGTACTTCAGCACCTTGTGTGGGTGGCTCATTATTTTCCCCTGTGTGGGATTTTGGAGACTTTACCCACCTGAAGCACTGTCATATTCCAAGCCCACTGTGCTGTATAATTTACTGTTACATGATTAACTGCAGTTTCTTGCAAAAATACTTATCTTTACCAGTTGTACTAGCATGCATAAAAGGAAAAAGATGCTCATATATCTCTCTTTCTGCAGAATTGAAACACTTTACTTTTGAAATCTATCAAACCAGGCTTTAAGTTTTATAGTGGTTATATGTACATTTTAAATTATATCAAAGCAACATCTAAACAAATTACCAGAAGAAAATTTTCTCACACACGCTTTCTTTTTTTCTTCTTCATAATACAGTGAATTTATCTTCAGATGGCTGCATCTTTAGGACCATTCCTGAAATGATTTTTTGACATAGTGCTCTCTGTAAGTACTGCACTTGTCATCACAAGCCCTTGCCTCTGGGAAAGCTAATGAAAAAAAAAAAAAAAGAAAAAGAAAAGCAGAAACTCATTGAAATCCTAAGGGTAGAAAATTCAAAAGGGCCTGGATACAATCATTGTCGCCATTGTGCAATCACTGGTAATATGAATTCAAGTTAAAATTCAAATGAACACTTGCAGAAATGTTCACCAATCTCACACATTTTATATAAATATGAGATACATGTTATTTATATACATGTTGTAAATAGCATCAATTTTTTAGCTCTTTTAAAATGACTTGAAGAAATGAAGTAATCGCTTCAGCTGATGCGGCTATGCAACATGTAATTTACTATGGTTCCCATCACTTCTGAATGTGTTGAGATTATGTTTGATGTGTTATTGAAAATGTGACTCCTTCATCTGAAATTCTTCTCAACTCTCAAACAATAAGAACAGTCACAACAAAGAAGAAAGTGAGGAAAAGGAGAGAAAATATCTAACAAAATAGCTAGATCATCTAATTAAACCCGTGGTAAAGGAATATTTTGATAGGTTGAAACTGTCCTATCTTTATTATACTTTCACCTCCCCATGTTTTGACTATTTTGTCTTTTCTCTTCGGCAGTATATTCCTACAGGTTTATAGGTACTTTTATATACATATTACTGTTAAATTGCTGAAGGAGTTCATCTGTACAGAGAGTTAACAGCTTTTTTCCTCCCCATACAGCAGTGGAGTATCCATACTGCAGATATATTCTAGATACATTCTACCACATCAATGAATGTTGGGGAGGGAGAGGGTGCTTGCACAGGGGAAGGTGACCCTCTGCTCCTTCTTTTTCCCCAGGTGATTCAGAACAGAAGGCTACCTTGGATCCCTTCAAGTGGTCTCCACAGCAGTCAGTCTTGTTTCATTGAAAGTGTGTGTTAACCTAATCTTGATAAATACTTCCCTTTATCACTTTGTTGAACTAGGTCAATATTATAAAGTTACTCCTTTGATAACAGAATTATGACAGTTTTAAGGGATGAACTGGGATTTGTGTTGCTGAGCGAGGTATGGTTTGTCTCCTAACCTTTTGTGTTAGGTTTTACTGTGGATTTTTGCCAGGGAAACTTCTTATAGGATGTAAAAATAGGTACTTCTTAGCCTGCTGTAGTTGGTGAGAAAGCTTGGAAAAGTCTCCCTGCTCTCAGGAGCAGAAAGATTTCACCCAGCAGAGTGCAAGTTACTTGCACTTATTTTACACTTATTTATTTCTGCTTAACTCTATGTGACTATTATCCCTAGTAGATAGGAAGCTCCATCTTTTCCTCTATGATGTGATGAAAGAAATTTAGAAAAGCTAGCAGATTTTATGCTACTGCTCTAATTTATTGTAAATGGCTGATGTAAGCAACAGCAGCAAAACCTTTAAATAATATTGGAAAAAGAAAAGAGCACAAATGAAGGTTCAGGAATAGCTTCCTAAAAGAGCATTTGAGAAAGAGTGACTTCCATACCATCTCCTCACTGCGAGATCAGTAATGGCCCAGCAATTTGTGGCAGGAGTACAGCTCTGTGAATTATCCCGACGTGCTGCTGGTGTGGTGGGGGCAGGGTTTCGACTCGTTTGGGCTTTTTGAGCTGCTGCTGACCTCCCTGGACTCCAGATCCCAGCGTGCTGCTGGCATGGCGGGGGCGGGGTTTCGACTTGTTTGGGCTTCCCTCTTGCATTTAAAGACCGGACTTGTAGGGAGCGCGGCGAACAGGAGTAGGCAAACAGGGTCGCAGAGAGGCTGTCGCAGAGAGGCATTCTCGATGGAGTTAGTGCAGCAGTTCGCGCAGGCAGGTCAAGCAGGCAGGGCTGTAGACGCTGGTTGGTAGGTGGCTTATCTTCTTGTTTTTCCTTCTCTTCCTCCTTTACCCTGTCTTTCTCATGAATAATGGTGAATAAATGATCCAAGCCTGCTAGCAAAAAGAGTGTGCTTGTTCAAACAGCGCCTCTCTTCAAGGACACGGTGGTGCAGACTTCTGACTGCCTCGATTGTAGGGAGTGCTTGAGCCTTGCTGCCCCGGAGGGTAATGCTAGAAGTACCTGTGTCCGTTGTGACCAGGTGAACGACCTGCTCTGTCTGGTGGCAAAGCTTAAGGAAGAAGTAGATAGGCTTAAAAGTATTTGAGACTGTGAGAGAGAGGTAGATTGGTGGAGCTGTGCTCTCTCTCTCTCCTATTAGGAATGGT
>VXBA01003851.1:720-58983 GCA_013399895.1 Serilophus lunatus
AAGTCAGCTTGAAGAAGACAGAAGTTCTCTACCAACCTGCACCTCAGGAAGTCTTCCATCATCCCCACATCACCATAGGCTAATCAGAGCTTAAGTCAGTTCAGCAGTTTAACTATCTAGGAAGTATCATTTCCTCAGATGGTAAGATTGACAAAGAGATAGACAACAGGTTAGCAAAGGCATACAGAGCATTTGGACAACTCTATAAAAGAGTTTGGTGCAATAAACATTTAGAGAAAAGTACAAAGATTAGTATCTACAGAGCCATTGTACTGTCTACTCTTTTATATGGGTCTGAATCATGGGTCATCTACCGCCATCACCTGTGACTCCTCGAACGCTTCCATCAGCGCTGCCTCTGTGCAATCTTAAACATCCACTGGACTGACTACATGACTAATGTTACTGTCCTTGAACAGGCAGGGGTCACCAGTACTGAGGCCATGCTGCTGAAGAGGCAGCTGCGCTGGGCAGGACACGTCTCCAGGATGGAGGATCACCGCCTCCCTAAGATTGTGCTCTGCAGTGAACTTGCCACCGGCTGCCGCAACAGAGGAGCCCAAAAGAGGAGATACAAGGATTCCCTGAAACAACGTCTCAGTGTTGGTCATATTGACTGCCATCAGGGTCCACTCTGGCCTCCAATCGAGAGACATGGAGACACACCATTCGTAACGCTGCTGCCTCCTTTGAGAATGCATGTAGAATCAGTCTTGAAGAGAAAAGACAACGCAGGAAGAACCGTGTCTCGTCACTACCACCTAAGGAGACTTTCCACTGTGCTTTTTGTAACTGGACTTGCCTGTCCCACATCGGCCTTTTTGACCATTAGCACTTGCAGCAAGTGTGGGTAGAGCCCTTCCCGTACCTTCGTTCACAAAGCCTAGCCATGATGATGATGACTACCTGTTTATTTTGGCTTGCTGTTAGAGGGAATTGTGCCAAAGGAAGGCTGGAGTTCTATTAAAACCGGGTGTTGTCAAATGATTAACATAGAGAAGGAGACAGATTTTTTGAAGGAAAAACACACCACAAATGAAGTAAAACTGCAGCTGATTTTTTTTTTTTTTTTAATGTAAAGTTTCAAGTTCCTTAAGTAGTTTTTCCTGTCTCAGGCAGGAATGTGGAAAGGCACCTGCCTTTGGAGCATTGTCTCATGAGTCACTCCTCTGAGAGGGAATAGCATTCCCTCTGCAAAGCACTGTGGAAGAGGGAGAAAAAGAGAGGGGCTCTCAGAGGGACGCTGCAGAGCCAGGGATGAGCCCTCTCTACACACGGTGGGCACACGGGGACCCTCTGCTGGCCTGACCTCCTCTTTGTTGAGGCTTTCTGGGACTTGGATCTGGGAGCTTGAGGAGATATTGGTGAGGCTGGCTTGGCTCATCTTCCATTGTTAACCTTTGCTGCTCATCCTTGTGGGCACCAACTGCAGATCCAGAGAGCTGGAGAGCATTGCGAGTCACTAGGAAGGAAGTAAAGGGAGAGTCTTTCCTAGGAGTACATAGTGCAAGGGGACAGTGACAAGAGCAATGACAAAAGATGGCAAATGGAAACCCACTGTGAGCTCAAATGTACTCCATGTGTGAAATTAGTAGGATGAAGGATAATGAGGAAGTCTCTCCCTCTCTTGACAAGTAGCCTGGTTATATGGAGCTCTGCTATGGTATGGAAAACAGGATGAGAACTTGTGGATCAGGGTCAGAGGAGAGAGCAGCAAGGGGGTGTGTTACAGACCACATGGTCAACGTGAGGAAGCGGATGAATCCTTCCTTAAGCAACTCAAGGATGTGTCTGGATCACAGACCCATCCTCCCACGGGGAACTTTACTGTCCCTGACATCTGCTGAAAAACTAACACAGTGGGAGAAAAGCAATCAAGGAGGCTTTTGGAGGTTGTCAGGCATAACATCTTGATATAGGTACTGGATGAATCAAAAGGAGTGACTCAGAGCCAGATTGACTATTTTCTAGCAAAGAAGTGCAGTTTGGAGATGGAATAATCTGTGGCAGCCTTGGCTGCAGAGGACCGAAAATAGTGGTGGTGAGAATCTGGGAAGGAGTGAGTGAAGAGAGCAGCAGAATGTAAACCTGGGCTTCATAAAAGTATTTCTCACCTAATTCTGGGGTGGCATTACCTCTGAGGCAGGCTTTGGAAAACTGGCCAGGTTTTAGGACAGGATCCTTGAAGCAGAAGCACTGTCCTTCCTGACACTCAAGAAAATAGGTGGATTTACTGGGCTTTGCTAAAATGGGGAACTCATGGAAAAGTTAAAAAAAAGGCAGCAATACAAGAGGTGCAAATAGGGACAGACTAACATGGAAAAATTTAGAAATATTGCCTAGACATTAGGAGATGGTGATGGGAAAACCCAGATCCAATGCTTGCAAGGGATGCCAAGAGCAAGAAAAGCTTCTATAGCTGTCTTGGTGGTAAAAAATTAACAAGGAAATGCAGACCTGATGCTGAATAAGTTGAGTGATTTAGAGATGTATTTGTTCCGGAAGAAATTCCCTCTCTGCCCTCAGTCCTCACCACCAAATACTCCAGGTCCTCGAGCTTAGTAAGAGGATACAAAGGTGGAGGCAGCTCCCAGCAAGAAGCAGTGGAGGAATCAAGAGTTATTTGAGAGAACTTGACCCATGGCAGACCATGGGATTTAAAGTAATATATCTGGGGGTTTTGGGAGACAGGGGTGATATCCTTGTTTTGAAAGAATGTAGAGACTGGGGAGTACCCCGGATGACTGGAGAAAAGCAAATATTACATCAATTACAAAGGAGATCAAGGACCAGGAGATCAAGGTGGGGATTAGCTTCAGTATTTTTAGTCCACGTTCAGAAAATGCATCCATTTTGGGGCTGCACAACATAGGAAACAACAATCTGGAGCATGGTCAGTGCTGTCCCCAGAGAAGTGGGGTCTGGAGCACGTCCCTGGGAGGAGAGGCCACAGGAGGAGGGTTTGGTCAGCTTTGATCATGGAGACTTCAGGGGGCTCAGATTCTGCAGGGAGAGACCAGGAGAGAGCCAGCCTCTGTGTGGTGAGAGACAACAAGCACACACTGGAACAGGAGAGCTCCGGACTGGGGATATGGAGAAATTTTTTCTCCACGAGGTGACCGAGCCTTGATTAAAGCAGCTTTCCCTGAGAAGCTGCTCTGATGTCAGAGTTGACCTGCTTGGAGCAAGAGATCATCTTTCCTTGGACTCCAGACTGCCCCAGGAAATGTCAAGTCTGAACTAACATCTGATTGGTTTAAGAAGAGAGCCGGTGTCCCACAGCAGTAGTGCTTTGGAGAGTAGAAGACCTTTGCATGTGATTCTGATTGTAAGGCTGGGAAAAGATAAAATGCAATGGAAAACATGAATTCATTCCAGCTAATTTTACCAACACTGAAACATTATTTTTTTTTTTTTTCAAACATAGCATCACACTCTCACTTGTAAAATATTAGTCGATTTTTGTCAATTTGCTGTAATCCCACTGTAACATTTTTTTAGAGCCAAAGCATCTGTCACGAGTTAGATTTCTTTTTGAGAAATTTTTCAAGTACCACCACGCTGACATACTGAGGAAGCCTGGCTGCTTTGCTTCCCACCTTCTGCTGGTCCTGGATGGGACAAGTGACTCTCCCATCTCAGCAGCACAACCAGGAACCCCCATCCTGTGTGTGCTGGGCCTGCAGCACCCGCCTCTTCCCCCTAGCTGTGACCAAACCGAAGGACAATGCATGGAGGGGACAAAGGGGAGTGGAGTTTGTTGGGGGATTTTTTCTTGCCCCTCTTTTGTGACTGTTTAGTCTCTCTCTATATATATGTATATATAATATAAATAATTGTTGCTTCCTTTTTCCATGTTTTTGACTGAAAGCCTCTTGATTCAAAGGGTTTAGTAAAGTGGAGAAGGAGTTTTGCTTTTCCATTCCAGGGAGATTCCCATCTTCCCTGGAAGGTACTGTTCTAGCCTGGGACAGCAGAGCAGTATTTACATGAGGTATTACATGATCTTAGTCTGTGATGGCAGAATTTTGATACCTTTAGAGCAAGTTCCAGAATTTGATTAAAACAAGAGGATTTCTGCATGAATGACAGATGTATAGATTTTTAAGGGAGAAAAATGTTTCATTAAAGCATCATTTAGAGAAATGACAAAACAACCCATTACAGTTCCTGTCTAATGCTGGATTTTGACATGATAATGTGATGTAGAAAGTGGTTTTCTCCTAGAGTCAAATTTCCTCAGAAGTTTGTTAAATGGAAAAACTCTCTAAACTCCAAATTCTTATTAATATTAGAAAATGTGTAGACTACACATAACCCTATTGTACATGTTTCAGTCAACAAGGAATTCTTAAACCTTTTCAGTTATTGTCAGGCTGCTTTGCTCATAAAATAGAATTATTTTCTCCAAATTTTCGAATATTGTTTAAAAAATTAAAATTATTTTTGTGCAGATGATGCAATCCACTACTAGACAGGGTTATATACTTGCTGAAACATTGTGGTGTAATTACCAATGTTAAAGGTTTAATCCATTTTTAATCCATAAGATTCAATTATTTCATTTTGGGTAGAAAGGCTCATCAGAATATGACATTAAATTAAACAGCAGAATAAAACTTGGTGGAATGTCGTCTCCCGAGAAACTGTCAGTTCTGGAGGCTGAGAGAAGGTGGCTGAGATTTCTTTTAGTTTACTTTGCTGTGAAACAATTTCTTTCTTGACATACCATTAAATGCAGGCTATTTCCAAACTGTATTTAGCTTTACATTCTCCTAAATTATATGTAGATTTTCACTCCACTTTTTTTCACATGTGCACATATGTTGTCATTAATTTCAGCCACAATAAGAGCCAATAGGGGAAAAAAAAAAAAAAAAGGAAAAATATTTGAGTCTTTTTCTTTCTTTGCTAGAAATCCATGTTAAGTTTGAATTTTCCAATTTATTCAGGAGCTCTGGTCTTCCATCAAGCACATTACTGAGACCTCCTTCGACACAAGCTGTGGCTTAAAGGAGCTGTTTTATCCCTGCTCCTGTTATCCTGACTTCAGAAGCTCAGGCTGTTCTCTGCCTTTGTGCAGAGCATGCCTGGGCTGTGAGGAGGAACTTGCTCTGACTCTGAACCCTCTAGTCTAGATATATTCTTTGTCAAATTGATTGGGGAAACAGTGTCTGTATGATTTAAAAGAAAAGTTTAGGAACGGCAGTTTGAAAGCTCAGTTGTGGACTGTTTAAACAGGAGAAGAAAGTGCAGTGATACTATTTGGCATTTCAGTATTTCCAGCATTACATTGTGGTCTGTTGGGTCTGTTGACAGCCTGGGTACCTCTAATAACCCAGTGTTCACAATTCCCAGGCTAGTATAAATCCGTTGGCTTCCAAGATCTTTCCAAAGATCCTTCAAAAGGGATCTTAGGAAACAAGCTCACCCAAGATATTTGGTAGCCTGGAAAAGTTCCACAAACCTCAGCAGGAACAAACCCAGAAGTGTGCCATGGTCTGTAAGGTGAGATAGTCCTGTGCAAATCCTGGAGTAAAATGTCAGGGATCTGCAAATTATTCCCAGCAGACAATTCAGGGGTCCTTGTCTCTTCTAACACGGAACAGGCACCTTTTTTCTGTGTAGCAGAGCACTGTCAAGTTCTCTGATGAGGCTTTCCTGTGTTTTCCTGGCCTTTGCCAGCTCCGTGTGCAGTGTTAATCCTGCATTCAGTACTGAGCTCTATTCTAGTACCAAAGAACACTGAAAATCCCAGTCACATCTGTGCAGCTCTAGGTGTTTCTCACAGCCTAAATATGTCTGATGTTAATCTGATTTTAGCTGTGCGTTTGCTCCCATTATGATATTTTTCATTTATTCTTTCCCTCTGAACTGTGAGATGCTGTTTCAGTCTCCAGACACCATTAACATGAGGAAGATTTATCTGTCAGAAAAGGGGACATGAAAACAGACGCAACCAGCCAGAAAATGAACTTGTTTGCCCACTCACTGCTTATGATGTTTTACCTTTTTTACCTTATTTGCAATTAGTTAAGAATGTATAAAAGTTTGCTGCATGTGACAGTGAAAGAGGAAGTGCTGAAATGAGATTGTAGGTTCTATCAAGTATCAAGGTGCCCTGTGAAGGGCCAGGATTGGCCTCAAAGATCCTTGTGGGTCTCCTCCAGCTCAGGATATTCCATGATTTTGTGATTTAAAAATATCAATCCCTGTGGTCCCCAAGACTGTAATACTGGCTGTTAATCCTTAGGAATGGCTGGCACAGTGTGTTGATTAGAGTGTAATAGTTTAATTATCTCTCAGTATTAGGAGTTCATGTTGTAGTTTCACAGATCATGAAATGTGTCTGTTTAAGATACGGGCACATTATGTTCCTTCATCTTTTATGCAGCAGGCACTATGTGACCATGCTCCTTTTATCTCTGTCTCTCCTTTACCTGTCTTACAGAGCTCATTAACAGGATCACACAGGGCATAGAGGTAGTCAAAGATGTTATTTATTACAGGGAGAAAAACAAACATTTTCCTATTGGAAATGCTGTTGCATTGAAAGCTGAGGAGTGTGAAGCCTCCTTATCTCTTCCAAACACTGCATGTGATGAGTTGTTGGCTGTAGAGCTTAGTGCCATAGTGCAGAGGACAGCAAAGGGACAGTGTTTCTTAAACAAGTGATTACTGCAGTGGGAGAGCTGGAAGGGCAACTTCTGAGTCTATTGTCTCCTCAGGGAGCTGGGTTTGTTTTGGCTTCATGGAACTCGTTTTGAGCAGCTATACCAGTTTCAGAGCACCAGAAGGGAAATGAGAAGTTAGTGATTAAAACAGGTATCAAGAATGTGGCTTTCAGATCTAATCCTCCCAAGGTGTCAGAGTATGTGTATCTATATATAGATATATGTATAACCCTCACTGCTCTGAATTTAGTAGAACTTGTCTGATTTTTACAAGCTGCAGATTTGTGCTTTACCAAACTGCATACTTTGTATCAGCTCAGTTACTTATTTCCTATTATTTTTTTTTTTAAACTACCAGGGGTTTTGTTTTGTTTTAATTTTTAAATCTTTAGGCTTGGAAGGTTTTGCCAAGCCAGTGGGACTGTGGTTCCTTTAGGGAAACCAGACAAAACCCTCTCTCCTATGATCTGTGCAAACCTGGAAGGGAATTGAGGACTGGAAAGTGCAGTTTGAGGAGATAGAAACTGGTCAGGTTGAATGGGGCTCTAAACAACCTGATGTCATGGAAGGTGTTTGCTCTTCACAGTGGGATGGACTATACGACCCAGAAAGGCCCCTTCCAACCCAACCTATTTCGTAATTCTGTGAAGGGCATAATTGTCACTTGGGAAGGAGAAAAAAGGTTTTCTCCAAACTACCCAAAGATTCACACAGATGTTCATCTGGTAATGTAGAATTTATTAAGTATTCCTATTAATTCCAATTGTTAAGCCACACACCCAGGAACAAATACTCTTCTTAGACAGAAGATAAAAACCATCTTAGACAAAATTAAGGAAGGGAAAAAGCAAAAGACAAAAGGGTGCAAATATTTGATATAATAAAGAAAAATTTTCTTTCCCTGAGTCCCTGATTTGTGCCCAGGGACATCAGAGGGGAAGCAGTGCTCTCCTCAAGGGGAGAACATACCCAAAGAGGAGAAAATGAACAACATATTTCCAAAGAATTCCCTGATACATTATTAAAACCACTTTTTAAAATATAAAATCAACATCTTTGTCCTTTGACTTTCATTTTTTACCTTCCAGAAGACTTTTTGTCTTCTTATGAGTCTTCACCCATCACAGTCCATCACTGCCCCATGTCCCTCACGATGTGGTCAAAGGCCACTATAACTTATTTACTTTATTTTCCACCTATAAAAAAGAAAATATTTTTGCCTGCTTTGTTCCAAAATATTTTTAAATTGCTAAACTAAAGATAAAATGAAATGACTTATGAACAGTGACGGTAACAGAGGATCCTTTGATGGGAGCTGATGTTTTCCATAATCAGCCCTCTCCCACAAGCAACCTAAAATTGCAGCAGTGTTAAATATTGTGATTATTTTAGTTTGAAGAGGGAGGCTCCTTCAGGCAGTTGGATCATTGTTTTCATATAGTCTACTGAAGGCTAGATTACTTAAAAGGAGCATCTGGCAGGGTGAAAGCCAAGCTGGGAGATAAGTGCCATCATTGCAGGAACAAGCTGAAGGAAAAAAATGGATTGTGAAGAGTGGGAGGAGAGCAGGAGGCAAGAGGGCAGGCAGGGAAAGGGACTGATTCATGGAAACAAGAAAGCAAAGGGATAAACATGTGCAGTCGAGTGTGCTACTCATTCCTACATCTTTGCCCCAGTAATTGGAGCCCTTTTAATGGAAGCTTCAGAAGTTATAAATCAACTTGCAAATTATCCTACTTATGGAAACAGACTCACTGATTAAAAAAAATGCTGTTGATAAGATTCTGCCTATGTGTCTTGTGTGGACTGAGCTACCAGAAGAAATGACAAAGCAGAGCATGTTCACAGGAACAGTGACCTTGTGATTGAAGAGCTACTTTTCACCACTTTAGAGGCAAAAAGAAGTTATGGCGACATTCTGATAGTTTTATAAAATTTTGAAGTTTCATAAAATGATTTGAAAGGCTCCATTTTAATTGCAAATACTTTTGGAAGTCTGATTTAATGGCTCGTCTCAGGTGAAATAATCTGTATATGAGAGAAATGGCCTTTAAAATCACGTTTGTTTGCATTTCTCAAGTATTGGAATATACTTCTTTTAGGACAGTTTCTGATCTTCTTTAAATGAGTCAATATACACTGATAAATTAAAAGAGCATTTACTATAAGATCTGAGATTTGAGGGAAAAAACTCTTTCTTACTTGATCATCATATTATCCAGGTTGAGAAATAAGGACAGTGCTTGTATTTACTTTAATACCAAACTAAAAATTATATGAATATTGACTTTTGCTGGCTTTATTCTAATATCACCAATAAAAATGTAGTCACCTTTCTACTTTGAAAAAGGTAAAATGTTCAATTTCAAAATTTCAAGGTCAAGTTTATAAAAACCAGTTCAGGAAAGAACAACTTCTGCAAGAATAACCATAACTATGTGCATAATGACTATTGATTACTTTTTGCAGATGAATTCAAATTATTTATGAAGAGGCTGCCCATGAACTACTTCCTGAACACATCTGCTGTCATGCACTTGTGGACAATGGATTCTAATTTCCAGCGTCGCTACGAGCAGCTGGAGAACAACATGAGGCAACTGTTCCTCAAGGCCCAGAGAACGGTGCACAAGCTCTTTGGCCTCAGCAAGAGGTGCCACAAACAGCCTCTCATCCGCATGCCACGGCAGAGGTAAGGAAGCCCATGGAATCCGGAGGAATCCCAGCCGCTGTCTTGGCTCTGAAGTTTCTGCAAGAGCCTGAGTGTGGCCTTGTTGGTAGGAGCTGAACAAGCACAGCTTTCAGTATCAGTCTGTGTTTTCCTAAATACAGTGAGAAAGGTTAGGATAAATCCTGACTTTTTATGACTGTGGGGCAACTCAGAAGAGACAGTGAGTGCACAGGTACCATCCCAGCTGGTCCTCTCATTTTACAGAGCCATGTAGTCCATGGGACTGGGCCAGCTGTGACAGTGCCAAATCCTTGTCTCGCAAATACTGAGCCCTTGCTCTGGAGTGAGCATGGCCATTTTGAGGCCTCTGTGGGTCATTAGACAGGACACACCTCACACAATTGATTTCTTTTCTTATTTGCTAGATAAGAACTAAATTTGAAAGGATGCCTAAGGAAAGAAAATAGAAGTGTTTCAGACCTTCCTAGAAACAGAGTTGCTGAAAGGCAGCTAGTCAAATCTACAGCAATAGGGAGTGGGGATAGCTGATTGCTGGTTGAAAATTGCTGTGTTGGGATTAGTGCAATGACACGATTGGAAATCTGAAATGAACGAGCTTGTAAGGACAGTGTTCTTCTGAGCACAAGCATCATGGGATAGTCCAGGGACTGCCCATTGATTTCAAAGGAATCTAGCTTAGGTTCAGTGTTGCGGAACTACCAGGGAGACGTCACACCTCCCTGCTTTCAGCTCTGCTGTTGCAGCCTCAGGCTCCATCAATTCCTCTTTGCCTTCTTGTGGCCCTTCCCCTTTTTTCAGGAGACAGTTGTGACTCTCATGCTTCCCTTGTTCTACATGTTGTGCTTTGTGCTGTTGAAACAAAAAATGCATTTTTCACTAGTGGGGTAATTTCATAAAGAGGAAACATTATGCTAAGACAGGTTATGTAGTAACTGCAGTGCTTCACTATCCTCTCCTGGGTGTCTTGGGCATGACCTGGATGAACATTCTGCCAAACACATGATTCACTATGAACAGCTTCAGCAGGAACCCAGAGCTTTTCAAAACACATTAAGCAACCCAGCCTAAGTACTTTTCCTGCTAAAATTAATATTATACATTTAAAGTAATATATTTGAAATAATTTTAAATAACCAGATGTTCCACAATAAGATATATAAGGTTTTGAGACAATCTTTGGTTACCATTGGTAACAGCAGTGATCAAGTAAAGAACTGAGGCATATGAAACAAAGATCAGTTGCAAGAGTAAATAAAAACACAGTTTTCTTGTTATAGAAAGGATTAAAAAAAAAAACAAAACAGAAAAGCACAACTTGTGAGTTCAGAGTTTATTTTTTTAATATAAAGATGTGGCACTATACCAAGGAGATATGGATAGGCTGGAGAGGGGCCAGAGAAGGGTCACAAAGATGATCCAAGGACAGGAAACTGCCCTGTGAGGAAAAGCTGAGACCTGGGTTTGTCCAGCCTGGAGGAAAGGCTGAGTGGAGACCTTAAAACCATATTCCAGTCTTGATGGAATGGCTACAAAGAAGGTGGAGACTCCCTTTCTATAAGGAGTCACATGGAAAAGATGAGGGGGAATGGGTACAAGTTACTGATGGGGAGATCCTGACAGAAGAGGGAAATGTTTCCCAGTGAGAACAGTCACCACTGGAACAATTTCCCTGTGGAAGTGGTGAATTCCCCTGTGTCGGACACTTTTAAGGTGCAGCTGGACTTGGTTCTGGTCCATCTTATCCAGACCACCCTTCTGCCAAAAAAGGTTGGACTGAATGATCCCTGGGTTCTCTTCCAATCTGATATTCCACAATTCGATGACAATAAATTTTACAAGCAATGCGTTTGACTGTTTTACAAGGAGTTGCACCAAACTTTCATACCAGTTTAGTTTTGCAATGCATCTTTAGCTTAGAAATACCACCACTACCTTTGAAGTTAATTGTGTCTCATTTTATGGCTACCCTAAATTTTATAGTCAGTACAGAGGGAGATTGGATGTGCAATATAATGATGCTCAACAGATGACTCAAAGATCAGTGTTAAAGGCAGGCTTTGGAATGCTTAACCCGTGGGATGCATTTGCTAAAAGAGAGTGCTTTCAAAAGCTGGATTCCAACTGACTATCTGGGAAAATTGCCGTCTGATATCCAGGCTTTTTTGGCTGATAAGAGGAGCTTTAAACTGAGTAGCAAGGGGAAAAGGTCAAAAGAAACTGGTTTAATGTCTAAACCTGGTTAAAAAACCCCTCTGATAAACCAAGATAAAGAGTAGATAAAGGAATATCACTCGTGAAAGGACCGATAGTGAAGAGAAAGAAAACACGGGTATTGACAGAATAGTTTTCAGATACCGCTCGTGATGAGAAGATACCTCACCCAAATATTTTCATAGCTGTTAACAGGTAAGCAGAAAAATAAATGGCAGGTAATGCAGTGGACTAGGAATACTTGAGTCATGCCATGGAAAATCATTGTTCAGGCTGGAAAACCAAATATTGCGGCAGGCAAGGAGTGGAACAAGAGAACCAAACCACAGGACTAAATTTTTTTTTTTTTTTTGCATTAAGGGAAGACAGAAATAAAAGTAAGAAACACAACTTCATGATCTTTAAAGTCCCTTCTAGCCCAAGCCAGTCTATGATTCTGTATGCCACAGATAGTCTGGGCTTCAAAGAAACGAGAAGGAGAATTAGAACAAAATGTCATTTTTCCAAGGCCTTCCAAACAACTCCTTCAGATCAGTGTTTGGGCTCTGCTACTCATAGGGAAGGGTGAATTTTATAATGGAAAGACAAATTAGACTGAGTTAATAAAGGTATAAATACTATTTTAAATTGCATTTTTTTGAGCACTTGTCTTTTCAGATACAGATTAAACACACAGTGTTTCAGTTCTTCATAAAGGTCATGGTGCTGGCAGGAGGCAAACCCACCTCTGCTAATGTTTAATTTTACACCGTATTTCATGGGTCAATAGAAGATATGTACAAAGGATTTTTAAAGGAATATGTTGAAAGTGAGAGCTGTTTTTTATTGTCATGAAACTGAGAGCTATGTCCTAAAGTGTAATGTAATTCATGAAAAGTTTCTCTGGTACTTTGGTTTTATAGGGATTTATTTGTGTAGTTTGCCAGAAATCATCTGGTCATGCTTGGAGGAGCTCCTACAGTCAAGGTTATCATTAATTATTGAAAATACTCCTCTCTTTTCTTGGGCCACAAAACTTTTTTATTGAACATGAAACAAATTGTTGCCTGATTGTTTTTAAATGGGACTTAATTAATGAGTTAGACAGAGCTTCTTGCAACTTATTTCATGTTTCCTGAATTCCAGGCCACTTAGTAATCATAAGACTAAATTGCATTAATATTTTAATTTTCTAATCCTGAAACTAGAATACCATTGAATCCTCTCTAATGTCATAGCAAAGAAAACTCTATTACCCTGCAGCTTAGCAAAACTGCTTTCCCATGTATCCTTTTTGGACAGTTTATATACTTCAGCTGGAATAAAGAATTAGTAGTTTTCTTTCAGTTTCCACTCATGATCAGAACAATTTCCTGCAGCACTTTTGTGTTCAGTGGGGATGGGAATAAGATTAGTATTTTTGTTTTATTCTGTTCGTTGCAAATCCTCTTAAATTCCAGATGTTCTGCCCAGCTTTTAAGCTTTCTTTCATTAACACGAAGAAGATTGTGCCTTTTCCTGAAAGTCAAATCATGCCAAGAGACATCAAAACTCCACAGATTTCCATTATAAACCATTATGGCACTGCTGAATGTAACTGTGAAAATTTACCTGGATTAATCAATCTCCTTCAGTAATTAGTGGAGTGTTTACTGGTTGTCTGACTTCAACAAAAAATACCAACTGAAAATTCCAAACCATCAAGGAGCAGAGAAATTGCTGTGTAGGTGATCTGTTCCCATGTTGTGTATAGGATGGAATGATAAAACATTCCATTTTGACTGATGAAGAAACAAACAAGATTAAAAGAAAATGTACTCTGGAAAAGAAACTTGTTTTATGCGGTAATACTGCCAGGTGAGCTTCTGCCCCCAGGAATTTGAGGCTCTGCTGTTTCAAGAGGCTCAGGTGATTATTGTGGGTATGGTGTCATTGCATTGACACACCAGCCTTTAAAATTTGCAGCATCATTGTGTTTTCTTGGCCAGAGGCCAGTGCATGCAGCAGTGGTGACTCCACTAGATGGCCAGCTCCTGCTGCAGGCTTTGAGCAGGAAGGTTGTTGGAACATGGCACAAGACATTTCACTTGGCAGGAATCAGCAGATGCTGTAAAATGTGGATAGGAAGGTGGTTGAAGCAGTGCTAGAACAACATCATCTGGTCTGCAGGAATCGAGCCGAGGTGTAAAACCATGTGTCTGCCCTGAGCTCGTCACATGCATTTCTGTGTTAAGGAACAACTGTTAATCTTGGGAAGGAACTGGCATATGGCAGGTGTTGTCAAGTGCATCTTGGACTAACCTAGTCATTAAGTTATTCCAAGCTCTGGATCCCAGCAGCACCTTTCTCAAGTGAGGTCAGAAGGTGACATCCTATTGCTTCGCTGTCTGTAAGGTTTCCTCAGTTTGGGCTGAGTGCTGTGGCTCACCTGCACTGAAGGGGGACATCTGTGGGTGTGTAATGTCGTGTTAACATCACCTCCAGGTTGAACCTTTTCAGTTTTCAACGACAAAATAAGAGGAGGGAATAAGGGAATACCAATGTACTCCATAGGGATGTCAGGATAGGACACTGTCACTTCTGTAATGGGAAGGGGTGAAGCAGCAGAGTCATGGTTGTACATTTGTCACTGTGTTATGGGCAGGGAAAGCTGGTTTTCCTTCTGTTCTGTTTAACACCACAGTAAGGTTTAGTTTCAAATGCAGTGACTATGTGTTGAGAAGCCGAAAATCTCAGGAAAAGAAGATCTGATGCAACCCTTGAGTTGCTGTCAGTGAAACATCTGAGGGTATGCTGGTACTCCCATCCACCCAAATTATGGAACCAAAGTGAGAAAGATGGAATCTCTACCCTTGAGAGCATAAAAGAAATACAAACTCTCTTGGTGGAGAAGGAGAATCTCCTTCACTTTGCCAAATATTTTTCAAGAGAGACAGCAATGATTTCCTCTGATTTGATTTAATGTCCAAACACCAGTGAAAGGCATTGAAGATGGGGAACTTTAATTTCTTCCTTCAGACGTGTGAGTTTAACATTTCATTTTCCTCTTTTCTGTGTCATTCAAACAGGTTCCTTGACCAATGTCATCCATCTGAGTGAGTGCACTCAGTGCAGTCCTTTGCTCTATGTATGAACCTTCTCTGTATGCACTTTAAATCACTTCATAATGAAAAAGCATCACTCGGGGCCAAATTTAATCAGCACAATCTGTGATTTAACAGTGACATAAACAAAAATATTAAAAGGAGAAATGTAATGTAAATATAACAATAAGTCAGTGGGAAAAACCGGCATCTTCCTTGCATAATAATAACAAAATGGAAACCTGCTGCAACAAACTGTAAATGAAAATTATGAGCATCTTAAATAAATCAGAACTTCAATCTTAAAAGACCATAGTGTGAGATATCCACACAAAAGCATGGAGTCTTGAATAACATATTAGTATTGGAATTTTTGAAAAGACTAGATGCTTAATATTCCCATATAAGTGAAGGTGGCTGTTATTTCAATAGTCCAGCCAGTTTTTAAAAGGATTTTAATCTGGTAACAGAAGCAGAAACAAAACTCCTTAATGAATTAAAAAAAAAGTAAATTAAAAATATTTTAGTATATAAAAATCCCTATTCTGAAAGGAAAGTTGTTCTTGGCAGTCTTCGGTTTGAAGCTTGTCCTTATCTCCATAAAGGTTTTTTCTTTTTTTTAAGAAACACACTCTGAAGCTAATGTAGACTTAGAAGGAGTTCATCACTAGAGGCAGTGAACAGCTACTTCAAACAGAAGAGCTTCAGAAAGAATTCTACTTTATAGAACTAGGTTTCTTCTTTTTTTTTCTGGATTTTCCCCACAGAAGGGACCACTGGCAGCTCTGAAAGGAGGAAGAGCCATCAATTTACATTTTCTCCTCTTTCTCTTCGTTTTGAATTTTTGCAGAGCAGAAAATTCACATGCCCTAGAAGCACAACAGGGCCTGAACACTCTAAAAACACTTCAGAGAAGGGTCTTGTATTTTAGGCTTCTCTTCAGTCCATATGCAAAACAAGAGATTTCAAACAGGTGACTCTTTTACAACATCTGCAACACAGTCCATCAGAACACTGGGGCTTGAAAGCTGTTTTCTCCAGAAAGCTGCAGAATGAAACACATATAAAATATAAAGGATAGTGCAAATTAATCCCATTCCCTCAGGATGTAACACAGGAATAGTTCCTTACATCCCAAAGTTGGTTATCAGCTACCTTAGATTGCTTGATTAGAATTGATTCATGGACACAAAATTACAAAGGAATAAAACCTTCCACCAAGAAAGACAAAGAGTTCCAGGCATGAAAGTTTCACAGTGCATCACACAGAGACTTTCCTTCTCAAAACACATTTGTGGCATTGGATGTCAGGGACAAAAATCTAATTATCCATCACATAACAAGCTGCTGGAATGAGGGTGAGCAGTAAGCCTGGATGAAAACTGGCTTATGGAAAGGCAGTGTAAGACAGCAAAAGCTCCTCTGAATTGGCTGGGTCTAAACAAAACGTGCTAAATAAACAATATTTTGTCTGACTTTAGGACATCTTTTAATGGAATGCAAAGGATCATTGAGATGTTTCTAAGGAAAAATCATTTCAAGAAAGACCAAAGAAATAATACCAATAATAATATTTATCATATAATTACATGTTAGTAATTATATTGTTAGTAATAAAATAAATATATATAAATTTATTCTGAGAAGGAGGAGAAGGAGGAGGAGGGAAATAAATATTTTTTTCTACCTGTTCCAATTAAGATATTGCATTTGGGAGTTGAAAAGGGATTTACAAGTTTCAATGTAAGGAATGCCCCTCTAGTGGAAATTTGGATTGGATCTGATGCACCAGGTGCACATCTGAAAGTCACATGTCACAGAAAAGGAAGGTGATAAGTTCGTGAGACAAAATGAAGGTCAGTTCTGCAGAGGTTGCTTTGCTAACCCGAATAATAAGTCAGCAGCTGTTCTCAAAGGAAATCAAATGATCCTCTTTGAGGTGATACCTTTAATTGGATTGGGGATTAGAGTTGTTTAACACTAACGTGACATACATAAAAATATGATCTAGAGCCCTGCAAATAACAGGTCTGATAACAATGAGAAACAAAGATAAACTCTTGTGTTTTCACACGTAGTCTGGGAGCTGTGAGTACATAGGGCAGCCTGCTCTTGGCATCCTCCTTGTAGGACATTTCCTCTCAAAGAGATTTGGTTTCATAATGTTGCAGCACTTTATTACACAAGCATTGAGGCTGTTCTTGATCACCTGCTACACAGGAATATTTTTCCAGCCTCCTCACAACTCCACTTTTGATACTTCTGATGGATAGCAGAATGAAGTAATTTCAGCACATCAGAAAGTGCTGTGAAATGAGTGCACAGTTTATATTAATGTCACAGGGCAGGAGTATTCCTGTTTCCATGCTCTGGAAAAGCCACATGTGCAATATGTGTTATGAAGTCACATTTCTACACCAATGTTTTGTCCTTTAAACTATAACCTACTTCCCAGTGCAACTCTTCCCTAAGAGCAGTGCTTTAGCAATTGTAATTCACATTTGTCACAAAATGTTAAAAAAAGAAAATCATCTGAGTGGGAATCATCTGACAAGAAAGCAGTTCTACCAATATAATATGATATGATTTGATATTAATTTAATGCTTAAGAGTGTTGTGTTACACCTGGTTATGAGACTTGCAATGTAAAACATGATTCCTAAATCCCTAATCGCTGTTGCAGGGGCAAAGAGTCTCTTAAAATAAAAGGACCAAGCATTGGCATAAGAGATGTGACTTGTCTTGTCCATATATTGTATATTCCTGTTGGATATTCATGCAACACTTTGAAGGAGACAGTATTTAAAAGTGCAACAGCAGAACATGACTCAAGGAAATCCTGTCATGATTTTCTTGTGGGGTCATTTCTAAGAGTAACAGGGTGATAAGAACAGGATTCACATATTCTGTTGGAACATGAACTTTCTCCATAAAGTCCAGTTCTGAGAAATGCAAAGTTTGGCTCAGTTTCCCCTTCTCCCTCATGAAACTGCATCTACAGGATCCATTTATTTCATATCTGCTGTCACTGTAACTAATTTGCTACCACTGCAAATTGCCTGTGTCCCTTCCACACACCAAAACACCTGGTTGTTCCCAACCCAAATGTCCAAACTTTTATTCTCCCCGCTGCCGCCCCAACAAATTCTGTAATTCAATTAGCCCTATTAATAATGGAGTCTGAAAATTTGAAGAAAATTAGACACAAGGAGCTTAAAGTAACGTTTTATTTTAGAGATAATTGGTATTAAAATAAAAGAAAGAAAAGCATGGGTTAAGAAAAAGCTGCTACAGAATGTTGGCTATAAAATATTCAGCACATTTAATCCCCAGTGTAGATCCACAGTACTGATGATCTTGCTTTTGGCCTTTCAGCTTTTACTGTGACCAAACTGCAGTAAAGGACTTTCCCTCAGGCCAAATTTAAAGATATCTTAATCACCTCTCCTCATGAATCACTTGCAGAGACAACATCAGAGCCAGCACTGTGGTGACTCACAAGGCTTGCAAATCTACACTTGGAAATTATTACTTGACATTGTGGATAGATCCTGGCACACATTTCTGGGCTTGGCAGCTTCTCTTTGCTCCTGGCCTGATGACCATCTCTTTTTGCAGTCATGACACGTGACACAATGGCCATGAGCCTCTCCAGATACCACCCCACCACCACTGACACCCTGACAATGGACACCACAAGTGCAGTTGGAGGTCAGGCAAGGACACCAGAAGGAGATACAGGGTCTCGGCTGTCCCCAAGGCCAGGAATTTGCAGTATCTTTCAGAATTCACCTGTATAATAACAACATATTTGAACAGACAGATTATAAAATGCATCCTAGAGCCACAGCTTTTCTCATCTCTGAGTTATTAAATAAGACAATTGCAAACTAAGAAAGAATGGGCTTTGTCTCCAGCATCAGGAATCCTGAGTGGCGTCACCAAAGTCCCTCACGGTGCCCGGCACAGGACCACAGGCCTCACAAATCCCCTCTCTGTCCCCTCCTCCTTGCTCTCCTCGTGTCCCTTCAGAGTGACAGACAGTGTTTGTGCAGCTCTCTGTGCTATTTAAAAGCAAAACCTTCCTCTGTGGGAAGGGGGGATTCATGCAAAGCCCAGGAAGGCTTTCCCACGAGCACAGAGGGGAAGGGGAGATGAAGGTTGGGCATGTGGGGGTGCGGGATGTTGTCCTTCACATCTGGATCCAGGCAAAGCCTTTCGTCACTCCGATGCCTCGCTTTGACAGTGAGGGCTCTGCTTGTCAGGTCCTGTCTGTCAACACTCTGAAAACAAGGTTTGGAGGCTCAGAATCAGAAAAAAATCTCAATTAAACAAATCTTAGAACTGTGAGACGTGCATTGACACAGAAATGGACAGAGATAAGCCATTGTCTGATATTTCTGACTTGGCTTCATTAGATTATCCAAAAGGTGAGATACCAGCTCTTCAAGGGGACATCATTTGACATTTTAATGTCAAAAGACATTAAAAAATATAATAATAATTATATAAAAATATAATTGGTACTTTCCATAAGTTGTTATTGTTCAAAAGGCATTGACCTACATTTAGGCAAATTTCCCTCAGATATTGCTTGATGTTTTTATTCTTTTGGAGAATTGTTACAGAATATAAATATAATATATGTATAAAATATATAATATGTATAAGTATATAAATATACCACAGAAAATGACCACAAAACATCGTATTATCCTTTAAAAAAAGCATAATATCTTTTAAAAACCCCTCAATTTTAAAGTCTTTTTTTAGGCAGGAAAGCTGCAGTCTGAAAGAATGTAAATGAAGTTTTGTTGCACCACCAAGTGAAGGAGATCAGGGCCTTAAAACAACATTCAAAATGATAGCAAGATTGCCTTGCTATCAACCTTCCTTCCTCCACATTCACATCCTGACCATTCTTTTGGAATGAAACAGTTGTCTCCATATCCTACAACTGCATAATGACCAAATGGCAAGAAGGCTTTTTCCCCACAGGAAGGGGTCAGAATTCCTATGAGAAAATCACAGAAATCACCCCCTGGGATGCCGTGGGATCAATCCCAAGTGGCTGGAAGGCAAGTGCTGATTCAGAACATATGATCTGTTGAACCCTCTTTTTGGACTCTGGGACATATTAATGAGGTGCAATCAGTACAAGAGTTTAAAATGGATGACCACAGGCCGTTAAAAAACCCTCAAGTAGCAGATGATGCAGCACAGTTGCAGAAGGAATTAATTCCAATTAATTTGTAAGGAATTTATCCTGCTCAGAATATTATCAGTTTTTTAGAAACCCATCTATGAAATAGCAGATGGTGATACATATAAAATAAAGGAGTGATATATTGCAAGGAGCAGAAGATAAGTATAAAATAAGGGACGTATATTACAAGGAGTAGAAGCAATAAAATTTGTTGGCACTCCAGACAAAAGGTGACACTTGTTAATTTTCTATTATATATTTTATTATCTGTAATGATTGACTTCTCTCAATTGTGAAGATATTAAAGCAAGAAGATGACTCAAACCAAATTAAAAGCTTCTCTGAATTCTACCCAGAATCATCACCTCTTTGTTTACTTTGCAGTAATTAATTATTTGTTTAAAACTCAAGAAATTATAAATGTAATTACAACCTTTACAGAAAGGAAAGCTTTCTCTCCCCATTGTGAAGCTTCTGCTATATTTACTGCAACATTTATTTTCTCCAGGTTTTTGTTATAAAAGAGAGCCAAAGTTTTTAATTTTAAAATTTTTTAAATTATTTTTTATTTTTCTATTTGGCTTTTTAATCATTCAGATTCTTAGATAATTATTTCCTGTCCTACCCATCTGACAGGAATAACTCCAATATGCCTTCAAACATCTCCTGCTACATAAAAGTGCAGCAAACATCAGGATTTGTTGCATTAATTAAAATGAATGTGTAAGTCTGTTTAAAAAAAAAATTGGAATGAGATTAACTTTTGGAAATGCATTTCTTTCTAAAAAGCAACTAGAAATCTTTCTTAACATTGCATATATTCTGTTCGTTATATTTCCAAAGGCTGTCTTTTTTGTTTTTTATTTTAAATACTGATATGTCCAATAGAATCCAAAATCAGGATCATTATCTTAAACTTCTATTAGTTTGTTGTGGGTTTTTTTTAAGTCTTCTGAACTTCAGAAGCTGCTCATTGATAGTTAAGATGAAATCTTAGCCAGCTCTTTAATTGACCTGAGGAGAATCCAAAGGCATCGTGCCTTTGAAACTGTGCATCTCTTCCTCCACAGATTTTTGAACAAAGCTGCCTAAATTTTGGGAAAAAGCAGGCCCAATAAATGATGATTTTTGTAATGTAAGCTGATGGCTCACCATCTGTGTAAATCGTTTCAGCAGTGCATTATCTGCAGCAAGCACTACTGGGCTGGATCACTCCTGGGTGGGGGCTGAGATGGGTATAAATAAAAAGAAAAATATAAATATCCCTGAGCCTGCTGGCAGGGCTGCCCAAGCTGTGAGCACTGGGCTGAGCTGCTGCCTGGGCTGCCCCACGGCACAAAACTCCTCTTGAACCAGCTCTGAGCACAGAGCAGTGTAGCAAATCCTCAGACAGCAGGCAGACTTTCTGTTCCTTCAGTTTATCCTTCAAAACCTCGCAAAACACTTGAGCAGCACTTTCTATCTTGCTGAGTCCAGCCCAGGGTTTAATGAGTCTTGCCACTGGTATGAAGTTGTTCAGCATTAAGTGATTTTTTATTTCTTATGCTGGCCATCTGCTGTATATTCTCACTACTCATCTATGTGTATCCACATTTGGAGATAACATCAACTGCAAACGTTTTACTTGTGGATTAAGAGATGAGCAGAAGTCCATAAAAGCCTCAGAATCCTCAGCTTTGAATGACAGAAGTAGAGAAACAGGTTTCCAGCCATGAATATTTAAAAGGAAGTCTATACAGAATAACTGCATCTGGGCTTCCAAGTGTCGCTGCAACTTTGAGTTGGATTAACTTCAAAGACAAAAATGGACCCTCTGTCCATGAAAGGCAGAATTTCTCTGCACTGAATAGAGATTAGTGTCCTGACACTGAGGAATGAAGCTTTATAAAGGGGGTTTCTGCAGAAGGCACCTGTGAATCTTGGCAAATAATGACTCCAAAGCCTGTTTCTTCTTCCTTTTTTTTTTTTNTGGTAACTAATTTTCTTTTTTTTTTTTTTTTTTTTTTTCTGAATAGCAGACAGTCATTTGGTTATAGAGTTCTATAGACAAATCCAGATGAATGGCCATGCAGTTGTGAAATCCATGACATTGCAAGTCTCACAGTCTATGGGATCACACATCTCACACAAACTTTCAGATCCAATTTACAAAAATAACCTCCTTTATTTCACCATTGAAGTTTGCAAAGCATTCACTGCATGCTCGATATCCTGTGTATGATTGTGAGAGTGAAATGGAACTGATATTCTGTGTCTGTGAAATTCACAATATTTTAAAGAAATTCCTAGTTTAAATATCTATCCTTGACAGTAAAAATAACCAGAAACTCCTTACAATGCTTGCACATCATCATCCCTAGTCGTGGATATAAGAAAATACAGCTCTGCAGACACAAAATCAGACTCACATGTTTACAGGAATTTAGTGAATAAAATTAGGGAGAGCATTTGCAGAACACTTCAAAAAAATTGTAAAATTTTCCTTTAAAATTGTCAAGTAAAAACTTCTTGAGCACACAAGTTAAAATGCACAGACGTTTGCCTCTTAAAAACTAAAAAAAACCCCCGATTTCCTAAATCTATTCCCAGGAATTTCATAAAGCAGTCCTGACTTGTGGTTTCTGCTTTTACACTCTGAGAAGCTTTGTTTTAGAAGGGTGCATCACAGGTTGATCCCTCTGAGTCAGAGAACTCTCCACATTTTGGAATAAAAGGCTCTGCTTCACATCCTTTCTAAGGTTCTCATCTGAGGTATTGCCTTAAGATTTAATAGAAAATGGGAGTATTCAACTATCAGATAAAAAGTAATAACTACTTACAATTGTTTCCTCTCTTCCTGGCCTTATCATGGAATCACAGAATGGTTTGTGTTGGAAGGGACCTCAAACTCCATCCAGTCCCACCCCCTGCCATGGGCAGGGACCCCTCCCACTATCCCAGGCTGCTCCAACCTGGCCTTGGACACTTCCAGGGATGGGGCAGCCACAGCTTCTCTGGGCACCCTGTGCCAGGGCCTGCCCACTCTCACAGGGAACAATCTCTTCTTAATGCCTTAGTTAATTCACGTTCCTGTTTTAGGTTTGAACTCAGTTGTTTGATCACAATTCAAATCCAACATCTCATCAATGTTCTCAGCTCTAGAACAGAAGTGAGCAGTTCCAAATATCTACTTGTTTTCCCCCTTATGTCTGCAAGCTCCCACAAACATTAGTAAGACTTTCATTTCTATATTGGCAATATCAGTCTAGCACAGATTCATTCTTCTAAACCCCAAGTAATTTAATCTCTTCTCCCTTACAGTGGGGTTTACCACCTACTGTTATTTGGGCTCAGTACCCTCAAGGGAAAATACAGATCCTAAATCAGTTCAGACAATTGGTAAAGAAACAGAGTTCTTGATCTGTTTTTCTTTTCTTTTTAGTGTGGTTAACACTTTGTATTCAGGTCTGGAATCTGGCACAGTGCTCAGGATTCTTTTGCTTTCCTGGATTTCCAGGCTCTTCTGTGTATGTTGTTGATATCAGAAGGTGCTGAATTAACATTTCCAGTGGAGGAAGGGAAAAGATTGAGTGCTTAATTTCTTGAGAAGATAGCTTTTAAAATGCAGTTAAGGTGTGCAACTGCCAGTACTAAGGCACCTGAATGGCAGCAACACTTTGCATACCTTTAAGCTCTAAAGTAAAACTGAGTATGATTAATGGGATGGCTTTGCACATAACAGCACAGCTGGGGATTATGTTATTTTATATTCATCTTCCAAACTCCCATAAAAGTAGATTATTGTAGCATAGCACTTGTGAATAGTTACACGATGACTGGAGTCTTAACAGCTCCCATGTTCTCACAAAAGGAAATATGATACAGAGAAACTCAGTCTTCCTCTGTGGAATTCACCCTTCAAGGAGGACAGGGAATAAAAAAGCTGGAAGGTTGTTTAGGGGATGTTGGGGTCATCATAAAAATATTACAAGAAGTGTAAATATTTGGCTGAGCATGGGAATACATGAACTGAATATTTCACAGAATCACAGAATATGCTGAGTTGGAAGGGACCCCCAAGGACCATCCATCCAACTCCTGGCCCTGCACAGGCCCATCCCCAGGAGCCCCCCCCTGTCCCCAGAGGATCATCCCAACCCTCCTGCAGCTCTGGCAGCCTTGGGGCTGTGCCCACTGCCCTGGGGAGCCTGGGCAGTGCCCAACCCCCCTCTGGGCAAAGGAGACCCTTGGCCTGAGATCCCCCCTGCCCCTGCCCTGACACAGCTCCAGCCCATTCCCTGGGCTCCTGGCCCTGGTCCCCCCAGAGCAGAGCTCAGTCCCTGCCCCTCCTCTGCCCCTGCCCAGCGAGTTGTCCCTGCAAGGAGGTCTCCCCTCAGTCTCCTCTTGTCCAGCTGGACACACCAAGTGCCCTCAGCTGCTCCCCACACCCTTCCCCTCCAGACCCTTCCCCATTTTCATTCCCTCCTCTGGACACTCTCCAATGGCTCAATCTCTTCCCTACACTGTGGTGCCCAAACTGCCCCAATATTGGAGGTTCAGTCGCCCCAGGTCAGAGCAGAGCAGGACAATCCCCTCCCTGGCCCAGTGCTGCTGTTCCTGGTGCCCCAGGACAGGGTTGTCCCTCTTGGTTCCAGGGACCCCCCAGGGTCCTTTCCAGCATCTCATTCCCAGTCTGTCCCTACATTCAGGGTTGCCCCATCCTAGAGGCAGAATCTGGCACTTCCTCTTGTTGAAATTCCCATGGCTGGTGATTGCCCAGCCCTCAGATTTGTCGAGGTCCTTTTGCTGAATTTCTGTGGCCCAGGTGGACTGTGGAGAGGTGAAGTCCCTACACAGGGCTGGGGACAGTGCAGCTCTGAGAAACGGCATTACAGTCATTACTGTTCTCCACAGTGAGGAGATAAGTCACAAATCTGTGATGGGGAGTGTGAAGAAGGTGCATCTGGACTTTCAGGGCACATTTCTGAGCCTGAAGACATACCCAGAGTGTCTCTGGGACTGGTAGCAACATCTGTGGTGGAATCCATACACAAGCACCTGAATGACCTGAAGAGAAACAGAGAGGTTACAGACACAGAAGTTACACAGATATAGAAGTTATATATATTAAGAGAGGGATGAACAACTCTGGAGAAAAGGGTGTTTGACTTACGGTTTTCACTGCCCATTAATTACGAGAAAAAATATGCAGCTATCTAAATTCTGCTGAAACTTAGCTGAAACTGGAATTGCTGCCATGTGTCCTGTGAAAGCTCATTCACAAGGGAAGCTTATTTAATGGGCTGTTGGCATCAGCTGGGAGATACCCACTGATGTCATGGCAGAAGAATAAGAGTCCTCCTTTATAATGACTATCTAGAATAAAGTTTTTCCATAAAAAATGAAATCTTCCTTGATTCATAGCCTTTTTTCAAAGATTCTATTATTTATGACCAGTTGAGTCACATAAAGAGAAATTTCTCACTGCTTAAGTTCTTTGCCATTCTCTTTTATTGTTATTTTTGAGACAACATAAGTTTACCAATAATTAAATATTAATACTTTAATTTCATTAATTTTAACTGAATCCACAGCTAAAAAGATTCAGGTTGATTTTGCAGCAGCAATTGTATTGACCTGCACAACAATTTGCTCTCAGTCTGACAGGTATCAAATGCAAACAGGTACAAAGAATATTAACAGTAAGGAATTTAAAAATGTCTAAGGTTTCTTTTCGCAAATGAAATTTATTGAGCGGGTTTCAGCTATTTTTTAGAAGTTTATTTATAGTAGAAAAATAATACTCATTAAATCCACATTTCTGGACTCTCTGTTCCTCAGTGTGTATATTAAGGACCACACGAGCTAACATGGGCTCAGATACAATGACTGATAAATAATGGAAATGCATATTGACAAATTGTAGTCCATGGTTAAAACATATTCTTTATGATTTAAAAAAAATAAAAATAATATTTGGGGTTTAGTTGTGTTTCTTTGTTTTTTTGTTTGTTTTCAGGAATATTTGAGCTGTTGCAAAGAAAAATTATTCAAACAGAAAATTGTTCTGTAAGGGCTGAAACTAGTAAGTCCTGTTCCCTATAAATTCCCTGTGAATTTATGGAATATTTGGGCTCAGACTGAAACTTTTAAGTTCTCCATCTATGGACTACTTGTTTTCATAAAACATGGAAGAACTCCATGTTCTTGAGAATTCTGACCCTTTGCCAAATTTTGTAGATATTTGCTGAGCACTTCCAAAGGTTTTCGGGAGAAATAGTACAGGAGTGCACTAAAGACAGCACTGATAGTCAGTCCTGCTAAATAAGCTGGTTTTCCTTCAGAGTCCAACTGGGAACATGCGAAACACGGAAACAACACAAGCACAAGTGTTTCCTTTCAAGTCCCACAAGAGAACACTTATGGCAATGAGGTTATTGTAAGTCCAGCAGCAGAAACAAAATTAGGAGGATTTATATTTAATGAGTATCTCACCTCCTAGTGAGATTTGTGCCTACACGTTGGAGAACTGTGTTCATCCATGTCCACATCTTTTCCTACCACTCTCTCCATTTTAAATTATTATTTATTCACTCCCCCTTCCTGTTCCTTTGAGATCTCTGTTAATTCTCATCCTCATCCTCACAGACAGACTTTCATATGATCTTTTTCTGCATTCAAAGGACATGAAGGAGGTGTAAATTTGACAGCAGTTATGTGGAGATTTAAGAATAAAGGTAAACAGAAGGAGCACATGTACCTCCACATGGGTACAGAGTAACTGTATCAGTGCTACAGAAAAATGAATGATCTCTACAAGTTCTTGGATATTGAAAGGAATGATCCATCAAAAACAGGCACATAAGCAGTTAATAGGTAATGCAAAAAAACACCTGAATGAAAAATCAAGCTTTAGAAACCATCTCATCTCAAAAAAATTAAACTAAGTTTGAAGGAACAGATGAAAATGGGAAACCAGCAAAGTTCTTCACAATGTAGATTATGTAGTAGCAGGATTTTAGTCACCTTCTTTAAACTTTGTAAACCAAACCACCAGAGCAGTCTTTGCCAAGTCAACAGTGGAAGAATCCTTTTGCCTATCTATAGCAAGTTCTCTAAAGTAACAAACACATGAAACCCTTACATATACCCAGTGATCTGGTGGAAAATTGCAAATTTAGCAGCAGATGGTAGAAAATGGAATTTGCTGTCTTATCAGGACAAGAAAGCTGAAAACAGTTGGGGTAAACTTATTACAAAGGAAAGAAAAATGCAGAAGAAAATAGAACAGATCCTCTACTTCACATTTATAGATTCTATTAAGGGCAATCTGTTTTTAATTGGAAAGGGCTCCCCGAGCTTGAAAATGTAGTGTCTGAAAAAGTATTTGCAAGTTATTGTCATGCTGAACACGAGTGCTGCTCATGCACTAAATTAGATTCACTGCTCTGAGGCTCCACACCTCTGGTAGCAAACCAGGAGAATCATGAGCAGAGTCTGAAACAGCCTCTCCACAAATCACTTGCCTTGTAGAGGAGCCTGAGGAGAGAAGCTGCTTGTCTGTACAGCTGAGCTCAGTCACTGCTGTTCAAATGTCCTGAAAACTTCCTGCACAGGTGACTGATGTTCAGCGTGGCTCAGCACAGACTGGAACGGCCTGGAATTCTCTCTCAGATGAACTGAGACGTGGGAAATCCACGAGCCATTGTCAGTCCAAGTGAACTGGTTGTAGCAAAAGACAGATTAATAAAAGACGACTCCCAATATATGCAAACAATACAGGGATACTCCAGTTTGCACTTCTAAATTTTATGTGATTTATCCTCTCTTTGGGTTTGTTGCTGCTGTTTTAAGGTATCTGATGAGGAAAGGAAGGGGAGGGAAGATGTAGTTCTGAGTTCACTGTGCTGTGACTTTGTATGAACCTCAGAAAGAGTTTTGGGTCTCTTTGTCCTTGGCAGAGTTCCTTGGGGGCAGAAAGTCTTACCCATCAACCATTTCTGAGAAGGATCTCTGTTCAAGGAGGAGAAGGGCTGTAGCTTTGTCCAGTGTCTGAACTAGTCACTGGCAAAGAAGTAAAAGTCAGCTTTTATCCATCCCATTCTGTTATGGGACAACCTGCTGCTTCCCCCCTCCCCCAGATCAGAAAGCTCTAATTGCTCTGGGTCTAGAACTAGAATAAGGTATTTCTCAGCACAGTGACATATTTTCCTTAATATTTGCCCAGTTTCCCCAGAAGAAAATTTGCAGACCATATTTTATGTGTTAGTAATAAATCTCACAGAGATATTCAGAGGTAAACCTGCTCACTGTTATGTACAAAGTGTTCATAATTAACACTTTGTTTGAACAAGATATTGTCACTCTGCTCCAAAGGGATCATACCTAAATAAAATAAAGAATTAAATATAAAAGAAATTAAAATTAAGTCAAGAAGAAAATAAAAAAATGTTTTGCAACATTACAAAGATAGTAATTTACCTGCAGAAAAGTAGAGAGTTGAGAAAGGTTATTTTTCTTTTTGATGCAACAATGTTAAAGCCAGGTTTCTGCAGAGGGTTTTTACAGTTTTGATCAGCTGTTCCTCACCTTGTGTCCAATGGTTCTGTTCCTAATCTCGACTCCCAAGTCATGATTTGTACTTTAGCAAAGGACATGGGAATGTGCTCCTGGGGCATCCTGTCAGCATTCAGCCAGTCCTGCTTCCTGCTTTTTGTTCCTTCATGTGAGAACCATGCCTGACCTCAGGATTACCTGAAGGATAACGCCTGGATTTGGGGATGGGAGATTCTGTTTTGGCATTACAGGTGTTGTTTTTGAACTCCTTCTAATGGGTTTATGTTTTACATGCACAACAGCATTAGCTGAGCACAAGCTGGCTAAAAACTGCCATGTTTTTCATGGTTCACAATGTAAAATATAAACTATATTGAACAGTTCAAAATTTAAAAGGTCTATAAAACAACCTCCTCAACAGCAATGCTCAAATTCAGCAGGAAATTTGAAGCAGAAAGATCAATCAAATTACAGATCAGTGTGTAAGAAGGCAATGACCCCCTTGCAAAGGCAACGAGTTTTTTCTCCCACAGCAACCCTGGCCTCCTCTCTTTAGAATCATTCTTTTATGCTGACATCATCTTCAAATGGAAGGTGGGAAATTGTTGTGATGCTCAGCCTGCAAGATTTAGCAAGATGCATTAAAGATTCTGCCTTGGCACTTCAGGTTTTCTCACCCATCCCAATCATTCAATATTGAGAAACTAAATGGTCTTTGAGTACCCAACGAACCTTTATTTGTTGGAACTGAAGGTACAGATATTTCATTTGGAGTTCAAGGACCCATATGGGGACAGGGTGTCTATGCAGCAATTCAGCACTGTGTAACAAAATAATAATTAAATATGTTTCCATAGAAACTGAAAACAGCCAGTGAAAACGGCTGTAGAGTATTAAAAGAATTCAGTCAAGTTATATTTGAGAAAATAAGGATCACTCGCAATGTACTACTGGTTACAAGGACAGGTTGTGCTCCTAAAATTAGTTTTAAAATTATATCCTTGAGCTGAAGCTTCTGTGCTTTCTCACAGGCCTACAGGTTGGTATTAAGTGATTGATCATGAATGCTCTCAAGTTAAAGGGATACTTTCAACCAGTGCCATCATTTTTTGGAGCAAGTCCATACTGAGGTAAATTAAATAGATTAAGGGAGTAATAAGCATTCAGCTGATAGCAGTGTTTGACAGAACTATATTGCAATAAGCAGCACTGATTGCAAAACTCCTGCCAAATATAAAAGAGTGTTGATTTGCTCTCCTTATACCACACACAGTTTGGGTTTTGGTGAGTGAGTGTTTGGCTGTTAAGAATTAACTTCAAAATCAAAGAAATGAGAACTATTGGGGCAGGGTCAATTTTTCTTTAACTCCGGTAATGTCAATTTGACTGTCAGCAGCCTGGTGAAAACGCTTGATTATTGTGGATTTGGGCTCCATTTGCCAGCAGTAATTGTGGAGCAGAGGCAAAGTAATTACTCATCCAAGTGAGAGTGTTTGTGCTGGAGCTCCCTTTCGTCTCCCAGGGACAAACCCATCTCCCTTTCCTGACCAGCAGAAGCACCAAAACTGGCAGCAGACAGGGATGAGGGGAGGACACTGATGCAGGGGATGAGTATGCCATGGAAGGCAGGCTGACAGAGATCCCACCAAAATCTGCCTGCCCTTATACATGCTTCTTTAATGCAAATCCTAAGGCACCTTATCCATCAAAATCCTTGTCAAATCTACTTCCAAACCCCCTGTCTATGGATTGTGTGTTGGACAAAGAGGAGACATCATGGTTGATATGTTTGCCTGAGGGCATTGGTGCTGCTTTGGGTCTATTCCTTGTTATTCAGTGCTATTCACTGGGCACAGCAGGAAAATTAAAGCTCCAGACTTGAACTTGAGTTTGTGGCTCTGCAGTTCCCCGCCCTCATCAGCCCTCTCCACAGCTCCCAAACCGTGGTAAGCACATCCTACAGCCCATTTCTACTGCTTTGGCCTGGGTTGCACCAAGACTGGAAACTGTTCAGGGCAAGGGCTCTTGCTGCAGATTGGCTTTTTAAAGATGGATCATGACTTCAGGGTTTTGTTTGTTGCTACTTTTATGATAAATACAATTGAGAGTGTAATATCATTTGGAGAGTGTTGAAAGGAATTGATGGAATCCTTTTGGGGACATTTGGTAGTGCTGTTGCCCTGATGATTAAACATCTAAAAACTATCACTGTGACATTCTTCATATTTCATGACCTCATTCTTCATCTTCCAGATTAACCATAATTTCTGAGCTTCAAGAATTTAAAGGGCAAATATATTGAACTATGGATGTAGAATTTTGTACAAGATGGTAAAAAATTTGAGCTCTTTACTCTCATTTCTATTTTCCTGGTTAAAAAATATATTTACCTGACTTTATAATTGATTTTTGTGAATTAGTATTATCATCATTTCCCTAAATCAAATCATGACCCTGGTTCCCTTGGTTCAGTTCCAGCCCCTGAGCCCGGATTTGGGAGAACACTTTTTTTCAGGGGGTTCTTTTTCAGTTAGTTTTTTTATTTTTCCCAGGTGGAATTATCTGACCTTTCTGGAATGGATAGATAAACTATTCAGGGAGTGCCCAGGATATTAAGGAGGAGTGTGTGATTGTGTACATAAAGATAAAGACCTTATCCATGACAGACTTCCTCCAGAGTTTTTAGTATCCAACTGCGCCTGCAGTCAAAGATTCTTAGAATAACTATGTTTAGAATGCTAAATATAGCATAAATATGCTTAAAACATATTCTGTTGTGGGTTCTGAAGTGTTGTACATCACTTATCAGAAGAATCAGATTTTTTTTCTTCTCTTATAAGGAAATCTTGCCTGTTCCAACTCTCTTTTGGTTATTAATGTCAATTTTTGGGAATTATTTGTGAAAGACAAGGTCTTTAAATGAATTCCTTCCAGTAGCAGCATGTTAGTTTTACTAAGGAAGAATTTAAAGGGGGCTAAAACGTTTGAAAGTTTGGTTTGGGTTTTTTTGTTGGTTTGCTTGGGCTCGTTCATTTGTTTTTGTTGCTGTTGCTGGGGTTTTATTTTGTTGGTTGTTTGTTTTTTTGTTGGTGTTATGTTTGTGATTTTTTGCTGTTGTTTAATAATAACAAAATAAAAATTGCAAGGCATTAAGGAAGCTGTTCTGCATGGGGAGATTTTCTTTCCACCCTTTAATATTATGTGATATAAACCCAAGTAATACCAGGGAGGGGATCAACTCCCCAGAATGAGATTAACTATGTAGATGAAGAGCTTAGCAGAAGTAACATGTCATTTCTTTGCAGTAAGAGTTGTCACCACTTCAGGATATGATTCAAGGCTGATACAGTTGTACATCTCCCAGTTTCAGATCCTCACGTGGTTCTGTTGGGTGAAATTCCAGGGGTTACCTGAGGTATAACATGTCCTGTCTCCCTCCATCACTTGAGACTTCTGTGGGTTACTCTGGTCACAGGGACCTGCATAAAGAGGCAAATGGAAAGTGAAAGGCTCCCTCAATCTGCATTTGTATTTTTTTCAGCAGTCATTCAACACTTGATGGGGAGGTGAGAACAGTTCTATGAGTTATAATCACTCTGTATTGTTGCACATATTCCAAAATAAATTTGTACAACCCCCAGGGTGGGACTTTGGGTCCTCTCTCTGTTAGCTGTAGTAGTTTTCCTTTTGTGCAGATGAACATACAGAAAACAGTTCTTTTTTTGACCCAATATCAGCCTTTCTATCACTTTATACATTGCATTTCAGGCTATGGGTTTGATTGCTCAAGGCAGACAAAAGTTCCTAAAGAGATGCAATTACCTGATATTTGTTAAAAGCATTATTTTGTCTCCTAATTTATATTATAAAATCTTATATATAAAGTGCTATATTATAAGTCTTTCTCCTAATTTATATTACAAACATGCAACATCTGGCCATGTATATTAATACTTTCCCTGATTATGACTATTACACAAGGGACATCTTATTGCAGGAATTATACATTATTAAGTGAAATACATGTTGTTTTTAAAACACCAGGATATAACTTTTCTAGACAGCCTTTCATTTTCTTTCAGAAATTTAAGGGTGTCCTTACAACTTATTCAAACATATGGCAGAAAAACAAACCTCTCTTCCGTAAAGTGTTTTGTGCCTATATTAATGCTTTTCTCAAAAATAGGTGTTTTTAGTTATTGCAAAATTATAGAAAAAAGCTGACAGATCTCAGAATCTTATGTTAGTTTATTTTTTTTAGTAACATGAAAAGGGAGGTATGAATACTGAGGTTTGGATTCTTTAATTAAAACCATTACTCTTGGCTGGGAGATTCTTGCTTTGGTGTAATAGAATTACACAGAATTAATAAGGTTGGAAAAGACCATGGAGATCATCAAGTCCAACCTTTACCTAGGTTAACAACCTATCCAATAGTTCTGTTTCTACACAGTGGAAGAAAATCACAGATTGTTGCTGTTCATTTTACAGTAGCGTTTAGGGACAACTACATTTATAATCCTAATAGGCAAACAGAAGGGACAAAATTAAGACCATCATCAAAGCAAAGAGCAAAAGTGACTGGCCCAAAGTCATCATCACAAGGAAGCCAGGAATAAATCTAGAGTTTCTCCAGCTCCATATTTATAGCTGTAAAAAATGTGCAGAAAAAATATTTATGTATTAGTTAATTAATTAATTAATTAATGTTATTTCAGTTGTTTGAGAATCAGGATGCCTGAAATAGGACTAAAGGTCCTGTCTCAAGCCCCATAGGAAGCTCTAATGTTTCTGTACCAGTTTCACAGATGTAACCCTGGACTTGCCTTTCTTCTGCTGGCTGTTAATGAGGCTTTGATTTCACCTGTAGTAATGAGACAATAATAAATTCTAGGAAATCAGAGAATTTATTGCTGATTTTTCTGGTACTTTCTATATCCAAATTCGCCCCACAGCATGATTAAAACTTTGGATGTTTTGTCAACAGAGGGGTTTTTTTGTGTTTTCAGTAGGGTTTAGTCACCCTCCCAATTACCCTTTCACTTGATTTTTAATTATCCTACATAGCAGTTGAAAGCTTTAGCTCAGAAATTATCTCCAGTCTCTGAACTTTCTATTTTGTCCCTTTTTTGAATAAAATACACTAAGAACATGGATTCTACTTCCTCCTATCCTAAGTCCATGAAACTATGCATTCTGTCTGCATGCAAACACCTTTCAGTCAAGACTTTATTTTTTATTAATTCTACTAGAGCTGCCAGTGTACTTTGTTATTGCTGCAAATGAGATTTACAGCTCCACCTCAGACTGTCATTGTGCATTTGGCCTCAGGATGTTGACAAGGGAATCCAGCTGGTCTTGGTGGCCCTATCTGGATCCCTTCCTCCCTTGAATCCAATATTGAAATGTGGTTTCTGTCAACATATACAGGAAATGTGATGAAACTCTGTTCTCATAATTGTACTACAATTGCTTCATAGCTAGATGTATCTTGAAATACAAAGAAATCCCTTTTACAATACCATCTTAAATTATTCGGTATAGGATGCTTTCATTTCAAGATCCCACTTAATTTTTCTCCTTTTTCTATGTCAGAATGTTCCTTCCCTTCCTGAAAGGGTATAACAATCTGGTGCCACTAAAGCATCCAGATAAGCCCTAGAACAACTTCATAATTTTTGTTATAATTGCACTTTAAGATACATCTGGAAAATTCCACCTAAAATCCCACAGAATCAATGGATAATCTGTGGCCCAAGTTCAGTTTTTCCCAGATCTAACACCACAAACACAAGGATACACAGTTATCAATAGTAAGAGATTAGTTGCTCCATGAAATACACATGGTTTGGCTTTGCTTGTTTGTTTGTTTTTTCATTTGTTTTTGTTTTTTTTTTTTATTTGCAATATTTTGGTGGGGTTTTGTGCATGTATGTGTCAGGTTTCCTCCTCCTGTACATGGAACTCTTATTTTTCCTAATGAGTCTGATTCCTTTCTTTCTGTATTTGACACCATTAATTAACTTTATGGGTATTTCTTTATCCCTCCTGCACTATGGATCATTATTTAGTAAAAGCTCTCAAAGCTTGTCTCTCATTTGACCCTCTTGAAATAAACAGTTGGTGCTCCAAAGCAGATTGATTCCTCTTTTGATTAGAACTGTGTAAAAAACCCCTGTGGGTATGTTTTCTTACAATGTTTTTTCGATCAGCATTCTTTGGTTTGTGTGGCAGAAATATTTCATATTAGAAAAATTTTGCTTTGAGGACTAAAAGGGTGTAAAAGTAGCATAGTTAAAACTACAAATCTTTGTAAATCTATTCCTAACAGACCAACTACAAATACTCTCTGAAACATTAAATATTTTAATGTCCAAATACTGTTTAGCTTGGAATATCATGAAACCTGTGGCAGTCTTTTATATGAGGTGTGACAGGTTTCTATCTCTTGGTATAGGGGCTTAATTCCTCTACTTCTCATATTACAAAGACTATCTGGAATTTAAAAGTAACATCTACTATTGTTTCAAAAATATTCGATACCAACCTTGGGGGGACCAGGCAACACCAGCAGTACTGTGGTGGCAAGGGCAGAAGAGTCTAGAAAGATTCTCCTTAAATGTGATTAAAAGGGGAAAACAAAGCATTTCACTCTCATAAATCAATCTAGACTCAGTTCAGATTGTGATTAAACACAGGAGCATAGTCCAGAACCACCCTCAAGGTTCATCCAGCCACCACAGACTCACACCAAGCTGGATTCCTTTAGTTACTGCATCCATTTCTGTATGGGAAGCAATTTTAGCATATGGAAGCAATATTTCCATTAACATTTCATAGCTAATTAATATCCTTTCTGTGAATACCAACAGGCATCATCAAGGGTAGAGGCTTTTCTTTCCTTTACATACATTTAGAAAAACCTCAGTCCTTCCCTGCTTTACAGTACACTGTGTTTTCACCACAGGCCACAGAGCTCAGACCTTTGGAGCAGCTTTAAGGTGCCTGGTTCAGGTGGGCAGCTGTGAAGTTGTAAGATGTAAAAACTCAGAACACCTGCACTGCTCCTGGTTGTACCCTTTTTGAATAGGATTTGCAGCCTTCATGAGTCTCACTGACAAAACCGTAGCAAGAGTCACAGGAAGAAAAATTCAGACATGTTTCTTTGAATGGTGGTGAAACTAATGCCTTAATTTTGTGAGGTCGAATAAACTAAAAACATCCAATCTTCTGACGACAAAGGGATCAGGGACACACTCTGCTCATTTACAGATGACGCCAAGCTGAGGTTGCAGGGACATAACTCAAGGACAGGACCATCCAGAGGAACCTGGACAGGCTTGGGAATCTCATGAGGTTTAACAAGGCTGAGTGCTGCCCATGGGTCAGGGCAACCCCTGGGGTCAATCCAGGCTGGGGATGAGCAGATGGAGCAGCTCTGGGAGAGGGAGAGAGGCTGGACACGGCCCATCCCAGAAACCCCCCCCCCGTGCCCTGGGCTGATCCCACAGCAGGGGAGGGGGGGATTGTGTCCCTCTGCCCCCTCGGGTGAGACCCCCCTGCAGAGCTGCTCCAGCCCTGGGGAACAGCACAGGGGGGACGTGGAGCTGCTGGAGAGAGGCCAGAGGAGGCACCAGGGGATCAGAGGGATGGAGCAGCTCTGCTGGGAGGGAAGGATGGGAGAGCTGGGATTGTTCAGCCTGGAGGGGAGAAGCATTGGGGTGACCATTAGGGATGGCCTTCCAGGACCAGAAAGAGCTACAAGAAAGATGAAGAGAGATTATTTGCTAGAGAACAGAGTGACAGGACAAGAGGCAAAATGATTTAGATATTAGATATTAGGAAAATTTAGATATTGGGAAGGAATTCTTGGCTTTGAAGGTGGGCAGGCCCTGGCACAGGTTCCCCAGAAACATTGTGGCTGCCCCCATCCCTGGAAGTGTCCAAGGAGCAACCTGGGATAGTGGAAGGTGTCCCATGGCAGGAGGTGGATGAGATGAGCCTTAAGGTCCCCTGCAACCCAGGCCAGTCCATGTTTCTGTGATTCTGTTGTCACTCACTGGTATTCTGGTTACTGTACAGGTGGTAGTTTCACCCTGATTGCTGGAAGAAAACTACATTCACATAAAAACCACTATCAAATTCAGTAGCAGTTACTGTTCTTGTTTTGAATCACAGCACAGAATCAAAGTACTTGGAGTCTAGTTTGTCCTTTCCAGGAGATAATCCCACAAGATCAAGAGTAGGACATTTTAGAAACGCCTGTAAGTGTATTTGGTGTTGATGTTGCTGCCTTACAGATTTATGCCAGACTTGGCCTCCAAAGGAAGGGAAAATAGGTGATGGGTATTTTACTGCCTATCCACTTCTTGTTAAATTGTCTTCATTTTTTTCCTTAGCATCTGCCTCACTGAGTACTCATCATCTGCTACTGAGCCATCTGATGTACAGCAGATGTTAAGCACTTAGTGAGGCAAGGAAGGAGGTAAAAGTGTCATATCATGATTAAATACTTGCTACAGCTCTTACATAGGGTGACCATACTGCTTTGTTCTTACAGTCACAGAGTACTGAACAGGAGGAATCCATGGTTTGGATTAAGCCTACAACTGCTATTGTAAAAATATTTTTTAAAAGTTTTTTTCATACTTAAAAAAAATTGAAAAACATTTTAAATACACTTTCGAATTAAGATTTGTGTTTGTCATTAAGATGTCTCTTGTCAGAAACTCGTCTGATTTTAGTCGATACATGAACCGGGAATTGTCCTGGTTTTAATCATGTTTATGTAAAATTGAGATTATATCCAGGCTTTCTTCATTCTGAAAGCGCAATACCAACTGCCTAGAGCAGCCCATATGACAGGAGATTTACCCACAAGAGTCTCATCATCCAGCAACAGCAGCCTGAGCTCCTTGGAGTAGAGAAACAAATAGGTTGAACGTAAGGAGTTGTTATTAAACTGCAATTACAATTAGTTAACAATCTGTTTCCAAGTAAATTTTAAGAACTGAGGAAATTTCTGGAATACTAGCATGCAAGAGCAGGTATGTTCATAGTGATGGTTTTGACCAAACAAGGTAAATAAAAAGGGAGGGATGTGGGTTTTGTGACTGGGAACTCTTCGCAGTCAAAGGGGAGACTGAAACCCCATAATAATGGAGCCCCAGTTTAGGGAGCTTAACTAAAATGGGTTCTCTGGCTCAGGGCTCATCAGTCAGAGCAGTGACAATCTATTTGGTGCAAAGGCAACATGTTTTGAACTAACAGGGCAATCAACATTCCTGTTTTCGTAGAAATTCCATCTGGATTTAGCCCTTGTTTTGTAACCTTGTGCTGGTTTTGAAAGGTTGATTTCAGTACTCAATACAAATAAAGAAAACATGTTAAAAAAATTCCAAAGGATTTCCAGGGATGTGTAATTTGTTATAGAATTTGAAAACAACTAGCCTATACTTACCAAGTATTTAATTCAATTAAACTAAAAATTGCTTTATTTCTACAGTGAAGTTGTGATTTCAAGTGTATGAATTACCAGAAAAAGCTTTTGATTATAAATTATCCCATAATTTTGCATGCTGGCAAAGGCACAGGTATTTCAAGCATTCCATTTGGATTTGAAGGTCATTGAAGTGACTGGGAAGATTCTTGATGGTTTCACTAGGTTTGGAAGTTGTTCCATATCCCCAGTGTTTGGAAAACTAACTCATCAAGCCAGTAAATGTAATTTTCCAAATAAAATAATAGTAATGTTTGAATTATCATTAAAAGAATAATTGGAGAGCTCTTTCAACTCTCCGTCAGAAGCTAATTGTCTTAGATTTATTGACTTCTATGAAAAAGACACAAATTGTCAAGGTAAGCAGCTTTTGTCCCTCATCCTCTAGTACCACAGTGAGAATATGAAATATTGAAAATATTAAAACTGACTGTAGAAAGGTAAAGGAGCACTAGGTATATGTGCAGACCCTATGTGGTGGGGAATGAAATACCAAGCCATTATGCAAGTGACAAAGATGGGGCAATATTTTTTTGCCCGCGATGTGTTGAGTCTATTAATGCATTTGATGTTCTTTGCCACACGACTAATTCCCAGATAAAGGCTGCTTTCCTGAAGACAAGAATAACTACTGTTGCTTTCCTTCCTCACTTCCTTCAGGATTTTTTGCTTGCCCACCCTGCAGTCAGTGCAGCCAAGGCTGACATCAGGTTTCCTCAACCATTTCTTCTCTATTTATGAGTAGCAGCCCCAGCAGAGCATCTGCTCTGTTCAGCTGCTTCAACTCCTGCAGAAGAAACAAATCCTCAGTTCGTTTCATCACTCTCTCAATTGTTCATGTCCTGTCATGTTGCTCCACCACTGCAATCCCTGCAGGAATAGCTGGACTCCCCCATGAGGGTCAGCACCCGTGGCCAGGTTGTTTTCCCCAGTTGATTAAGGAAGGTTTCATCCACTTCCTTTTGTCTTATGGTTTGCAGCAGTTTCTGACCACAGGGTCTCTCTTGCTGGGCCTCTCCTTTCCTCCCTGCCCTTGGGATCCTGAGCAGTTCACTGCCCATTCCATAGAATGGTTCTAGTTCTTTAATGTTTATTTCAGTAGGGAGTGCAGGTGCCCCTTTCCAGCGGTTCTCACTGAAGAGTCTGTTCAACCATCACATCTCTGGGATCTCAGGGAAGTCACAGCATAGGAACTGTGTCCAAATCTGGCTGTTTCCCACACACTTTCATCTGTGTCCAGGCTTGGGAAGTGTCCCTGGAAGTTCCTCTTTCTAGGGGGGAATTTCTTTTGTAGAATGAATCACAGAGTGATTCCAACTAGGTCATCTAGTTCCAAGGTCCATGAAAGAGCATCTTTCCCTTGATTCCCCAGGCCCCATTTTAACTCCAGCTCAAAGCTAGCATTGCTTGAACCCCTTTCTACAGGGGCAGCACGTCTTTTGCTTAAGGTGCCCCACTTTGTCTTCTCCTGTCCCCAGCTCCCTCCACCCTCTGGTGGCTGCAGGAGCCCAAGCCCTGCCTGACTGCAGCAGCTGTTCAGCCACCTGCAGGAGGCACCTGCTTCCAAGCAAACCTGTCCCTTTGACTGCAGGGGCCACAATTTTAACAGATCTTTCATCTCTAAGAGAAAAAGAACGATTTCATAATGACATTCCAGTGTGGATTTATTTAATTAAGGATGAGTGGCTTGAAAAGCTAGGTATTGTTGACATTTTATGTACTTTAACTTAATTTGCTTAATTTACTGAAAGCAATAAATTTACGAAGAATAACAATAGTCCTTAATGACAACTTTGAAAACAAGCAGTCAAACACAGAAATTGATTGAATTTTTTTTTAAAATAGATTATGTTTGTAAGCTGAACAAAGATAAACAAGCATAAGCAGATTCTTTTTGAAATCTCTCTGGTTAAAATCAGGTTAAAAAAAAACCAAAATAAGTAAAAAGCATTAGAAAGCTCTTGCTTTGAACTTGACTTGGAAGAAAGAGATAACTTCCTTCCCTCTAAAGTTCTTGGTCCTCTTACTGCCACTAATCACCAAATACATAGATGTTTCAATCAGCTAAATACTAATTTACAAATACATAATATGTTATGGAATGAAACATAATTGTGCAGCTTCTAATTTGATGCAGATTGTTAGACTCCTGCTTCTATTCCTTAACAAAAGAAAGACGGAAAGTAGGCTCATTAAAAATAAAAAGAACAAAGAAAAGTGACATTAAAGATTTTTCTTCTCATAATAATGGAAAGAGGAGATTACATCATTAATAAGGAAAAAGATAGTTGAAGCACCCCGTGGCTGGAGCAGTGAGTAACCCAAACCAAATCAAGCCTTGGCAGGAAATGAATCTTGCTGGTTTAAGTAGGTTTATTCCAACCACAGAAAATTCTCTTCCAACAGTGCCATTTTCCTCACCAGTTCTCCAATCGCCTCCAAGGACTGAGAGATTTCCTTCCCTGCTTTTCCCACTGCATTTTCACCATCAACCTGAAGTAATGCCACAGTTTCTATTTCTTCCTTTTCCTGGTGCATGCCAGATACTTGTCCCATCTAACTAGGCAGGAGTTTCTTCCCAAAATCTCTGTTCTATGAGAAAAACTAATGACCAGAAATTTTTTTTTTTACCTGTTTCAATGCCTACTATTATTACTACTAATAAGTAGTAATATCATATATAAATATAAAAGGTTGTAATGCTATTGACAAGATCTAAGAGGAAGAGAGGGCAGATGAAACACACCAGGGATCAAATGAAAGCTGGAATTGATCTCCCTTGCCTCATGTGGAGGATTAATCCCTGCCGGGTGCCCACCCATACACAGGTAAGATGAACAGCTTTTGAGTCAGGATCAGAACAACTGAGTGGCAGCAGTTGAAGCTGTGTGGCCCCAGCTAAGTCTCTTCCCAGAGAGGACATTACTGTGCCTGCCCCCCTGGTGATAAAACCTTTCCAGGGACACCCAATGCTCCTCAGTAAGTCAGTATTCAAATATTCTCTCACCGTTCTCTTTAATTGTTTATGCTCTACCGAGATGAATTCACAACCACAGCTGTGAGTTCAGAGTTGCTCTACATAAAGCGAGGTTTTCCTGATATATAACAAAACTTTTCAAAGGCATGGACTACTGTTCCCGGCAGAAGAGGATGCTAAAATTCACAGTTACAAACTCAACCAGTATAACTGTTGAACACAGTTAGACCCGATACAGCAATCTTGTGGTACCACCTGGTTGTAAAAATACAGGCAGAAAACTTGGAGATAAAACTGCAAATGCAATAGGCTTGGTCTCTGCCCAGTTGTCTGTCCCATGTAATAAATCATAAGGAACAACTTTATGAAGGTTATTGTGAAGGAAATGGCATAACCCAAAGATTGCTGGTAAATAAACCAGACTTTTCTATCTCACATCCAGCAGCTTTTGGGACTCGGTATCAATTCTTTGATAAACACAGGGGGCCAGAAAGTGTTAGGAAGAGGCTGTAATGAGAGACCTATGGAAGGTTAGGTTCCCTCCTTTGGAAAAGAATTTTGTCTATGTTGGTTGCTGTGATCCCTTAAGGAGGTTCTAGCAATGAGATAGACCCTGTGGGTTGTGGCCTGGCTGGAGAGCTCATCACACCATGGACACCAAAAAATACACAGGAACTTCCCATTCCACGTGGGAGAGCAAGGTCTTCAAGGTCTTCTCAGTTTTGGAGGAACTTTTGGACTGTAACATTGACCTTTCTTTTAGAATTGGGATTTTTAACCAGGAAATGAAGGGATAAACTTTCCGGAATACTTTTGCTTAATGCTGATTTTTAAATAAGCCCAAAGAGGTATGGTGTTAAGGCACTCAAGTCCTGAATTTTTATATTCACTTATGGTTCTAGAAAATACCTAGTGACTATATTCATAAAAAAAACCCAGGCCCAAACAACCAAGATTCCTGCTCCAAACAAAAAAGTGGAAAAAATAAAAAGAACAAAAAAGTCTCCAGACTATACAATGATGTATTTTCATGTTTCTAGAGCATTTTTAGAGAATTGGGCTTTGAGATTCTATAGATGTTTAGTTTTAGCATTGATTTGAAAGTCAGAATAAAGAAAAGGAAAAAAATTCCCATTAAGGTAACTTCAGATGTGACTTATAAAGTCAGCAGTAAATGAGGCTCTTGACTTGTCTCATTTTTTTCTCTGAAACAATGCAATGAAAAGGGAAGGAACTGTACAACAGTCGTCATTCATGTAGCAACAATAGATCTGACTGCAGCAGACAAAACAAGGTTTTTAAAGTGTGCATTGCTGGGAATAATAAGAACTGAAAAATGCAAAGAAAGAAGATAATTTTCTGACTATTTCGATGTAACTCTGTTATTCTCATTGTTTTTCTTCTAGTGGCTGTGCCTCATCAGCCCAAACTGTTGGTTTCAGGCTGTTTTCCCAGTGGGTTGTAGGACATTAACTGTTGCTTCTAGTGAAACCAAATTGAGACACCAATAAGAACATGAAAAGGGTCTTTTAATTTTATCTCCAAAGATGAAAAGTAAACACAGCATGTTCATGCATGGCTTCCTGTAGAGATATTGTAGTGCTGGAAGTCATTAAGAAGAATAGAATGAATCTATGTTGATGGGGTGCAGGGTCCTATTTGCTATTTCAGGAAAACATCTTAGTTCACTGTCTAAAAATCAATGCAGCTCCAGCCAGTAACAAAAAAAATCTTCATAAAAAAAGAGGGACAGATGTAGACACATAGAGACAAAGCACCTTTCTGGCCAAATAGAACAAGGAAAAATATCTCAGTGGTGTAGAATTTCAAGAAGTTAATGAGAAGACAATTACAGAAAAAATGGGTCTTTGTCAGTCTTCCTTGACAGAGGTACAGAGAAAGAAAATCGATGAAGCAAATATTCCTGTGGTGCCTGTGGGCTTGTAAGGAAACTTTTCTTTTGTGGTTGTGCGTTGTTAAGAGGCAATTTATCCATGCATTTATCTGACAGCACATGCTGTCATCTGACTATAGTTCCCTAATCTGATATTAAAACCACTTTATTTTTCTCTTTCTGATAAAAAAATAATAAAGTTATATTCATTGTGTGCAGGTCCCTCTTTGTGTTCAAACAAGTTATTTCCACGTTGCAGGTCTTCCAACTATTGGCTCAACCGCATCCAGTCCTTTCTCTACTGCAACGAAAACGGCCTTCTGGGGAGCTTTTCCGAAGAGACTCACACGTGCACCTGCCCCAACGACCAGGTTGCCTGCCATGGGTTCCTGCCCTGCACGGTGGGTGACGGTCCTGCGTGCCTGAGCTGTGCCCCCGACAACCGCACGCGCTGCGGGAGCTGCAACGCCGGCTACATGCTGAGCCAGGGGCTGTGCAAGCCCGAGGTGGCAGACTCCACTGAGCACTACATTGGCTTTGAGACTGACCTCCAGGACCTGGAGATGAGGTACCTGCTGCAGAAGACAGACCGCAGGATCGAGGTCCACGCCATTTTCATCAGCAATGACATGCGCCTCAACAGCTGGTTCGACCCCTCGTGGCGCAAGCGGATGCTTCTGACTCTCAAGAGTAACAAGTACAAGTCCAGCCTGGTCCATATGATACTGGGCCTCTCTCTCCAAATTTGCCTAACTAAAAACAGCACCTTAGAGCCTGTTCTTGCTGTTTATGTCAACCCTTTTGGGGGAAGCCACTCTGAGAGCTGGTTTATGCCTGTGAACGAAAACAATTTCCCAGACTGGGAGCGGACTAAGCTGGACTTACCCCTTCAGTGCTATAACTGGACGCTGACGCTGGGCAACAAGTGGAAGACATTTTTTGAAACTGTGCACATTTATTTGAGGAGTCGAATAAAGTCAAATGGTCCAAATGGCAATGAGAGCATCTACTATGAACCCCTGGAATTCATTGATCCCTCAAGAAATCTGGGCTACATGAAAATAAATAACATCCAAGTGTTTGGCTACAGCATGCACTTTGACCCAGAGGCAATCCGAGACTTGATTTTGCAGCTGGACTACCCCTACACTCAGGGATCACAGGACTCGGCACTTTTGCAGTTGTTAGAGATACGAGATCGTGTAAATAAACTCTCTCCACCTGGCCAGCGTCGCCTGGACCTCTTCTCTTGCTTGCTTCGTCATAGACTCAAACTGTCAACCAGTGAAGTGGTGAGGATCCAATCTGCTTTGCAGGCCTTTAATGCCAAATTGCCAAACACAGTGGATTATGACACAACCAAATTATGTAGTTAACCATAAATGTGAAGCACAACACAAAACTTTGAAGGAGTTTTTACAGTGCTTTTGTGGAACAGTTTATGTTTGGAAGAGTAAATTTAAATTGTCTTTTCAATATCTGTCTTATATCAGTCAATACTGTTGGATGGCAATTTACACACATGAACTTGCTGACAATGAATATATTATACCTGCAGTTTTGGTTTATGAATGAAATAAATACTGACACCAGTCTAGAAGACATTCTACTTTTTACAATAAATTTCATTTGTAATTTTATATGTTTCGTGGCAATGCTTTTGTGCATTACATCCTCTAGAGGGAACATAGAAGGATACCAATAAAATTTTGTAGCTGAACAGTTATTACAAAGAAATGCTGTGGGATTCTTCTTTCTTTACACAAAAGTAGTAACATTGAGACACTTTTGTGTGTGTTGAACAGAGGAGGGGGAGGTAAAGAGAGCAGGGTGACTCCAGATTCTAACAGAAACTGCAGGAAAGTCAAAGCCATAGAATATTTTATCTTTAGGATATGCTCCTACAAAACGAATTAAGATCATGTATACATTAGTTCCGCTCAAATTCACACACAATAATATTCAGAATTATCTGATTTGAACTATTAACCTAAATACAATCCATGCTGTTTAAATTCAAAATAATTTTAAACATTTCCCTGGCAATGTAAGTGTTTAGTAAGCGGGAGTATTTTTTCATGGATACAGATAATATACTTCCAGTGCAAAATTTTTCAGTTTTTTAAAAAAATATGCCCATTTACAGATACATGACAGCTACTGACATCTAGTTTATAAAGATAAAAGTGCAAATAAATGCAATTTTCTATTGATGTAATTAATTCAATGTGTATGTCTTTGGGTCAGAATCAGCTTCTTTGCTATTTTACACATCCCAGCAGAAAAAAACCCACCTAAGATGGCAGAACTTGGGACTCCCAAGAAGTTCTTGCTGCCTCCTGCAAGTGAATAGAACAAATGGCTGGGCTGTCAGAAATCCTCATTAGTAAACAGAGGGAAAAATGAAGGAAATATTGATGTAATATCTTTTGGTAGCACCTCCTGACATTCAGTCTGAATCTGTGTCCTAAGTTTAAAGTCAATTTGTAATTTTGAAGTGGGAAATAATTATATATAAAACTTTAATTTTATGAGCAAGCACAGAAAGGAAAAAAACCCACAACTTTAGTTTATACACAGTTTTGATTCAACTAGACATCTGTTAATTTCAATGAAATTCAATTTTATTCATTTCAATTGGTTATGGTACAATTTAATTTGAATTGTAGTCAAATGTGAATTTAGGGTACCCTCCTCACTTCTGGCTAGAGCACAGCAGCACAGGAAATGCAATGCTCCTTGAGTGAATATATGCATGTTAAATACAAGGGCAGAAACATTTCAGAAACCACTAGCAGGGAAAATCTTCTGTTTTTTAGTTATTCCTGTGTCTCCTGACTTCACCAAATATTTATAAGGATTTTTATTTTACCACCTCCCATTCTGGTGATTCCTCAGACTTTCTAAACTCCAAAGTCCCCAAAATTAAAATTAGCAATTTTGGGTTTTGGTTTTGAATTTTAATCAACCTCTAAATGAATTCCTGTTTGTTTTTCTTTCTATCAACAGTTTTGTTTTGATGCTAATAATGTATCTCAGTCCCTCTTCTGTATGTCCAGATTTTGGCTTGTTCTTGCATTGGTAAGACCTTCCCAGTTGAGATACTATTCCTCTTTTCATCTCCAAGTCTTTCCTTTGCTACGGCTTTGGCAACTGTAATAATTTGTAAAATTAGATAGTTGCATCTTACTACTCAGTACCTTGTGTGGCCTTTTTGAATAAATGAAAAACACTGACATAAAATGAACAAAAAGCAAAAAACAAAAAAAAATTCAAAAATAAAAAAATTTTAAAAATCCTCTTCTGCTTATAGGAAGTAAAAGTTACAAGAGATATGTGGACAATGCTAAAGCATTTGTTTATGTTGTCCCTTCACTAAGGAAAAACACTAATTGTCACAGGAAACAACCTAAGGTGGTTTTCTCCCTCTTTCATGTTTCTTCCTAAAATAGTTCCTCAATGACAATTCTTTCTTTCTTGGTTGGGTTGGATTGTTTCTTTACATATTGTTCTCTGCCACGATTTAAAGTCCTTTGCTATGCCAAAAAATGTACATAATAGAAGATACAAATCAGAAGAAGCCCAAAAAGGTTTCAGTGAGACATCATTTAAGTATCATGCAACACACTCAGTGTGTTGGATCGGACTACTGGAAAGGTCCTGTCATTACTCATTAACTTTGTGCCAAATCTCCCAGCCCACTAGTCATGGACTAGTTTTGGATTTTGGAACCTGTAGGATCATGGAGTAGGGAGAGTTTCTATTTTCCCAGGACCAGATTTCACAAAAATAAATAAAATAGGAAGTCCCCCCCCCCAAGAGAACCCTGACAACAAATGTCCCAGGTTTATCTCATTCTCAAGTACAAACAAGAGGCAATTATATTTTCCTTCTGCCATTTTTTTCAATTGAAATCTTTCTATGTTCTCTAAAACAAAACAAAACAAAACAACCAACCAAATAAACAACCAACCAAAAAAATGCAGTCTGGATAAGCCAATACAGCCAATGACTTGTTCCTTAAGGAAGTTTTGTCATAAGTTATGCACCCAGTGGTGGGGAAGAAAGAACCTCAAACATTATTCAGAACAAACTTTAGTGACTACAATTATAATAACCAGGTAGTTATTAATTATAACACACACACCATCCTGCTAAAGGAAAGGTTTATCTGATCCCAAACCCTTCTAACACTTGTTTTTCAAGCAAAGTCAGATCAGATCATGTCTAAACTCTGGGAAACAGGATTAGGTTTCTCTGACTGATCTAAATATCTGGGTGACAAAATTCAGGATACAGAGGTTGAATTGGGTCATATTAAAATCATAGTGAAGATGAACAAAATTTCATTTCTCTCATTTCTTAATGAAAAAATACAGACAGGAAGACAATGGGTTCAAATCCTAGTGGCTGAAGGTGGAGAGAGGTGCAGTTACATTTCAGTGTTTCTTCCCAAAATTTGAGGGAGACCTTTTGTTTCCAAAGGTATGCATCTGCTGAGAGCATGTCTTGTGTAAGTGTTTATTTACAGATATTTCAAGTCAGCAAAGACACAAAAGCCAAGAAAAGTCATATTTTCCCAGGCTGAGCAAGCAGTTTGTGCAGGAGAGAGGATGGAGACACTAAGGAGGGTGAAACAACTGTCAAGAGGTCTTTTGTTTGGAAATGCAACCTGTATTCCAGGTACAAAACAACAGCACAGAGCACAGAGGATGAAAAGTGACCAACAGCCACATCACTGCTGTACTGAGCTCCCCCAAACCTTTAAGACAGCAAATAGGGAAATGGGATATGATGAAGGATCAATCTTTTACAATCCAGCAGCTGGTTTTTATTTGGCAGGTAAGTGACAAAATCTGAACTATTGCTCACAATAGTTCACAGTCACACTTAGGAACTGCCCCATTGCAGTTAAAACCAAGATCTCCCTGGATGTGGAAGGAGTTTGGTGACAAGGAATGTCGCAGCTCCTTTTAGATGAGAATCAGTGAGGAGAGACCTTGACACCAGAGGGGGTGCAGTTCTTGCTGACACACCCAGATCAGCGACACCCAGCAGGGGCAGCTTAGGGGCTGCGTGACAGGCTTTGGGTCTGTTCACTCAGCTCCGTATTCTAAGCACAAAATCTCTTGCAGATGTAGCACATACTCAATACCCTCCTGCATACAGAGAACATTTATGGAGTAACTTGTAACCGTGGGTCACAGTGTGTAAAATGTCAATTTATCCACGTGGCAGGGGAGTGTGTGGATTTCTCAGACATTCTTGATTCACAAATTTAGCAGCATGGGCACACCACAGATGACTCTGTTTTGGGAACAAGTGCACAGGGAAGAACAGGAGTCATAATTTCTTTCCTTCCTTGACAAACCAACAACTTAAGGTATGAATTATGATTAAGGAGTTTTACCTCCCAGAAATGGTGCAAGTTTTTCCTTCCCTGCAGATTACTCCTTGGATGGTAAGTGCATCTAAAAATATCAGCATATCTAGTCAACACACTGACATATTCCTCTACTTTATGGAACATTTTAGTCCAACATATGAATGTAGGAAAGAGAAACACCAGAAATGACAATGTGATTAGCAATAGGTGATGTAGAATTGTCCACCTCAGCACTCAGCTGCAGTAGGTGTTGAATGATCTCTTTAACACACAGCAAACAGAGAAGAGCTTAAAATCATCTGAGAGGCAGAGGTGGCTTTGCTCTGAAAACAATGCTCCCCCAAAAGGGACTAACCCAGAGTGTAACCACCTTCCAAAGACATTACAGAGCTTTCTTTTTTCAGAAAAAGTCTTTTGGCCATTTCTCAGCTGACATGAAAGAAAAGAGGACCAAAACAAAGTGAGGTGTGTACGTCTTACACCACGACTCCTCGGAGGGGAAAGAGGGAGAATAAAGTGTTTTGAAGCCCTTTGGGATCCCAGTCCAGCTGTGTGAAAACATTTAGGTAGGACAGGGATGAACACACTAGAACCCCCAAAATACAAAGATCAGAGAATTGACCAGAACTAGTTTTGAACACGCTAAATTTTGTCTTACGTCTTTCACTCTCTCTCAGCAAGAAAGAAACTTTAAACATTAAATGAGTGTAACAGAACAACAAGAGCTGATTATGATATTAATGTTTAGAGCTTTAGTCCTTTTCATTGAGGCCCCTCATCTCCCCCTCAGTTATTCAGTTTAGGGCACAACTCCTTTGCCTGCAAAATTAAGGCATCACAAAATGAAAGAAAGTTATAGTTGTGTGAGTAAAATGTCCAAATAATTTTAAATAACTATTTGTCTAGCACATAATTATAAATTTTCTAAGTCCTTCCTCATCATCAAACAAAACAAAAGAAAAACAAACAAACAAACAACAACAAAAACAAACTAAAAAACTACACAGAAAATGCCCAAACTCCCAATCTAATAAAATATACACAATTTCTGGAAGGAGAATATAATATACTATATATACATCTTATTCCATGAATAAATTAATTCAACCTGTTTTGTTTGCAGAAGCTGAAAGTGGTTCATATTCTCTTCTAAGAGTGTCAGAAACTTATCCTATCACTTAGTAACAACAGAAATTGTTTTGGTGTATGCAAGTGTGGTTTTAAAAGATATGTCATGGATTAGACAGTAATTGTACAGGGTATCTCTGATTTTTTTTTTAAATACTGGTTTTGTACCACTGACCTTCTATGAATTTAATTTCTTTGTTGTTTTCCAATATTTGAGATTTTCCTGCCAGAATCAGCATTTCTTGAAGGGGCCACTGTGACAGTTTGAGATGTGGAAGTTCTTGTTTAACAGCAGGACATCAGAGAGCATCACAGCTGCCTTTGATATTTAGATGTCTGAAGTTAAGAAGAGGACTGAACTGCTAAGTATTTTAAAATGCTGACTCATCAACACAAAGTAGAAAATGGAAATTCTTAGCTATAAATTTTATCTGGACTGCAAATATTAAAGTCTCTAGTCAATCACAAATTAGTTACAAACATGTAAAACTGCCAAGCATTTATTTTCATACATTATTTCTCAGCTTTAACAGACTCAGAGAGCAAAATGAACAGATGAACTGACTGAGACTGAAAATATCGATGCTACTTCTGATAAGCCTTGGGATAAATGGAATATATTGATGACATTTTTTGTCCTTCATCAGAAAAGGCAATGTAATCCCTGTCAGATACTCTGATTAGACTGAACTGGAGTGAGTCTATTGCTTCAGTTCAACTCAGATACATAGGATTTTTTTTTCTATGATTATTTGCAAAAGTAGCTGGATTGCACACACACGTATTTATTGAACTTGCACAATTACTTTTTTCTCTAAGAGACAACTTTCAGTGTCTTTGATAGAGTTGGGAAAAGCTGTAATATAAAGAACTCAGAATCACTGAGCAGTAATTCCTCTGCAAGTCGAGATATTCGGCTTTCAGGTTAATAGATGTCATTTCCACCTAAGCACTCTGAGAACAAGCAATTCTTGAGCAGGTGAAGTTGCTTTGTAAGCAAGCCCTTTGTCACCCTGGGAGAAGGTAACACACGTTTCAGGTGGCTGAAGCCATCCCTGCTCCCATGGAGACATTCATCTGAGAAAACTTATGGCATCTATAATGAAGGTTTGAAGATAGAAGCTTCTTCTATTTACAGTAAGGCTCTGAAGGGCAATATGGACATCTCAGTAACATACACCTGATCATCAGCTGTCCAGAAATCCAAGGTTCCTAACCTAGATTAAATGTTGAGCAGTGTGAATAACCAACAACCAACACGTGCACAAAAATGGGCAGAAGCACTAAGGGTGCTATGGCAAACTCTACTGAGCCTGGGAGCATTTTCTAGGAAAAAAAGTCTGCAATATAAGAAAGAGATTAGGAAAAGAAAAAGCAAAACAAGGGAAAAAAACAGGAGAAATATCACCAGTGATATATATTAAAAATAAACCAGTTATTAGAAAGAAAGAAAGAAAGAAAGAAAGAAAGAAAGAAAGAAAGAAAGAAAGAAAGAAAGAAAGAAAGAAAGAAAGAAAGAAAGAAAGAAAGAAAGAAAGAAGTGATTCATGGCTACATTTAATCATTGCATGGAATCATAGAATCCTAGTGAATTCCAAATTGTGTTGGAAGGACCTTAAAGCCCATCCAGTGCCACCCCCTGCCGTGGGCAGGGACACCTCCGACTATCCCAGGTTGCTCCACCCGGGCCTTGGACACTTCCAGGGATGGGGCAGCCACAGCTTCTCTGGGCACCTTGTGCCAGGGCCTGCCCACCCTCACAGGGAAGAATTTCTGCCATATATCTCACATAAATTTTCCCTCTCTCAGTTTGAAGTCATTCTCCCGTTCCTGATACTCCAATTCCTGATGAACAGTCCCCCCCTGGTTTCCTTGTAGCCCCTTCAGATCCTGGAATGTGCTCTGAGGTCTCTGTACAACCTTTTCTTCTCCAGGCTCAACAGCTCCAGCTGTCCCAGTCTGTCAGAGGGGAGATGCTCCAGTCCTCTGATCAACTTTGTGGCCTCCTCTGGACTTGCCCCCACAGTTCCATGTCCTATTGTTGAGGACACCAGGACTGTGCCCACTGTTCCAGTATGGGGTGCTCACAGGAGCACAGTAGATGAGGAAAATTGACTTCCTGGACCTGCTGGCCACACTCCTTTGGATGCATCCCAGGATTACACTGGCTTTTTGGGCTGTGAGTACTCACTGCTGGTTCATGGTGAGTTCTCCATCAGCCATCACTCCCAAGTCTTTCTCCCAGTTCTGCTCTCAGTCCCTTCTCTGCCCAGCCTGTGGGTGTGTCTGGGATTGCCCTGACCCCGTGTTGGACCTTGCACTGCACTTTGTTGACTCTCATGAGGTTCACAGAATCCCATCTCTTCAGCCTGTCCCCTTGGATCCAACCCTTCACTCCACCCTGTAATTGCACAGGTTCTTGTCATCAGTGAATGTGCTGAGGGTGCCTCTATCCAACTGTCCATGTCAATAACAAGGATGTTGAACAGAGTCAGCAGAAGGGTTCCTCAGTCAATGCAATGAACATCAGCAAGGTGTGATGCAGCTTAATATGAAGACTTTGCAGGGTCAGACTTCTCTGACTTCTCGAACAAAATATTTTTAACGCATTAGGAGAAAATGTAAAATCCTCTTATGAAATATGATGTTTGGATTTATAACTAAGTTTCCCCTGGTAAGTTCTGGGAAATTTCCCTAAATCAAATTAAACTCAGGGAGCTCAGGCGGCCTCATAAATCACTTGTGTGAACCAGGCTTACTTCAAGTGCTGCACGTCCAAGTCAGGAAGCATGACAATAAATTTGGTGACATGAAATGAGCCTGTTAGGCCTGGATAAAACTGTGAATAGGCACTTTTTATACCTTGTCTAGACAGCTACAAATGAGGCTTGTTTATGTAAAATGCTGGATGAAGTGTCCACATGTGCAACTACAGCCCCACTGGATCTTATTCACAGTAATGAAAAGTTTTCTGCCCGAAGAATTTTGGAGGTTACTCCATAGTTTGAATCAGAAAATGCTCAGATGAATATCAGGCCTTGGATATCTGCTACTCCAGCATCTGTGTTACCAGGGAAATAAACAGGCAAAACACTGTGATTAACACAAAGGTTATCAAGGGACTGGAGATCTTTCATGAGGAGTGACTGCAGGAGCTGGGCCTGGTAAGCCTGGAGAAAACTGAGAGGGCATCCCATCAATCTATGCAAATATTTCAACAGTGAATGCCCAGAGGAGTGTGCCAGATTTTTTAGGAGATACCCAGTGACAGGAAAAGTAGCAATGGCTATTAACTAAAACACAAGAAGCTCCACCTCAACATGAGGAAGAACTTCTTTCTATGGAGAGTGACAGAGCTCTGGAACAGCTGCCTGGGGAGGATGTGGAATCTCTCTCTCTGAAGACATTCCAAACTCACCTGGATGAGATCCTGTGTCACCTGCTCTGTGTGACCCTGCCTTGGCAGTGGGGCTGGGCTGGAGGATCTCCAGAGGTCCCTTCCAACCCCAACTATTCCATGACTCTCTGAATGAAGTCCCCTCAGGTTTAGAATTTTATTTCTAGGGTAGAGAATGAGACCTCCTTTTTCCTTAAAAAAAATTCATTAATTTACAATAGAAAGCTAGACTATAGGACTGTGCAAGAGTTAATATACAAGAGACAGCCAGAGAGAGCTGGGGGTGTTCAGCCTCCAGACGAGAAGGCTCCAGAGACTTCAGAGCCCCTTCCAGGGCCTAACTGGGCTCCAAGAGGCCTAGAGATGGACTTTACACAAGCGACGGAGTGATAGAAAAGGGGGAATGGCTTCCCACTGACAGAGGGCAGGGTTAGATGGATATTGGAAAGGGATTCTTGGCTGTGAAAGTGGGGAGGCCCTCTCACAGACTGCCCAGAGAAGCTGTGGCTGCCCCATCCCTGGAAGTGTCCAGGGCCAAGTTGGAGCAAGAGGTCAGATGAAGGGATGCAGGAACAGGGCAGTGGATCATATTCCATATGGGAAAACTGAGCAGGAAATCAGTAATGTGCAAGCAGCCATGCTGAAAAGATGAGCTGAGGCCTCAGAGGGAGAATAGGATGGCTAAAACCAAGGCAAAGTCAGGGCAAGGACAGTGATTCTTCAGACAAAATATATTCAAATTTTGGCAGTCATGGCACCAAGAGCTTCTTTGCCCTCTAATGGAAAAAAAAAAACAGATGGAGAAGAGACATGTGGTCCTAGCAATGGGAAGTGGAGAGAAAAGAATTGGTTCTTTTCCTCCAGGAAGAGACAATTGGGTCAACAGCTCCTGTTCAACAGGTCAAGGACAGTAGGGAGAAGAAAGAGCAACAACTAATATGTTGGACTGGATTACTGTGTCCAGTTCTTCCCAGTTCAAAAGAGACATGGAGTAAATGGAGGTGATCCAGTGGAGGGACACTAAGTTGGCTAGAGGGTTGGAAAACTTGACAAGGTTGAAAGAATTTTGGACTTCAGTGGGAGAGGGATTGAGGGGGAGATCTAATCCCAGGCTTTCAATAGAAGACTGTATAGTAGGAAATGAAGGAACTCTGTCTAGCAGGATGAAGGGTGAAAGAAAAGTGAGTGATGGGCTCAATGTGCTTCATGTGAAAATCAATTGTGACAACAGTCATGGCAATGGATTGTGTGAAGTGCTGGACTCAAGCCTTGACTTGGCAGTGTCCTGGATAAGATGGCCTTGGTCTCAAAAGAAGGTGGTCCCACATGATTTCCAGACACCCTTTCCAGAGATACAAACCTGGGGTTTTCTGGGCTTGTGTCAGGTTGAAGATGTTGAGTCTTACAGTCTCAGCCATATATGGCACTTCTGTTATGGCATTTCTGACAACACCTGTTGCACTGACTTTCAAAAACTTAGGACAAAAAGCCTTTGCCCCCATAAAAACTGTTCCTTTGGCCCAGTGAAGAATATTAGATACCTTCTATATGGACACACCTGGGTCAATGGAGCCTCCCCAAGAAATCCAAGATGGTAGAAAACCTCACAATTTTATGCTCTAGCCCTTGGAAATTTGAGTCTTTTTTCTGAAGAATCATTACTCCATCTGTATACGTATGTCAGAAGGCCCTGATGTTAAAGAGACACACACACACAAAGACAGAAATTCATATTCCTCCTCCCATCAGAAAAAAGCCCTTTGCTAAGAACTATAACTTCCCCAAAGTACTTGATTGCTCAGACATATCTGGAAAGAGTCAGGAAAAAACAGCCCATAGCAAATTAGCTGCCTCTGTTATCATTTAAAAATCTTGTTAAACAATGAAACACACATTAAAGAATTAGTTATCCACATATTAAAAGCCTTAACAGAACAACCAGAGAATTAATGTTAGTTCAAATTGAATTATTCCAATAAAAACAAAGAGTAGAATACTATTACGCAGGAAAAAATATCAATAACAAATAATAATAATAGCAATATTTATATTATTATCTGCTTCAGGCAATTGTGTGGCAGGAAGTACGTCAAATCAGCATCCCAATTCATTTGATGAGAGGAATAGGATGTGATTTCCCCCATCCCCAGGGACATGCTTGGTGTTCTCACACGTTTTTCAACCAGCTTCTTTACCTTTCCCTTCCTTCACTCTGGTTCCTGCTCTAAATGACTTCACACGCTTTTGGTATAAATTAGATATCTGGGGGTTTGTTCTCTTTGTTACCCCTGAAAAAATTTTGTCCAGCTCCAGTTGGAATACACAGTGCAACATAAATCCCTACATCCGACTGAGATGCCAATAAAAAGAAATAAATTATAGACAGTAACAGGACTTCCAATACTACCCTGGTCTACCCTGTTAACCCCAGAGGGAACATTAAAGGCTTAGCACAGTTTCAGATATTTCAGTGGGACTCTGATGGCCCAGTTTCCATTTAGAAGGACATTGGCTTGCCTTTGTTTTCATTTCCAAAGTGCTTCATTAAGTTTACAAATGTTTCATTAAGTTTTATTAAAAGCATTAAGCTGAGAGTAAGGAGCTGCACTTTGCACACTGGGTGAAATGGCCTCGTGGAAAAAGCCCATTATCAAGAGTGATCAAGATTGATCTGTGAATGCTTTGGCCAATTTGTGGCTGGAGGAAGGCTGATTTTACTTGCTGCTTATTTAAGGGAATAAATCATACAAATAAAAATAAATCACTGTTTTCATTAGCTATTTTCTATCTTTATATTTATTTTTTGTTTTCTTTGGCGGTTTTTTTTGTGTTTTTTGTTTTGTTTTTTTTTTTTAATTTCCCTGTGTAAATATCTATTCTCCCTCTTGGCAGGCTGGACTGACTGCTTTAGGAAGTGTTGATGTTTTGCCAGCTCAGGGATTTTACTGTAAGTCTGATGGTACTGGATTTAATGTTTTAAAGACCAGGTCTTGGAAAGCTGTCATTGAATCTCACAAAAAATTTCTCACCCTCGAGGCTAGAAATGATTGGTGATATAATGGGAATATTGTGGGGAATAACCTTCCAGAAGGCATGGTCCAGTCCAGGCTGGAAAAATAACAATAAAAAAAATAATCCAGGGATTTCCAAGCTGTCAAAGCCATCAAAATTTGTGATCTACAAAACCTCCCATTTCTGTGGCAAATAAAAAGCTTCTCACTGTCCTTGCTTTGAGTACAACTGGTATCTGTGGATGAAAGTCTCTGGTTGGAAAAATCAAAAACCAATGCACTAAATAAGTCTTAGTCCACAGTGACAATGCAGGCTCATGCTTTTAAAGCCAGACTCCAAGAGTCAAATGCTTGTTGTTTTTGTTATTATGATAATTATGTGTAATTTATGCTAATATATATTTCTGATTTTTTTTTTTTTACATGGAAGCTCATAATTAATCAAAGAAATATTTCTATCCTTGGCTGAACTTTAAATTTCATACTCAAAAAGTTGTACCTGTTACGATGTCTTGGCTCCTTGAGAAGATACTTGTTTTAAAGAGTAAACTTTGCTCAACACATCCGTCATTTTTGTTTTGGTTCGTATATACTTTGTGCTAATTGGATCAGAACTTTAGAAGGGAGGAGGTTTTGGAGCTGGCAATGAAGGAGTGAAGTTGGGCCTGGAAAAAGGGACAGATGGAGGAGGTGGAAGCTATTGTCTAAATTTATCTTTGTTTTGTACTATCCAACACACGAGTTAATTGGCAAGAAATAATTAGTTTTAAAATCAGGAAATCCAAGATCTTATTTCAGCACAGAAAACAAAGATCTGGAAATACCTGTGTTTAATAAATTATATATCTATCTACATTTACATTGGAAGGATCAACAGTGCAATAAGTAATAAATATTTCTGAGGGTTTTTGCATTGTGCTTGCAAAGCTTGTAAATATTTCTGCAGCATTGTTCAGAATGACAGAATCATTTAGTTTGGGGAATTACCCATTCTTTAAATATTACTGTCAAAGAAGCCTAAAGACAGTACCAAAAATTCCAGATTGTTTGAAAATAACACCATCTTACACAGAATATCTCCATCTAAAATTCAAGAATGACATAATCTGCAGGTTACATAAGATAGAAGATATATGGCTTTAAGACATAAAATTACTATTTCTCTCCTATCCTGTACCTGACATCTTATTGTTATTATTCAGATATATGTCTCCAGAAGCTGGCATCTGAGCAAAATGGAAGGTATTAAATTAGAACTTTTCAATCATTTTCGTCTTTTTGTCACATTCATTCCTAGATGATCACATTTTTAACCCCTGCAGTGATCAAACATAAGGACAGTAAATACCGAGGAATGAACCAGAGAAATGAAAGTTTACAGTGGGTTCCAAATTACTCTGAGATCTGAAGGTGTGTGAGAGGCTAAGAATGTCTTAGATTCACCTGGACTGTGGATGGTGATGTATTGAAAGCCTCCTGCCGTGTGAACAAACACACAGTCACTTGAGTGCTGCCGGAGGCTCTAAGAACTGGACACTGTCACTCTCAGGCTTTCACAGGGATTAAATTCAAATTCAGAGTGAGAGTCTCTCACTTTCCTCTTCCTCTATGAATTACTAAGCACTATTCGAGCCTGCAAGTCTTGCTTGAAAGAATCCACATTAATTACTTCTCATCAGCCTTAAATATGGTGACAGCTCCTGTTGGCAGCACTGTTTATTTTGTGACCACCTTTTCAGTTCTGCTGTCAAATGGAGATTTTTCTCTGGTTCCCAAGAAAACAACCTTTTTGTGTGACCAGCTGCTGAGAACAAACCTCCTCTCCCTCCCCTATCCAACCCTGAATACTCAATCCTTATTTCCTTGACAGTGAAATTCTGTCCTTATAAATATGGGCCAGGCTGGAGTTGAGCTATAACATTTTAGGCTGTTCAAAGGAGAGAAGGTCTTTGCTGCTCCTCTGGTTTCTTACCAGGAATTTTGACCAGATTGCCAAAAAGTTCCTAATTTTCCATAACTGTGTGAGGTTTCCCTCTCTACAGAAATACTTCTTGTTGTAAAAGTTTGTTTGGAACCAGCTCACTCAAAGTGAAAATTTTTTTTCTGGTGGCAATACGATTCAGTAATTCTGTATTATTTCCTGAGTAAACAAAATCTGAAAAAAGAGTGCCTGAAAACCATAAAACAAAACATCTTTTACCATCTTTTTTCATTAAAAAAATTTAAACTCTCCCAATATTCAAATAATAACATCCCAAAGCTTATCAATATTAGCTGAAGAACTGTAAAGAACTTTACAAATATTACCTAAGGCAGTTTTTGGATTTCTGTAAGACCTAAAATTTTCTGCATTAGAAATTTTTCAGCAGGACCATTCTTAGCACTTAAAACCTGGTATTGGTGACAGCAATTTGTAACACTTTCAAGGGATCAAAGTTGGCTCAGGAAGGAAAAGTTAACTGAAGTCCTTGGGACACCTCGTGTTTCTAGTGTCTGTTTTTCCTGCTCTGAGATCCATCAAAGGGCTTCATCCTAAATAGAGCACAGGGCAATTATTGCATGAGGAAAAAAAGGAAGGAAGGAAGGAAGGA
>VXBA01003851.1:59247-80067 GCA_013399895.1 Serilophus lunatus
AAGGAAGGAAGGAAGGAAGGAAGGAAGGAAGGAAGGAAGGAAGGAAGGAATCAGACCAACCTCTTTAAAAGCAAGACGAAGGCATATTCTCTGATCTGCTGCTCATTTGCATGGGTACAGGGTCAGATGAGTGAAAACAACATGACAATTTTTTACATTTTGAAACCTTAAGCCTCTGTCCTAAACACACTGAGCAATTAAGGTTAACCCAGCAGAACTTCCAGTGAGTCCAACTGCTTTGATTGTTACATTTAGGTTACTAATAATGGTGCAGAGATCAGAGTTACAGTCAGTCATACTGGGAGAAGCAACTGGGACAAGGAAGGGCACTTATATGAGAGCAATGACCTTTCTTTTTCCTTTTGCTGTCCATGATTTCAATCAGTTAGAGCAAATAATTGGCGCATTCTTCTGTATTTAAGTTTCCTCACTTTCTACCAAGGTTTCTGCACTTACTTCACATTTTCAGTCACTCAGAACTGCTGCCTTTGTCTTTGTCCTAAGGAAAATTTCAGTTAGCACTTTGAGCAGGAAAACCCCAAAGTATTGTCATTCCTTGGCAGTAAAAACAGAAAAGAAAAAGAACTTAGAGGGAGTACCACACCAGGCAGCACAATGCACTGCTTTAGTTTTAATGTGCTTTTACAATGACAACTGAGAATTTCATTTAAGCTTTACTACAATGCTGCTTCAGTAACTTCCAAACACCCTTAGAGCTTTTCTATGTCCCTGACTCCATTACTAAGTCTGGAATTTGAATGCATTAGCCTTTAGTTCAGGTGCAGCATCTACATCAGCTGTTCTACTTCTCTTCCTTTAGATAAATGTTCTATTTCTACTCCTCTCTTTTTCCATATTTATTATTTTGTTGTTTCTTGAATGTCTGAGATTAAATCATCTCTACTAATCCTTACCTTCACACTCGAAAAGTCAACAAAAGACTGTAGAAAGATGTTATTCAACAACTATGTGAATAACATGGTTTACAAAGAACAGAAACACAATTTAGCGATATTTTCTTTTCCATTCCATTTTGGAGAAAATTGTAAACCCTAAAAGTCTTAAAAAACAAGCCAACATAATTTTGCAAATACCTCAAGTTTGCATGGAGAGGTTTGATTCTTATTTAGTCTTCTCCTTCACCAGTTATTTTTACAAGTACTACAACCAAGACCTCATAAAACTTTCAGTGAGAAGGGCTGTCAAAATACAGAGAACCATGAGATATTTAGCTTTCAGTGAAATGGATTTTCCTACTGAAACCCACTTTTTCTGAGTAGCCTTGGTGAATGATAACAACTCTGACAGATCCCTTATGTGGGAAGATTTAAGACAGTGTATGTGTCATATGTACATTCACCTGAGTAACTCCTTGTTCTTGTAGTAACAAGATCTTTCTTATCCTCTCACCAGGCTCTACATCATCACCTGAAAGGAAAGCTGGGTGTCAATGCCAAACTCGAATCAATAAAGAGCTGAAGTACCTGTAATGGTGCCAGAGGTAATGTTTTAATTAATCTTTCAGAATAAATGTCTGCTTCATTTCCAGGAAGTCCACAGGGGTATGTAATGGACCCATTTTGTGCTATTTAAATAGGAAGAGAAGAATGTTGTTTTTCTGATTTGAATTAAACACCTGCAGGAGGAATAGGGTAGGAGAAGCAGCTCCCTAAGCCAGTTTGATTCTGGGAAAGAGTAGAGAAAAGCGCAGTCCCTTTTTATTATCTTTTGCAACCAGGCAGAAAAGCAAAGAGAAATACTGGGCCTGCACTGCCCCCAGGAGCACACAAATTTGCTACAAATTCAGCCTAAAAGTAATCACTTGCCCCTGGGGCTTGGTGAGTTCATGGTATTGCAGCTCTTCAGCTGATCTCCTCTCAAAGATTGGAATATTTGGAGTGGCCATCTAGCATCAAATCCATTGGAGAGTGAGAAGGTTGTTGAAAACTGTTGGACAAGTCCAAGATCCTGATGGTGTCTGCAAGAGTCTGGCCCCATGAGCTCTGTCATGGCCTCAGGGAGAATGAGCATCTTACTTAGAATTCCCACAATTGCAGACTGGTTTGAGTTGGAAGGGACCTTAAAGCTCGTCACATCCCACCCCTCCATGGGCAAGGACATCTTCCACTATCCCAGGTTGCTCCAAGCCCTGTCCAACCTGGCCTTGGGCACTTCCAGGGATGAGGAATCCACAGCCTCTCTGGGCACCCTGTGACAATGGAGACTGATGCTCTCCACTCCAAACACAGGCAGAGGCAGTTCTTGCCTCTCTCTCTCTCCCTCTGCTGTTACAAGACCCAAGCCACTGGAATGTGGCTGCACACAAAGGGATGGAGCTTCCTGCCAGCCCCACTGACAACACTGCCATTACTCGTGATTTCTCCCATTGTGAGCACAGGGATGCATTGATGGTTTGCCTGGTGCTTGATTGTGGTTTTGTCAATACAGTGCTCCCACTTGCCAACAACTAAGAAAGAACTTGATCAACTCATTTTGTTATACACTTTTAAACACATTTGAGTCTCTGCTCTCCTGCCAGGCTGGACAGCAGGAGGGCTCCCCATTACTTCTGCCATTGTTCAATAACAAAACAGCTGTAGGAGTTCCAGTGAAAGGCTGAGTGGCAAAACAGGGCCCTGTTGTTCCAGCACAGCACCTTGTCCCAGCCAAATACACATCCAGGTTGCCTGCAGGAGCACCCTGTGATTGCCACTGGGGGATTTAATCCCTTGGCTGTCAGGAACTCAATGCAACTCATTGTAAAGTCACCACAAAGGAAAGGCAAATGGATGTGGGATGGAAGAATTTCTCTGCAATTTCATATTGATTCATAACGAAAGCCATCCAGTAACATTAGAAAAGGATAGGCTTCTCAAAACATTAGGAGTTCATTTTAGAGGACCTGAGCATTTCTGGAGAAGTCACAAATGGTTTCAGTGCTACAGGCATCCCTTAGAATCTCAGCCTCTTATTATTCAGGGCCTAAAGTCAGTACAAAGAATGCAAAATGGGTTTTCTCAACTAATTATATTAAAAAAAAAAAAAAAAAGAACTAAAGCAGGGAAGTTATTTGGTATGATATGAAAAAAACCCAAACATTCAGAACGTACCAGAATCCCACATTTGAAATTGTAAGAATATGTAGACAGGCAGAATATTCTTACTCAATTTCCCTTCTGAAGCAGTTTGGAGCAGCTGCCCAAGTGTGGTGTGTTAGTGACTGGTGGGGGGAGCACGGAACACATAGACACTTGCTAAGAGGATTATTTTGCATGAAGCATTTCCATGGGCACAGAAACCTTTATGAAGGACCAAATCTAGACCAAGGCTTCCTTACAAGACCATGTATTTCTAGAGCAGCTCTGGGCCTCCATCTTTTCTAACTGACAATCTCAGGGGCTCTGTCAGAAGCAGTTAGGTAATTAACCGTATTTTTAAGTGGTGACATACTTATGAGTAGAGAGAAACTTACACAAGTAACAGTTCAGGAAAATGTTTTGGGACAAGGGAGTGTTTTTGTCTATTTTTTAATGATCTGTCGAACTTTGCAGATGCTTTTCTAAGGCTCTGTGCAGTGGCTGCCAACTTCTGTTCAAGGCATTGTCATCTATGAATATTCTGAAATCACATATGAATTCTGTTCATGAAGTGCTCCAGCTCAGACTCATCCTAACAGGAATCTGAGCAGGGTTAGGGGCAAGCTCAGATATTTACTTAGAAATAAAGAATAGTATTTGAAATATAGAAAAAAAAACAGCCTAGATTGAGAGTTTTGTGTAATTCTGAGAAAGTCTTATACACTTTTCTTATTTTATCTTAGCAAAATTTAGCAAATAAAATATATTTAAGAAAAACAATTTGGGGAGTGGCAACATGATTATGCCTAGAAGACATTTTGCTTTTGCTATGCTCATTATTTAGGGTGAGACATAATTCTGAACTTACAAATGATCAGTAGGAAAAAACTGAACAATTAATAAAGGAAGATATCAGCTTTATTACAGTGTCTTAGAAAACACAACTAGAACTTTCTAGTGTGTTAAATAGCCACTCAGCAACGGCTCCTCACTTTCTTCACAGGACACAGATTTTTTTTCTCTCTTTTTTATATGGAGCTGGTGGAAGCATCTCATGAATAATTAACCAAAAGCACCTGCAGGACATGGAAGATTTGGAAATCAACCAATTGGTATCTGAAACTCATGTTACTAAATTTCAAAATCCAGCGATGAAAGAGAGGATGTGTGTTCCTTGTGTGCACAACCTGGGCTGGAATTCAGCTCAGACCCAAACAGTTTCACACTCAGACTCTACATCAGACCAGCAGCATTTTCTCACATTTATGAGGCTGCCACTGGTACCAAAATCTGGCCATAAGCACTCGTAGAAAACTCAGTTATGATGTAGCTCCACTGTAGTTTGCAGCCTAGAAAGCAATAAATGTGTCCTCTGGAACAGCTTATAAATTCTAACTCTCACAAATAACAACATTATCACTGCTTCAAGAGGGAAAGTTAATAAATTTTCACAATAACCAAAGCAAAGATAATGCCCTAAACCTCAAATGAATGAACTGTTTCAACAGAGCTGGATGAAAATCCAGGAAACATTAAGAAGCATAAAAACAAGACAGTGCAGTACTTGAAAATCTGAGTTACTTCAATCCTCCAAGAGTCAATAAGCTTCTAAGTTGTCTCTACTTTACTGAGAACAGGAACTTCCATCAGATCTCATCATACACATGCAAATGCACTATGGGACAAAAATACTGACAGATAAGTACCAAAGATACGAAATCCTATTGTCAGAAACAAAGATTTGACGGCTTGAAAGTTTAAATATAGTTTGATCATTCAAAAGCTGTACATCTGCTCTGTACCTCATACCATATTAAACCAAAACCAGTACTATGAGCCCTCACTCCCCCCAAAATAAATTATTGAGATTTCTCTCTTGTGAGGGGTGAGGCTTGTCCAAAGTGTGCCCAAGAACATGCATTAACTGTCCCACTGAGGCTGCCTTTGCAAACAGGGTTTGTCACTATTCGAATGAAATGCTTCAAGCGACAAGCAATTATTTTTTGGCTCATTGTATCTTGTATATAAAGATTTATCCCCTTGCTTGTACATTTTTGTGCATTGTACAAAGTCATAATGACTGGCACATCCAGAGCCACAGAAAATGGAAAATGCTGGAACACCCTTCAGTCCATTTTCTTCCAGCAAGGCAGCACTAACTGTCCAAATGCAATTGTTGGCAGATGAGGGTCTATTTTTTCTCACAGAACTTCAGCGACTGAACTTCCACAGCCCTCCCATAGAATTTATTCCAACCTTTCACAATTTCTACATTAGCTAACCAAACATGTTTTTAATATCAAACTGTATCATAAAAATTATAGTTAAAGCCATATGTTTCTACTCTCTTCACAATGGACAAGGAAGAGGATCCTGGTAATTACAGGCCAGTTAGCCTGACCTCAGTACCGGGTAAAGTAATGGAACAGTTCATACTGAGAAGCTTTCAAACAGCACTTACAGGATGGCCAGGGCATTGAAACCAGCCAGCATGGGTTTACAAGGGGTAGGTCGTGTTTGACCAACCTGATCTCCTTTTATGACCAGGTGACCCGCCTGGTGGATGTGGGAATGGCTGTGGATGTTGTCTATTTGGATTTCAGCAAGGCCTTTGACACTGTCTCCCACAGCATACTCCTGGAAAAGCTGGCAGCTCGTGGCTTGGATAGGAGCACTCTTTGCTGGGTTAGGAACTGGCTGGATGGTCGGGCTCAGAGAGTGATTGTGAATGGTGCTGCATCCAGCTGGCGGTCAGTCACTGGTGGTGTCCCTCAGGGGTCTGTGCTGGGACCAGTGTTGCTCAATATTTTTATTGATGACATGGATGTGGGTATTGAGTCCTTCATCAGTAAATTTGTGGACAACACCAAGCTGGGAGCTTGTGTCGGTCCATTGGAAGGAAGGAGGGCTCTTCAGAGAGACCTGGATCGGTTGGAGAGCTGGGCAGTATCCAATAGATAAAATTTAATAAGTCTAAGTGCCGAGTCCTGCATTTTGGCCACAAAACCCCCCTGCAACGTTACAAGCTGGGGACAGTGTGGCTGGACAGTGCCCAGGTGGAAAGGGACCTGGGGGTACTGGTCGACAGCCAACTCAACATGAGCCAGCAGTGTGCCCTGGTGGCCAAGAAGGCCAACGGCATCCTGGCCTGCAATAGGAACGGTGTGGCCAGCAGGAGCAGGGAGGTCATTCTACCTCTGTACTCGGCACTGGTGAGACCGCACCTTGAGGACTGTGTCCGGTTCTGGGACCCTCAGTTTAGGAAGGTCGTGGAGATGATTGAGTGTGTCCAGAGGAGAGCAACGAGGCTGGTGGGGGGCTTGGAGCACAAGCCCTATGAGGAATGATTGAGGGAGTTAGAGTTGTTTAGCCTGGAGAAAAGGAGACTCAGAGGTGACTTCATCACTCTCTACAACTTCCTGAAAGGAGGTTGGAGTCAGGTGGGGGTTCGTCTCTTCCACTGGGCAGCAACTGTCAGAATAAGAGGACACAGTCTCAAGCTGTGCCAAGGAAGGTATAAGTTAGATATTGGAAAGAAGTTTTTCACAGAAAGAATGATAAAGTATTGGAATAGTCTACCTGGGCAGGTGATGGAGTCACCATCCCTGGATGTGTTTAAAAAAGGGCTGGATGTGGCACTTGGTGACATGGTCTAGTTGAGGTGTTAGGGCAAGGGTTGGACTCGATGATCTTGGAGGTCTCTTCCAACCTAGTGATTCTGTGATTCTGTGATTTTCTTTCCATCTGAAATTTGTCATAGAGAACATGGTTTTCATTCCAGAGTAAATATGTAGAAGAAAGTTACAGAGAATTAATGACCTCATAGTCCCTCTAAGGACATTGAAATAATCCAGGTAGCTCTCACTAAATTAATTCTTGAACTTTCTCTAATTAAAAATTGTTCATAAGAAATGCCTCCCAACAACACAAGGGAACCTTGACATTCCTGGTGTAAAACTGTGCTTGCACCTTCAGAGTTTCATTACCCAAGTGTAGTGAGATGGACATGGGTGGCTTAGCAGGGAAGGGTGGGGGCATAGTGGGAAAGGGGAGGCTGAAGGGATCACAACCTCAATGCTGCCAGAGCTCAGAAGTGTTTGGACAGCACTTAGTCCAGGGTGGGATCGTTGGGATGTGCTGTGCAGGTGCCAGGAGCTGGACACAATGATCCTGGTGGATCCTTTCTAACTCAGGATATAAATCTTCGTGGAAGAGATGTTGTAGCAGAGCTCCCTGGAATTGTAACTACTGCAAGTGCTCCTGAATCACCTGAATTATGGGCAGCTTTCAACCTTAAATAAGGCTAGATCAACATGGCACTGGAAATGGAACAAACACTACTGCGGTGCAAGCAGGAAAATTTTAGGGTTTTGCCATTGCTGGTACAAGTATAGCCAGAACCATATTGGTTGCACAGATTTGGAGAAGAAAGAAATGTTGAAGTTGCAGTTATTTTTTGAGAACTCATTTTGCTGTTAAGCAACATGGGGAATAGTGTAACGTCTGGTTCCTGTTCTCAGCAACAAAGGTACTCATGGGAACACTGAGATTGAAACTTTTTTTTTTTTTTTTTTTTTTTAATTTTTACTATAGTATTGCTTTAGAATCATAGAATTATTAAGATTTGAAAAGACCTCCAAATCTGAGTCCAACCCATTAGGGAAACTAAGAGAAGGTGATTCCAGCTGAAGGACTGTGGGTATAAATATCAAGGCAATGCTCAGAGATATTGCAAAGACTGTCACTACCTCTGTATTTAAACAGTGAAAAGGTGTTTTCCAATTCCCCCAAGAGGGGAATTATGTCTACTATGTCTGTGTCTCTTGGCTCTTGTAACTTTATATTTATGGAGAAAAGGTTAAATAAACTGATGGAGGCCAGGAGTTTCCTGGTAGTAGCCAGAATAAACACATTTATTCAGGTTGAAAGGGCACATTGCCTTTTTAAGTAGATGTTTGTATCTCTAACATGTAAAAAATTATTTAGGAAAAATTGACATGAAGAACACTTTTAATTATCCTACATTCACTGTTAATTTACTTGGTATAAGTGCTGTATAACTGACAACTAATTGACAAAAGCTCATTTTGTTGCTTTAGCTGGGCAATCATTCCTCTAATACATGACAAAAGATGTTTAAAAAGATCAAAAAAGCTCTGAGGTTAAAGAATTCCATTTCTTGTTCAGTTTCAGGAGAATTAAATTTTCTTCTAGATGTTTAAATCTGACAACTTTTAGGCTAACAGCAGTGATAGAATATATATCATTGAGTGTAAAAAGGAAAGATAGTAGCCAAAAATATTGAAAAAAAAATATCAGTAGACTCATAAAATGATAGAATCACTAAGACTGGGAAAGACCTCCAAGATCATCAAGTCCAACCTTGGACCTGACACCTCCATGGCCACTAACCCATGGCTCAACATGCCACACCCACTTGAAACACCAGAATATTCATGTCCACTTTCTAACCTGAGTTTCTCCCATAGTACCTTAAAATGCAGTTACTCCTGAAGGAGTGGTTGTATTCCTGAGGGACACAGGCACTGTGTCAGCACAATCCTCTCCCAGTGGTCCTCCAGGCTCTCCATACACACAGTGAATGGAAACCTCAGGCAGCAGTGGCTTCAATCAGTTGCATAAATCATTCTCTTTGTTTAGAATCCGTGACTTCAAGGGAAAAGGATTGACATATTCACATCAGAAATCCCACCTTGTATATTATAACCCCCCCCCAGCTTGTGAACCTGTTTGCCAAGGCCTCTGAAGATGTGGGGCTCAGTTACATCTAAGATGGCCATGAACCTTGTCCTGGCTTATTTCCCATATGAACCAGGGCAAAGCTTTGGGATACAGCACCCATTTGCAAGAGCACTATCAGCACAATGATAATCCTCTCTCTGCAAAGAAAATGCTGGGCTTTGTTCTTCATACAAGTTAATTAATCCAACATTATCATTACCATTTAATAAAATAACAACAGTAATCACAGGGTTTGTTTTTTATTCCTGGAAATCCTCTCTATAAATGTGCATATTAGATATGTTTATTAAAAGTTCAGATGGAAAATAAAGCACAAGTTCTCAGTCTCCAATGCCACACTACTCAATTCAGCTCTTGGAGTAGGGTTAAGTAGCAACAATACTAAGAATTTGGAAATCTGTGCTTGAGGGTTCAAACCCTTCCTGAAATTTCCGTCTAAAACACAGATTTGGTCAAACTAAATTTCAGATTAAAGCAGGTTGTGACTTCCCTAAAAGTTGGTGGTTACCAGTTCTAATCATGAGCTTGCATAGTTCCTAGTGAATGGAATTTCCTGTTTACTACAGAAATCAGAAATTATGTTAAAGACATGACCTTGAAAGAGAATGTGTATTTCCTAAAAATCTCTCTCCTCTTCTAAAAAGAATATGATGAAAAGACGTGTGGGCTATGGAAAGATTTTCCCACAGAACTGAAAGATGTACTTTTTGTGCATCATCGAATTTCCAAAAGCTGCCATTGCAGAAAAATATTGTTTTAACAATTGGCATTTCATTTTCAACTGATTTAAACAATGGATTTAGAAAAATGTTTAAAAAATATTGTGAACTTGCATTTTATATTCTCTTATGATTGTTCAGCAAGAAGCAAGATAGTAAAAATGAGAGATCAGAGTAATATAGTGCTGGAATGAATGGGTCAGACTGTGACATATATTATGTATTTTGGATAAACATTGACACAAAAAGATGCTCCTGTCAGGGCAGCAGCAATTTTTTTGGTGCTTAGAAAAAATATATATATTGACTAATTATATCATACTTTGCCGTTAAGCCACAGTATCCACTGTTACTACTTTATCACAAATTGAAAAAAAATCATTAAATTACAGAATACTAAAAAAATACCCTATTTTCAACCACAACTTATCCACAGATGCCTAAGCATGGGAGTTTCATTTTGCAAAAAGCAATTTTTGCAAGATCTTTCATCCCAGCTGAAGTAATTTATTTGCCCATGAGAATTTGAGGGAAATGACATTGTGAGCAGTGTCTGTAATTCCTGTGCACAAATGATCTGCAGGAGCTGGTGAATTCTGTGTGGTGAAATTCAATCCACCTCAGGGCATTGTCTTGCAGCACTGCTGCTGCTGCATGTTTTGGTTTAGACACATCCTGAATTATATGAAAATGCATTCCTAACTTTTAGGTTTCCTGGGAAAAAGAGAGGCTCTCAACTTTATTAAATCATGCATATCTAGATTAACAATTCTCACAAACATTATGCTTTAGGGCTGATTGAAATACTACAAAGTCAATAGAAGTCATCTCAGTAAGAGAGGTTGTGTCACCCACTGGGCAAAAGAAATGGACCTTAAATTTAATATGCACTGTTTTTTCCCATTTTTTTTTCTTCCATTAGATAATTTTCACTTTCTATATTTTTAAGCTGAAAACTCCAAATCAGTATTTTTGCGTTCATTTCCCTGTGTCTCATTATTGCATGCCAGCTCTTCTGTTGGGCTTCCATTCGTCTCACCAGGACACTCTTTAGGACAGATTGTCTGGAGTCACTGGTGTCACTGGTCACAGCAAGGAGAGGGGAAAGGCCCCCAGCCCAGCCTTTCCTGCTTGGCCTCTAAACCAACCTTTCCTGTTTGCTGGTAACAAGGAAACGGTTGATTTTAAGACAAATTAGAACTCAGAATTTGGTGCTACCTGGGCTCTAGGCTGCCACTTGGGCCTCGTTGGATGTGTTCAAAATCAGTGGACATCCTTTGTCCCATGTGTCCACTTAGAGATTTTGGGGTCCCCTTGAGGCTTCAGACACTTACAGGTTCAGCACAGAGTTGTAATTCTGTTGGGGAACTAAACTTTCTGCTTGATTTAGACTCTCCTGCTTATTTTATATATATATATACAAAACATATATATATAACAGAGATCAGTTGCTTCCTAGTAGCTGGGACAGCACTGTGTTTGGATTTGGGATGAGAACAGTGATGGTTTAGCTGTTGCTGAGTAGTGCTAACACTAAGCCAAGGACTTTTCAGCTTCTCTTCCTGCTCTGCCAGTGGCTGCCTGGGGGTGCACGAGAAGCTGGGAGGGGACACAGCCAGGACAGCTGGCACAGACTGGGATGTTCCATACCACAGAGGGATGTTCCACACCCTGTGGCATCAGGTGGGGGTGACACCATGCTGAACTGCCACAGTGGGGGGAGCCCAGCTGAGCTCTGGCTGAGCCATTGCATTGTGCATCACTTATTTTGTGTGTTCTTGTATCATCATCATTATTTTCCCTTCCTTTTCTTTTAATCCATCCTCTTCTCAATCCACAGGTTACTTTTTTTTTTCATTCTCTTCCTGATCCCACTGAGGAGTGGGGAGCTGTGTGGTGCCATTTAAACCACAACAGTCCTTTTTAGCCCCCAAGATGGGGCATGAAAGGTTGAGATAATGACAGATGTGACCACAGCATGTTAGAAAATGCTGTGCATGTTCTCAGAGCTATGTCATGTAGGACTTTCCCTCTGTATATGATTCCTGTTGTGCTGTTTATCATCTCTGGGGGCTGGATTAAAGCTATCAGTTTGCTGTACTGTGTAATGCTGGTTTATAATATGATAAAATTATGGTTGTGAGACTAATCTGGTATTTGTACTCAGCATTACTGTCATCTACAGCTCAGGAACCATCTCTTGGAAATATTAATAGTTAACTCTTTTTACCTTTTGCCTTCAGAGAGCCAATCCATGGGGGAGTCTGGGTGGGGGCAGTTTCTTCCACTCCTTCCCCTTTTACTCCAGGCTAGTTACAATGGCCCTTTTGAAAAATATTGAAGATATTGAATATATTTTGAGTATACTGTTGTATATTGGATGTGAAAACAGCGTGTTCCTTTTGCTGTTTCGTGGATGTGTCCACATGATCCTTATCCATGAGAGAACTGTGAGGGAGGAAAAAAGATTTCATGTTCAGTCCATGAGGGACAACAAGCTGCAATTAGAGGATAGGGAAGAAAAGTAGCTGGAGTCACATTCTCAGGGATGGGGCAATGGCAAAGTGGCTGGAGAGGGGGCACAAGCCACAGCCTCTGGAGTTGCCTTCTGTCAGCTGTGAAAGAAAGACATCCCTTCAGAGGAGATGTCACTCAGGCAAGTGGACCAGCATGGACAGAGGCCTTCAGCACCTGAGGGAATTAACTGTGCTGGAGGGATTTCTGATGACCTGGACAATGAGCAGTGATCCAGAAATACAGAAGAATTCAAGTGGCCGTGGACCATGTGGAGCAGCTCTTGTGAAGGACACTGCCACCCTATGCCAGCTCAGTGGCAGTGATGAGAGGCCCAAACAGCAGGGATTGTCTGGCCAACTCCAGCACTAAGGAGAAAGTCTTTGCCTTCTTATGGCCTGTGGAGAAACTGCACTTCAGAGAGGATAAGTATTCCAGCTATCCAGTATGTCAGTATGTACAGAGCAGTATTCCAGCTATCAAGAGTAAGGCTCCTCTGCCCAAGAAGCTACAGTGAATTGAAGCTACAGTGCCCAAGAAGGTGTGGTTTGATGTGTGGAACCATGGAGAGGACCTGTGGAATTGGGAATGAAAATCTACCTCACCCCTAGAGTCATGGGGATGTGAGCCGCAAGGAAAAAACAACCACAACAGGATTTCTTCCAGGAAATTTGCTGCTCCAGTTTCCTGCAGGGAGTTCCCCAGGCAGGGTAGAAAGGCTGGTATTATTTCTGATCTTCCCTTTTATATTTCCTTTCCTTTCCTTTCCTTTCCTTTCCTTTCCTTTCCTTTCCTTTCCTTTCCTTTCCTTCTTTCCTTTCGTCTTTATTTCAACCCACGAGTTTTACCTTGTTCTTGATTCTCTCCCTGATCCCAGCTGGGGCAGTGGATGAGCTGCCATGTGGAGTTTGGCTGCTGGACAGATTAAATCACACCATGGTGTATTGCTTCTTTTTATAGGAGTAATGCTTTGCGTTTCTGTTACAATATTTAAATCTTATATAAAAATGTTGTACAGACATAATTCAAAATGGTAACAAAGAAAGATGTTTAAAATACCAGGAAGATTTTGGAGTTAAGCCTTTAAGTTCCTTTCCTGATTTCATACTTCTGCTAAAAAGGAACTTGAAGTTACTTGGTTTCAGTTTCTAATTTTCTCTCATTTTTGTACCAGTCGGGGTTTTTTTCCCCTTCAAAATAAGGATGTTTTTGAAATCCTTACCAAACAAACCACATCAAATTTCTCATCCAGGACACATATAAACAAAAATTTTAGCACTGTAGAAAGTCTCTGATTTTATTAGACACAAAAAGAGATCAAATAATCTGTGGTGAGAGCACTAGGAGACATTGTCAGGTTCCCTCAGTAGAGAACCCTCCTCCCTTTGGATAACGGATGCATGTGCTTTGATCACTAGTATGAGTATCACTGATGCCTCAGTCTGCTCCCTGAATTTATTCTGTCCTCTATTCCTGACTTTGAAAATATGTGTGGGCTCTGCCAGAGTATCTCAATGTCTTTGATCATCTCAGTAATGTCTAGAACCTCTCAGCACCAACACACTTGTGCTTTGCCTTCATATCCCTTCTGTGAAGGAACCTTATTTTTCCAATTCAGGTATCCCAGTCCCTCAGTCAGAAAGTCATCCTGGTCTCCTGGAGTATGGACACACTTCCCATCAGCTCCAGTGCTTGTGTTTGAGCTGGAATACAGCCTCCCAAGTCCCTCTGCTCACTTCTGGCTCAGTGTTGTCGGAGCTGATTTCACACAGTGAAATCCAGGTGCTCCAAGCTCAGGGGATATCCAGACCTCGCTTTTCCAGTCTGCCAGAATGTAAAAACCCAGACCTTTAGCTAGCAACAGAAAAGCTACATGGACCTGGCCAGGACATCCACCAGCATCCTTCACAAATTCCTACTTCCTCCTGGAAACACAATCCTCTCACTTCACATTGAAATTAAAAACAAAGTTGAATTTCTTACAACAAAGATAAACCCCCACAAAATAACATGCAAGCACCTGTTCAAGAGCCCCAAGAAGTGTGGAAATGATACCATAGTTTTGTTAGAGTGAGCAACTGCCACACAAACAAACCTGACCATCAGAGGGATGTATTTGTTAGCAGAGCTCCTCCAGGTCTCTGCATAAAACTGGGAAACTATTAAAAACTCACCCTTTTCCAATCACTTTCTTTACTCCTACTGTGATTTTCTAGCAAAGATGCACTTGACATGAAAAATGACTTTTCCACAATCTTGCTTGACATACTTATGCTGGTAAAACCTTGAAGCACAGCTCAAGCCAGGGAAGCACTGGTGAATATTCCCTGAGCAAAGCATAACTGAAAAGAAAATTAATAACCTTTTGTTAGATGAATTCAAAAGAAGACACGCATTAAATATTATTCAGTGGAACAGCTAAAGGAGTGATTCAATGCTTTTATACTACTCAAGGATCTTTAAATAGCCAATTTATTTATTGTTTAGGAAAAGCCAGCGCAACTAGCTCACTGCCCTGAAAGTAAAACTTCACATGCACTGGCACAAACTGAAATTCCGTCACAGCCTAAGCCTCTGGTGCCAGTTCAAACAAAGTACCAATTGACTTAAAAGGCAAATAAAAAATACTCTTATCCCTATGTTCGCTGTAAGAAGGAGCAATGTTTTCCAAGGTATGTTAAAGCAGCTCCTAGTTCCTAGTGCAATATTTCTGACATCTGTTATTTCAATGTGATGTTTCCATTGGCACTCAAACCCTTCAGCCAGCCATGAGAAACTGAAAAATGACTTTGTGCAATGGAAATGACAAATACAGATCTACAGGATCAGCCTTCAGCAAGAGTCCATGATCATAAATCCCATGTTTCTGTTGTTTCCTTGAAAAATTGATGCTGTAGTTTGGCTCACTCTTTAACTGAATGCTGAATACATCGTCAGCATGAGGATTCCACAGTTCTGTAAGCAATAACTCCAGGGTTTCTTTTAGATCCTGAAGATTTGCCCCAGTGGGAAGGTTTGCAGCTTTAGAGAAGCTGGTTGGACAGCAGTTTACTATTTATTTAGGCCCTCTCTTGTGGTTTTACTGCAGTTTAGTTGTTTATGATTTATTTTATAGATCTAGAAAGAAGTTTCTAGGAGAGGCTGCTAGACTATAGCCATGTTGTGCAAACCAATGTGGAAGCTTTGAATCACCAATAAACTAAGATATTTTACACTCTAAAGATTAAATAAAAAGCAGGAAGGGAATGGGAAAAAAATACAAACAACAAATAAAAGCAGGAATACTCCTGGATTTCATTTCCCATCTCTTCCATAATCATATTCATAATCCATTGTAAATCAAATCCCTTAACCCCTTCATTCTTAATTTCTCTACACATGAAAACAGGAATGATGGGATTTCCTCTGACCCTACTTTGTATTTTCTGTAGGGAGGAAGGAAACTGGAAAGATTTTAGTTATCTTTCCAAATCCTTCATTTCTCTGCCTTTGCAGTGACACAGGGAACCCACTTACTTCATCTGACTCCTGTGATACCACGCATGAGGCGAGCTGGGAAGAATGTGCAAGACACTCCAAAGCTTTGATTTAAAACACAGGTGGTCATGACTTTCTCTTTGTGCATTTTCAGATTAAAAGCATCTCATTGAAGAGTAATTTTAACATAGAAACACATTTAAAATACACATTTCACAGGCTTGTTTTCAGTGGCAGTTACTCACACAGAGCCCATTACCCGGGATGGAACTAATGAGACAAATAAAAAATATACAGATCCATGTTATGGAAGGGTCAGCAATCTTAAGTATCTCAGAGGACACTTTTTAACGCTATCAGGGCCAGTTCTTTTGCTGTGAAGGGTCTCTCCTGCTTAACTTGACATCTTGTGCCATCTGATAAGCCATTTCATGAATTTTTGATATTCCATTCCCTTTTCCATACCTTCTAAGTGAGATTGGAAAAGGCACAGGAAAATAATTCCCATTTCATTATGAGAAAATTATAACTTTAAGCAAAATTGACCAACTTAAAATAAAGTTATGGAATAAACCTCATGCCTTTTTCCTACTGGGTTAGAGAAGAACTAATTCTGCTTTTCTTATCTATTTAAATATTAGATTTTTTTCAAGATGTTACACAGTTTCAAGAATATGCATCCATGTGGATGTTGGTTTTTCTTCCACCCATGAAACCCCCCCTGAAATCATAAGATAAAAAATGCTACAGAAATACTGACAATAATAAAACAAAAAAAAATTCCACTGTGAACTGGTAGAGCCCTTAAAAAACTTTAAATCTTGGCAGATTCAATTCTAACCTTCTCTCAAAAGCAGTGAAAAAAATACACTGCTTAAACCCTGCTGGTGATTTGTATGAGCAAGGAAAATGCAGAAATATTGTTGTTCAGAAATATGTAGGCAGAAAAATCATCATCCTGGTAGCCTGTGTGTTGGATTTGCTGAGAGCTCGGAAATCCTGCTAAGCTTATTCCTTCTGAAGGAAGAATATTAAAACCAAAAGAAGGATCAGTACCTATGCAGGAGAAAATACTGGTCCTTGGCAAAATTCACACCAGTGAAGTACTGCAAAAAAAGTTATAAGCAGGGAAAAGACTTATCAAAGCAGGAGTCATAACAAATAAAAATGTACAGCAACTGCAGTACCTAGAAAATATTTTCAACCATGCCTGATCTGCAAATGATGTTTGTTAAATTGTATCCTAGAAATGAGTTGTCTTATAAAGGTTAGAAGCCAAAAATTCCTTAGGAATGACACACTGATGGTTATTTTACTTTGGGGAGAAATATTTCCTGGTTCATCATTATGTTCCTTTCAGACCTGAGCTAAATCCTGATTCATGTTTTGGTCGATATCTGACTGAGGCCAGGTGTCCTCAGGTGGGCAAGAGGCCACAGGCCCAGGGCAGGGACTGTCCCCTGTGCTGGGCAGGGCTCAGGCCACACCAGATGTCCACAGGAGGATCCTTGGAGTTGTTTCTGTTTGAACCCTGACTGGGATTTCTCTTGCTAACACCACATCTTCAGGCTCCACTTAGGAACACAACCAACCTTGCCTAACTTTAATTTTTGCTACCAATGCTGGCCATATCTGCTTTTAGACCATGTTAAATCAGGACTGTGGGCAAGAGACTGGAAATGTCTATGGGTTTTACACTTAAGGGTGACCTAAAATTTAGCTAAACTGGACAAAGAAGCTGAAGGATTATAAATTCTGTGCCAAGTAAACTGTGTCATGTCTGTTCTTCAAGCAGAGAAATTAAGAATTCTTGTAAAGTCATCACACATAAAAAAAGCTAGGGAAAGGTAACAGGGAATCTTAGGCATTGGCTTTGTGGATCATTTTGTCCTCTCCTTTTTGCAGTACTCTCGTGCACAGCAGCAGCTGAAAAACCACAGACTGCTGAAAATTTTGGGGAGTGGGAAGACCGCAATATGTTGGTGTGACGTAGCTGAGAAAAGCTGGTTACATCCCTCACTTGTCTGAAACACAAAAGGAGGAAAAGCAAACCTGATCTCTGGCCCAGCCTGGCCCTGCCATATGTTCCCTCCTCATACGAGCAGTGCCTTTCTCAGTGTCTTTGCTCCTGCACTTGCCTCTGTGATGACACTAGAGACAGAAGGAGGAGTTGCCAGGATTGCTGGAGAAATCTTTCTCTTGCTCTTTTTAGTGTAGGAAGGGAAAACAAAGCTTTTCATGTTTTAATTCTTCCCTAGCATCTAAATTTGGAGATAGTTTCTGTGCTTTTCTCCCTACAAGTAAAAAGTTTTAGCACTGTTCTGATAAGTCTCTTTTTTCTTATTTCAGGAATAATAGTTTATAATGATAATGACACAATTTTACCTCATTGCTCCCTGTATGTGAGGAAGTTCATTATGAACTGAAAGTACTCAGTAACGAGGATCATAAAGAAACAGGGCAAGTGTCTCTAAAAAAGTCATCTGATATACCTTGAACTGATTCTCTATTTGAAAAAGAAGGATGAAGCAGGAAGCACAGACCACATAAAGACAGGAATTAGTTTGTGAATGATTTGGCACAACTTTTAAGCATATTATAGATTAAAACCCCTTCTGTCTATATAACTCCCTTGTTTTAATGAGCTGCTGATGTCTATCACTTCTGAATGTGATGTGTAAAAGGACAGCTGGTTTTGATGTGCCTTGGTTTATATTAAGAATAAAGAAACCCAAGTATACTACATTGGAAAATGCAAATAACACACTAAAGTTGGAAGGGATGGGTTTTCTTCCAGGGAAATAAATCCCATGTGATGTTTGTCCAAATGGGCCAACAGACTGGGAACACGGAAATGCAAAAAAATAACACATTTGGATTACTGAGATTATCACACCCTCATGTCTCTCTCTGGACTGGGAATTCTAAATCTAGAACACCAAGTTTTCATCTGAGTATCTCTTTATGCACCTAAAATGAAGTTTCAGTCCTTTTGACTTCATTTTCCCTTCCATCAGTTTCATGGAATGAAACCTCGAGGAGCTTCTACAGGGACTCCTTCGTAAGTTTTCTCCATAATGGGGTAGGATAATTAAATACATTTTTCTCTCTCTCTCCTTTTTTTCCTTTTCTAACATTTAGCAATATATAAACAGTAACACGTAGAGAATGCATTAGATAATATAGTTTCTATTAAGTTTTTTACCTGCCAATGCTTTCAAACATAAGTTAGAAATACTCACTTAAGTTTTTTGTATTTAATTCAATGGAAACAACTATGCTAAGGCTTAAAGTTAATATAAATAGTTAGTGGAATTCTCAATCAACCCCTTGTTTTTTTAACAAGCTGATGCATACCACAGATAGGATTTTACATACCAGTTGATTTCATTCCCACAGTGATCAGTAAAAACATACTCCAAATAATTTCTTCTCATACCTTGACCAGCTGTTCCTGTGTTTCCATTTGCAAAGCGATGGTCCCACTAGAGGTGGACACATTTGAACAGCCTTCACTGACATGTAGCAGCAGATAATGCTGATGCATTTCTGAATTAAATGTCTGAGCTGCATTTTGGGGTCAGTGTGCAATGACCAAGGAAAGTTTGTTATGCTCATGTCATTAGTGAGAGAATGCACACTTGGAAGGTGGATGAACAGAGCAACGCAGAGGGAAAGCTGGCTCCATCAAATCGTGATGGCCTTTGATATCAACTCCTCTGAACAGGATTTAATTAATTTCACTTTTCCCAGGAGTAATTCATTACTCAAAGAAAAAAGAAAACATCCATTGTTGTTTTTCTTTTTTTTTTTTTTCAAAATATGGTTGAAAATTTTATAAAGGGACACCTTCCTTCTCCAGAGCCTTTCAAAATCCAGGAGCCATCTGTTAAATAGAGTGCCAAGTACCTAAAATGTGCATTTCCCTTACAAAAATATGATTTTTCATGTAAAAGGTTATAAATTGGAAAATTCAATTAAAATTTCTCTAATATGGGTTAAAATCTATAGGGTTTCACTTGGATGTGCTGACAGATGACAGTGTATCATGAAATGCCTCTTGAAATTTGTTAAGAGTGGTAATCCAATGTTCTTGGGTGAATATCCAAGATCTGCAGTCTTTGACCGAAGACTAAAAACCAAAGATCTCAGTGCTGAGACTGAGCCCTGGACCCTTCGAAGGGCTGGGCTGCTGCTTAAAGGAGCACACAGATGGACACACAGCCAGGCCATGGGAAAAGCTGCAAACTGAGCCCTTGGCTCATTTTTCCAAATTTGGGGTATGGCTGTCAACTTTCCAAATAAAAAGGTCCTTAAGTCTAGATCCCACTGGTGCTTTCCAATGGGATAAGTGGCTCTTCCAGTACCTGCAGGAAGCCTGCAGGAAAGATGGAGAGAAAAGAGCCTGGAGTGACAGGACAAAGGGGAATGGCTTCCCACTACCAGAGGGCAGGGAGAGATGGGATATTGGGAAGAAATCCTTCCCTGTGAGGGTGGGGAGTCCCTGGCACAGGGTGCCTAGAGAAGCTGTGGCTGCCCCATCACTGGAAGTGTCCAAGGCCAGGTTGGAGCAACCTGGGACAGTGGGAGGTGTCCCTGCCCATGGCAGGGGATGTAACAACATGAATTTAAGGTTCTTCCCAACCTAAACCATTCTGGGATTCTGTGATTTACATCCAGATCCCACTGGTGCTTATGGGAGGGGATGAACTGAGGACAGGCTGGGATATCTGACTGTGGGTGAGGACCAGGGTCCAATTCAGTGAGCTGAGTGGAGGTGATTGAGGGCTGGGTTTGGAGGGACACACATGAGGTTGGATCAGGGCTGTTGAGAATCTCTCAGGTCCCTGAAAGTGGCCTTTCCATGCAGTAGTTTATTTCTTCCATTAATAATAGGAAGGGGAAGAAAGCCTAGTGAACAGGGCAGGCTGCAGAGCAATACATCTCTCCTTGACAGAGTGGCTCTTCCTTCTCAGCCTAGTGGCTTGTTTTGTTATCAGGGTCTTTGTCATTTTTGAGGGCTTACAAGTAAAATTGAACTTTCAGTTCCTTTCTGCTAATTTCACTGTGTCTCAACAGTTCATGTAATCACCTTTCTCTTTTCTATGATAACACTCACCAGAATTCTATTTTCCTGTTTGATGTTTCCTATTGATGTACTAATATATTGCTTACAACAGTTGCTACAAGACTTGTTATTGTCATTATTACATTTGTAGTGGATGCTGTGAAAATATAGAGGAGGAATCATGGAGCCATTTAGGTTGGAA